>CM053409.1:10074753-10099788 GCA_028644305.1 Xerus rutilus
AACTTTTAAAATGAAAGCTTTAATAATTATGAATATGACCAAGTGAATAGTTTGTCATAAAAGCATTCAGATTGAGAAATATGCAGGCAAGATTAGATGTGGGCTTCTCTTAGTAACAATAATACATCTTCTAGAATGTGGGGCAGGGGTCTGGAAGAAAAATTAAAACAATAACATGTGAACATTGCAGGTGTGTGTGTATATGTGTGTGTGGGGGTCTCTCAGTATATTAAATAAGTGATGTTGTTTTTCCAAATAAGGAAGAAAAGCCATACCATACTCTCTGTGGGATTTAGATTCAATACATTTATCAATGAGAAATAGATTTTTTTTTCTGTTTTATAGGAAAACTCCAGGAATTTAAACTGGCAAACATAGTTATCAAAAGATGTCAATATTAAGTTTACATTATAGACTATCACTTACTAGAAGGCAATTAGTATAATTTACTCATTTACTCATATAAAAACTGAATATAAAAACTGGATTTACTCATCAGTTCTGAATTGTATAATAATAATTCATGATGCTTACATATAAAGTAGACTTATTCTCAGTAGATGAGAGAATAAGTTATGTTATGAAATATATAGCATGTGTATAGAGAGATAAACACAAGATAAAAACATAATATTATTGGAATTTGGGGAGGATAGACCCTGTAGAACATTATAAAACAAATATCTCTGAAAATTGGATACCTTTCATATTTGTACATTTATAAAATCCCCTTAGGGTCAAAACAGTTTTTTTTTTAAATTTATTTAAATGCATTTCAAGTCATAGTACATATATAGAGCTCAGTTTTTCCATTTCTCTGGTTGCAAACCAGATAGAGTCACACCATTCGTGTCTTCATACATCTGCCTTGGGTAGTGATGACCATCTCATTCAACCATCTTTACTACACCCATTCCCCTTTCCCTCCCCCCACATCCCCACGCCCCATCCAGAGTTCCTCCATTTCTCCTATGTTACCCATTCCCCAGCCCCCAAAATAGGTTTTAAAAAACTCTGAAGGAAAGAATATACTTGAAAAACTAAAGGCAATGTGACAACTTATCAGAGTGCCCACAGTAATTATAGTATCACTTCTACAATTTTCCATTCATAGTTTTAGAACCCATTACCATTTCAAAAGGGCAGCAAGAAAATGTGGAATTAGTGACATATTTCAGTTGAAAAGTCATACTAATCAAGACAAGAGAATTTTTAAGTTTCCAGAGTGCATGATAGGCTTGACCACATATACAAAATTATCTAGAGCTCTCCTATGAGAGATGGCTGTCTTCCAGGAAAAATACTGAAGCCCACACTGCAATATCTGGAAACCTACCAAATCTTCAGAACTCACTAAGGTATAAAAAGGAATTGAAGCAAAGATGGGATTCCTGAAGAGCATTGAGATAATTCAAGCAAAACTTCTTCCAAAGAGAGAAGGCAATGGCACCTTGGAAGAAAACAGCTAGAAGATCTCCTCTAGAGGTGAAGGGATCACTACATCAGTGTGGAGTCTTGGAAACTAGAAGCTGCTGGAACTTCACCTAAGAAAGTAGTTAAGAAGAGGGCAGTAGCTGCTGCAGCTGTAATGGTGACTACCAACTTGCTTGGCATGCAGTACTGTGCAGAGAAAAGGAGAGGAACCAGAGAAAATACTGCATAGGAAGAACAGGAACAGCAGATTTGGGGTACTCAGATAGTTGAAGTGTTTGTTGACATCTTCAGTGTTTGTTGAAATGTGGATAATCAAGCAATATAGAATGTAATTATTTTGCTTATTAGAGAGGACCATTAGTCCCTTTGGCTCTTTTCTCAAAAGTGACCTTCTCAGCCAGTCTTTCAGTGGCCATGGAATGTGTTACTCCACCTGCCCTGCCCCTTACAGTTACCACTCTATACCCTCAAACCCATTTTTACTCCTCTTAGAACTTATTATAATGAAAGCTGGGCGTGGTGGCTCAAGCCTGTAATCCCAGTACTTAGGGAGGCTGAGACAGGAGAATCGCGAGTTCAAAGCCAGCCTCAGCAACGGTGAGGCGCTAAGTGGAGACCCTGTCTCTACATAAAACACAAAATAGGGCTGGGGATGTGGCTCAGTGGTCGAGTGCCCCTGAGTTCAATCCCCAGTACCAAAAAAAAAGAACTTACTATAATGAATATTTAATATTTTCGTTCATCACCTCTGTGCCACTCTAGATACATGAAGGCAGGACCCTTGCAGATTTTATTGCCTGCTGAATTCCAGCAATTAGAAAGATAATCACTTATACAATTAGACTAATATTTGTTAAATAAGTGAATGAATAAAAAAGATGATGTATGAGTAGATACATCTCATACATCTCATAAAATGAGTTGTTGGGGGGAATAATCTCTGGTTTTAATTGAGCAACAGTGTATTCACTGTGGGCCTTACTCTCTCCATGTTGTGACTCTGCTCCCAATGTTGACAGGCTGTTTCTTGCTATCTTCACTTTATTTACTCATTTGCTCAATGATGAAATGATAGATGTAACTTTTTGAGAACAGTATTTGATTGGTTAATCTCAGCCTGAAGTTAAATTATAAACAAATAATAAATGGCAGTTGTTAAATTTATTTTCACAAATTTATATGCTAGCATTCTTTGTAAGTACTTTGTGTGTATTCTAGAATTGATAGAACCAATGTGTGCATGTTTAAATACTGAGAGTGAGTCTACAGAATGGGAGAAAAATCTTGGCCAGCTACCCTTCTGATAAAGGATTGGTAGCCTATCCAAAGTATACAAAGAACTCATAACATTTAACACACACGCGCGTGTGCGCACACACACACACACACACACACACATACACAAAGTCAATGAATGAATGGACAAAAGAACTAAATGGAAACTTCTCAATAGAAGAAACACAAAAGACCAATAAATACATGAAAAAAAAAATGTTTAACATTTCTACCAATCAGGGAAATACAAATTAAAACTACACTGAGATTTCATCTCACTCCAGTCAGAATGGCAACTATCAAGAATATAAACAATAAATGCTGGCAGGTTGTGGGGAAAAACATATACTCACATATTTTTGGTGGGGATGCAAATTAGTACAAACACTCTAGAAAGCAGTCCATTTCCATGCACGTATGAATTTGTCAGGATGAACCCAATTACTATGTATAACTTTAAAGCTGTAATAATAATAAAAAAAACTAAAATATATATATAGAGTAAGTTTAGATTTAGTATGTTTCAGTCCACACAATAAAACTTCCTCCTGATCATCATAACCTAGACCTAAAAGATGGTTTTATTCTGAAATATCACAAAACCTGTGCCCCCAAGGAGGATAAGGCAAGAATATCAAAAAATCCCTCTTCTCTGAATGCGGCTTATGAAAAAAAAAAAAAGATTTCACTGCTGACAAAATAGCCTCGTGGAAAATGTGACAGAAACAAGCTTTCTGGGATGGATATGGGTGTCTTTGGCAGGAGGCTATGCAATTGCTACAGGACTGCAATTCAACTGAGGTATCTTTCCCCTGCAGATAGAGCTGGCTCATGGATCTTAGGTAAGTAGTTTGTGTATGGTGAGTAAGTTCCTGGGACGAACAGCTCTGTTTCTTCCCTGGGCTCTGGAAAGGAAACTTGCAGTTGTGGTCTAGGGGGTGTTTCTAAGTTTACATTTCTGGCACTGTACCCAGTCTAAGCAAGTGCAGGCTGCCAGCACAGCAGATTGTCCTGATGTGGGTGTAGGACAGCAGCACAGGGACAGCAAAAACCAGTGCAGCTTGTTTTGTTTGCTACGCCCACAGCACAGGCCCCCTTTATTTCTTGAACTATGTGGTATAATGTGCCCATTTCAGTTTATTCACGTAAATGGATTCGAGAGATTAAAATAGGCCCTAAGGAATCAACCTATGTAATTCAGAAACCATTTTGCAACCATCTTTGTATTCTATTTCTGGAAAAAACTACTTAAATAGTATGATAAATTTTCAAAAGCTTCTAAAACATTTAATCATAGTTTTTGCCAAAGTAATGAGTATTGTTATAATTATTTTATCAAAGGTGTGTATTTATTTTATAAAACTTCATAACTAAGTAACTTTATGACATAATAAGGAAGGAAAAAATAATCAACCAATTTTGAATTGGCTTAGCAATATTTAAGAATCAAAGACAAAGCTTATTTTAGCAGTTAAGCAAAGTTCATAAAGACAGCCTTCATTAACTCATTCAGTATGTGTTCAGTGAATTTCTGCTCTGTTTCAGACATCTCTAAAACAGGCTACTCTAAATTTAATTTTACAGTATTTTACTGGTTGTGGTCTCTAGAGAACCATGTTTCCTCCCTCAGGCGGAACTTCAGGTGGTGGCAAAGGGCCAGCAGTGTTGGGCAGACATTTGGTTTCCTTCAGGCTTTCTGAAGGGGGTCCTTGCATCTGGCCCAACACAGGAGGTTTTCTTTGGAACAACTGAAATCGAGATTCTACCCTGGTAAGGACTGAGAAGGATTCCTCCTCCAGTCTCCCCTCCCTGTGTTTGTTTTGCTGTTTACATCTCTCAATACTGCTCTGCTAAAACATGGAATACACAGTGGCATCTGAATATTTTAATCATTAGATGCATCAATTGGACCATCCTTCAGTATTTGGGGAACTGATTGATTTTTAACCTGGGAACCCAGTGTTTTTTGAGAAATAAATTAAGACTGGTCACAAATAAATGAATCATCAGCTGTAGTTTTTATTTTATTTTCTCATTCATTTAAATAAGTACTAGTTGTAGATCTAGCCAAGCAGGTATTCTCAGCCAAACTTGCTCTCACAGATGTGTATTGTATCAATGGAATATTGTGTCCATAAATGTGAAATAGTTAATGTTTTATGAATATTCCTAACATTTCCACTCAATCTCTCCTCACCTGATGGCATGAAAATCAACATTATTTGGAGTTCTAAGTCTTAAATTTTAACTATATTGAAAATTATAATAATATCTAATTATGTTTTGTTAAAAAGAGAAAGCAAGAAATTTTCATTTATGTGAGGTGTCTTTATAAAGCTGTGTTTTTACAATTATTTATCAAGACCTAAATTCAATGTTTAGCAACTATTTAAGCAAACTGGTTTTATGTTAGATACATTAATTCTATTAAAATGTCAATTGAAATTATATCACTGTGATAGAGACGTTTATCTAGCTTCATTCCATAAGAATAATAATGGTAGAAAAAGTTATTTTCTAAGGTTTATAATGAGCTAGAAATGGGAAGTGCAGCTCAATATTGTACTACTTTTATTTAAGTCACTGAAACTGATATAATTTTGGACATTGCAAAATTCCAATGTGTAATAAAAATGGAACTACTGAAAATATAATTTTATGGCCAATTATATACTTTTAGAATATTTTAGACTTTCTTTCAGACCTAATAAAGACCAACCTTATTTCATATATATTGCATAAAACTAAATTCTTACACATAAAAATGATAACCTTAATTTTCATATAAAGTAATTATAGGTATTTGGGGGCACAGTCATTTTTTATTAGAATTCCGTTGAATTATTAATTTTTTCCATGTCTATGTAAAATGAACTTCATCATTGCTGATTTGGGGTTTTCAGCCTTATCTTCCTCTTTTTTCTATACTTTCTCCATTGCATTATTTTCTCATTTAAATAAAAATGAAGGATAAGGAAACTCTTAAATCATCTTTTATTTATCCCCAAATTTCTTTACATAAATTTAAAGGCTATAAATTATGGAAATTACATAAAAAGTTTGAAGATTAAAGTTACCTAGTTCTAACACCTGATGACGAACTTCGTAAAACTTTGTTTTCTTTCAGAACTAAATTGAACATATTTATGTGTAGTTAGTTAACACCATCTCCAGAAAAACCTATGACTGGAAATTGAAGTGAGACTATGTAACAAAAAAAATGTTCATTTGTAAGGCTTTATCTTCCCAATTAAATTACAGAGAAATTATGCCCTTTCACATGCCTACTAGAGTATGTGAACATGCTCACATATCTCTACCTAAGCTTCAAATATAACATTCCTATCAGTAGATGTGGTAGAAAAGATGTGGGAGATGGGAATGGTAAAGACAGTAGAATGAATCTGACATAAATTTTCCATGTTCATATGTACATGACCAGTGTTGTCGATGTCATGTACAACCACAAAAATGGGACATTATACTCCACATATTTATGATATATCAAAATATATTCTACTGTCATGTATAACTAAAAATAAAAAAAATTAAAAATGTATTAATCATTTATTCAGATACCTTTTTCTTTATGTTAGTGAGGTTGAACTACTTTCTTATTGGCAATAAGTTTTATTTTGTGTATGATCCTCTCATCTTTTGGGAGAAGCATGCTATAGTTTTATTTTATATTTGTAACTATTCTTTATAATTTTAGGTGACTAGTCCCTTTGTACATCACTTATCTCTTCATCAGTAAATACATAGTACAGTTTCATTATAGGCTAATCATATAACCACTCATTCATCAAGTCTTTGTTTAGGGCCAGCTATTTTTATACTTTTAAGTGGAAATTTCGAGGCTTAAAGCAGAAAAGAGTCAAGAAATCAATCTTAAAATGCTTTTTCCTTTCAGTATACCATAATTCTCAACAAAACATGACAGCAGAAAAAATAAAAATTGATTAAAGATTGATTTTAAATGTGTTTGAGTGTGTGTGTGTGTGTGTGTGTGTGGAGGGGGGAAGTGTCTATATGTGTAGCTTCAAATAATTCAATGGCAAAGAAGTAGAGAGGCTGGAAGAAAACTGCAGATTGAAAAAAGACAATAAGCAAAACTAGAGGAATTTAAAATAGATGATATATTTTTAAAAATATTATCAAATATAAATGTTACATGAAAGACCTAAGAATAAAGCAAATTAGGTTTAAAAAATTAGACTGGATAAATATTTGAATAAGTGGAATGAAATTAAATGCATTGTAAATTTTCTAGGTAGACACCACGTTGTATAATCAATATTTTAAATATATATAACCTAGTGATGACTTCTGCTTTACAAACTGTTGGATTGAGTTTGAAGACCAAAGTTACCAAAATCATCAATAGTTTATGATTCTATTTTAATACTTTAGATGACAAAAAATATGGTAGTCGATATTACAGAAGTAGAAATAACAGGATGTAGTTCCTGATTGGGCAAGAAGATGAAGGCGTCATCATTTGGAAGAGAATAAAGGACGGTGGAGTGTTCTTTGGCTGTTATTCCTTGTAAAGTCCCCCACTCACAGTCAATTGCATGGATGTCTGTTCAAAAAGTCACTACAGTATACATAGCTTTTTTTGAATGAATATCCTCTTTAAAATTTGACAAAATAATGAAAAGAATCAATAGTAAAAGTACAAAGTATTTTAAAATTATTTTTAATTTTAAGGTCATATAAATGACATACTTACAAGCTCCATGTTCAATTAAAATTAGAATATCCAAATTAATACCTTCATCATAACCTGTCAGGGGAATCTTTAAACTGAGTTGAACAGATTACTGATCACTAGAGCATAGAATACTATTACTGTTTTCATAGATGTGTGGTTAAAGATCAAGTGAATTCTCTCTTTTATCTACTATGCATGTTTCCATTTAGACAAAAATAGATTTTGCGGTCCCACTAATAAAAGAAATATTTTCCCTAGTGCTATAAAAGAATTTTTGTTTTATTTTAAAGAAATTCTTGCATTTTTGCATGTCTACATCTCCAAATCCAGCATTGAGTGTACACATGTGAACCCTATTTCCAAAGAGAAGGCACAGGCATAAATTTTGCACATGAATAATTTAAACGACCTAAAGCTTAAGTGATCTCATTGCTCCATTTATTTACTTCTGCAGAGTGAATGCATTTGAGGGAAAAAAAGTATAGCATCATGTTAGAGAAATTAGAATTTTACATCTATATAGTTCCAAATCAGCTTACAAACTATTTTGTAGGAGAGAATATCTATTTATGTTGCAAATGATTCTTATAAAGTATCCCAGAAAAACTGGAAAGTCGTTAAGAAGGTGCTATATAGCACAATGATATAATCTTCTCTATTTTACATTATTTGATGCATCTAAACAAAACAAAATTTTGTACTTCAATGGACTTTATACATGGCTTGGGAAGAAATACATGCTAAAAAATAGTTTATATTGCCTTTCTTTCTGTTGTACTAGTGGATGCTAGTTGTCTTTTTAAAAAATTCATTTACCTTTGAATTTATTCAAACCATCATTTTCATGCAGACTTGGAGAACCTTTTTAATAATAATAGACAATTTTGTTGAACTTGAGCATTCAGTAGATTTTTCTGTACTTGTAGCCCTAGGTGAAGAGCAGACACAAATTTGGACTCATCTAGCTGTTTTTCTTCTTTGTTGGTTCCAAGTCAATTAAAAGTGCTCAAAGCTTCCCAAGGCCCCATGTAGCAATAATCCAGTTCTTACTTTAATCCAATTTCAATGACTTTTCCTGTGGTTGACAGTAATATAGCCCTCATGATGACCAATTAGGTATTCCACATAAAAATCGCAGCTGCTTCAGTGGAGAAAATGATTACTGTAACATCTGGTAGTGTACTGATAAGGTTATCAAACGGGAAACTAAATCTTGAAAATCAGCTGCTCTTTATTTGAGCATATTTCAACTCCCATAGAACCATTAATTCTAGGACATATACAGTATGAGTCAGCTCAAAGGCAAAGGAAAAATTCAAACTGCACAACAGTGGTTCATTTAAATGTACCAAGACAGGCAAGACGTAATTCAAACAGGCATTAAACTTTTCACACTTCCTAAAGAATATTGCATTAGTAAGAAATGTATAGGATAATAATATTGGACACTTTCCTTGGAATAGTGTGTACAACATTGCAGATGATGGGTATAAAATATATGCTAAAGAGTACCAATAAAAGTAGTATAAATATAGGTTGATATAATTAGGGAGATATATGCATCATATTGTTTCATTCCTATGGGATTTTTTTTTACATATTTTGGGAACAAGATCAAGCCAGTTAAAAATAACATTAGTTTCTATATATTTAACCATGTAGGAAAAGAAATATTAATATGCTAACTCTAGAAGATGATAAAATAATACCTGAGTATGTTCATATTCATGGAGAAGAGAAAGTATTCCTAAAACAATGCAAATGAGCACAAAAGAACTAGTTTGGAAATGTCAATCATACTGAGTTCAAATTTAAATTTTTGAAAGATAACACAAAATCAGCAGGTACTTGAAAATGAAGATAATGTGCAATAAATATATTTCAAAAAAAGGAAGAGTATCTTCATTTAAAATTAATTGCTAGAAATCATATGAAATAACAACTCTTTGTGAAAGGAATGTATCAGAAGCTTACAAAAGATAAACGACTAATAACAAAAATCATATGAAAGAAAGTTCATCTTGAGAAATAAAACAATTTTAGATAGGTAGTTTTATTCATTAAATGGATAACCTTAAAAATTATTAAAATTAGAGTTAATGGAATTATAATTAATGGATGCTTTTATTCTTAGTTGATGGTATGTATACCTTACAGCCTCTTTGAAGCAAGTTTCAGTGTTCAATGTAATTAAAATGTAGTGCCCAATAACCCAGAAAGCTCTTTCCTTAGTGTCTTCCATAGAGAATCACACTTGAGTTGGAGGAATTGACAGGTGAGTCATGATTGATAGCAACTTGAATGTGTGTGTGTATGTGAGATGTGGTGTGCAATGGTTGCAATGAGATAGATTGAGAGCTTTCCAGCTACACAGATTTTATGAACGTTCATCCAGATGTTTTGTGGAACTATTTTTTTTTAATCACAGAGGGTGTATATGATATGTGTTCGCATTTAAAGATGCACAAATATACCATGCTTTCTTTTAATTCAGTCTTTCTATTTTGTCAGCCTAGGATTCCTTTTTATTGGTACATATTAATTATAGACAGTAGTGGGTTTCCCTGTGGCATATTCATCCATGAACTTAATATGATCGGTTTAACTCCTCAACATCTCGTCTTGTTCTTCCCTCCTTCTTCTCCTTGACTCTCTACTCTACAAGCACTCTTTTATTTTCATGAGGTTCCCATTTTCCATTTTTCCTTCTAGCTTCCACATATGAGATAAAACATATTATACTTGTCTTTCTGGATCTGACATTTCACTTAACGTAACGTTCTCTAATTCCATTTATTTTCCAGCAAGTGACATAATTTCATTCTTCTTCATTGGACAATAAAACTCCATTGTGTGTGTATATATATATATATATATATGCCACATTTTCCTTATCCATTTCTCTGCTAATGGATACCTGGGTTGGTTCCATGACTTGGCTACTGTAGGTTTTATAGCAGCTATACTGCTATAAAAACATCAGAATGCTTGTACCTCTAAAGTATGCTGATCTTAGTTCTTTTGGATAAATATCTCTCAGATCATACATATGTCTGGAAAGGTGTAATGAATAATGATAATTTCTCTGACAACTATTTGGAAAGAGCAGTGTAAGGAAGCCAAGGACTGAGTGCTGGTCAACAAAGTCATTAAACAATAATAATTATTCTTTTTATGTAGGATAATTCATCAGTTTATGCAATGGTGCAAATTGTTTGTTTTGTATGTTGTTCATAATTCTGAACAAAATCTGAGAGTACTAATACAAATGAAGTTGTATATTAAAGTAAAACAACATCAGTTAAAGTAGGAAAGAAAGTAGATATTACCAGAAAACAAAGATTTTCTAATTTTGATATTTGTGATATAAAATTGAACTTCCTTGTGTACATGGAAAAAGAAAAATATATCAACTTATGTAAATGATATAGAAAAGAACACAACATAATTAAGTGGTTTTAGTACTCCCAAACAAAGGTTATGGTGGCAATCTCCTTCCTTTTCTCCACTGATGTTCCCTCTATTTTCATGGGAACTGCCCCCTCCCCCTTCTTTTTCTTTATTTTTCTCTGGCTTCCACATAGGAGAGAAAATATTCTACTCTTGACTTTCTGAGTCTGGCTTTTTTTCCCTTAGCATGATGTTCTCCAGCTATATCCATTTACCAGCAAATAACATAATTTTACTCCTCTCTCTGGCTGAGTAAAACTTCATTGTGTGTAGAAACCATATAGGTAATTTTTTGAATTCACACATTTAACTTGCTCACACATTTGTGCAGTTTTAAGGCCATATTTTCTGTTTTAAATATATGAACAATAAATATTGAATAGTTGTTAACAAAAATTTTCTATTTTTTTTAAATTGCATGAAACTATAATATCCCTCATGAACACTAATTGTAAGCATATGTTTTATGTGTTGATTAACATTATGTACACATGGATTTGTAAACAATAGTCAATGAAAATATATAATCGCATGTAGCTATGTAAATTACTCTAATATTTCTCAGCCCTGGATGAAAATTAACACTATGTGACAAGCTTTAAAAAATAAAAATAAAAAAGATAATACCCTGGAGGCTTCTTTCATGAAGAGTTAAATGTGTTGTGATGGGTCATGTGTCAGAGCTTTTTATCTGCTTCCTAATTGACTCTGCTGTGTAACCAGGTTGAAATACACTGCAGAACAAATGCTGAATGTTACATAAATATATGAATGTTAGCTAGTATCTACTTACATAATGAAAACACTGTTCAAAATAGCATACCCAAGTTTTACAGAAAATGAGGCTAAGTTTGTAGCTCTTCAAACAAAAACTGAGTAATAGATATGAGCCCTAACAATGCTGCCAGGAATGCATTACTGTTCATGTGAAGCAGGCTTGAGGAGGTTGAATTATATGTTTAAGACCATGTATTCAAAAACTAGCAAATCCATACCAACCTGCCAGTCACCGGAGTCTATGAAATTATTCCTATAATACGATCTCATGCTAATAATGCTATACATTTAATAAGCTGTATACTGAAATTTCTAAACATACAAAATCATTACTTTTAAAAATCTAAATGAATTTTTAATCCTCTAAGGCTGTCTACATTGTTAGCTTTTAAGTGAAAGTCTTGTTCCTTTCCCTTCTCAGAATATTTATTCATTTTTCAAACACTCAAGCAATGATGCCTTCCTTGCCTCCACGCCATGAAAATTTCTGACTTGTGTTATCCATGCAACCACAGTAACTTGTATCAAGAATTCTTGAAACAAAAGTCAGGTTATTTTATTAAGTATCTAAACTCCTATAATAGAAACATATTTGCTAAGTCCTAAACATGTACATAAACCTATGTGAGCTTTCCCAAACCCACTTTCAATTCCCACTGTCTCATGTTTTGAGTGAAGGGTCTCTCCTTAGCTTAGGAAGCAAATTAACACAGATTTTTTTTTTAACCAAACATTTCTTTTTGATTTTGTAGATTCATATGTGATTATGAGACGTAATACAGCAAAGTCCCGCTTTACCAATTGTGACATATTGATAAACTCTAATGCAATGTCATGCCAGTATATTGATTTATACACCTCCCAAATATGAATCAATTTCATCACAGAGCCCTCCTGATGAAATCAATTTCATCACAGAGCCCTTACCGCATTTTCATTACCCACCACTCGTTACCCATGACAACTGAACTCTTGAGACAAAAAAATGTGTCTTTCTGCTGTTTGTTGGAGTACTTATATTTGTATATTCACTTACAAATTGTTGACTGGTTGTAGAATTTGGATATTTATCTTGGCTGATTTTCTTTCTAGTAGTTACACCAATTCTTGAGAGTAGGCTAAAGTCCTCATTTATAAATTTGAATTTGTTTATTTATTCTTTTCCTTCTACCAATGTTTGCTTAATGCGTTTTGAAGTCCTGTTTTGTGCATATTGCTTAGTAGATTGAAATCATTATGTGATCTTTCTTTGGGTCTGCTAATTTTCTGTGAAGTCTATTTTTTTTTTCTGATATTTACATTAGCCAGTCTTACTTTGGACTTTGACAAATGTTTTCATTGTATTTATTTTTCATTCTTTTATTTTCAACCTAGCTATGTTAGTGTGTTCAAAGTGAGTTCTGGAGTTATGGATCAAGAGTGAATAGTTGGGTTGTATTTTCTGTTTTATTTTTCACTGTTTTAATGTTATATCAGTACATCAATTTCTGTCTTTAAAACAGTGCCCTGAGACCATCTATATTTAAAGCAAGTGACATGTTAGAACTGAATCAGCCATTTTATCTGTGTGTGTGTGTGTGTGTGTGTGTGTGTGTGTGTGTATGTTTTTCTTATCCTGCTGTTTTTCTTGTCTGGCCTCCTGGGAGTTTGTCCAGAGGTTGTATTTAAAGGGTGCTACTTTCTGCAGATGAGTCTGTGTGGCTTCACAAAGCTCCTAGGTCAGTGCTGTCCTGCCCTGGTTGCTCTTGTTTGGAGCAGCTTAGCAGAGCATACACCCAACCATTCTTTCTGTCTCCTGTCCTCACAGTGCCCAGAGTCAGTTGATCCAAGAGGGATCTCTTGATTGGCACTTTCCCTGATTCTCCTCTAAACTCCTGATGGTTTTCAGATAGGACTTGTACGATGGGGCTACTGGCCTCCTCTTGATTTTGCTCCACTAGCACCTTGTTTCCAGCAATGCCCTTAAGACAGTGAACACCTCTATGGGGAAGTGTGCGTTCCTGATCTTCCTGGCTTGTCTTTCCTGGAGTAGAAACTTCCACCATATGAATAAACTGGAGAGGGGCAGCGGAATCCCTTTTTTCACTCCAGTATTCCTGGAGGAGAGTGTCCAACCTGTGAGTGAGGCTGAGAATGGCAAGAGAGCCTCTGCCGTGTCAGCCCTGCGTGAAACAGAGCCTCTGCAACAGAGACCTGGGGACCAGAAACACCAGCAGCCCCATTAGTTGCATTCAGAGCTCAAATGTGGGCTGAGGGAAGAGGGAATCCCTGCCCTTTCTTTATACTGTGCCTCCCAAGAGTAAAGCATGCATGGAAAGCGTCCATACATGGATCTGGGGAAAGGGCAGGTAAGGGAACAGGTTGTGGTACAAATAATATAGACTCTCAGTTTTTATCAAGACTCAGTAGATTTGTTTTTCCCATGCTGTTCATCCAAGCCCAGGCCTCATGCTAGCTAAGCAAGCCCTATCCAACTGAGCTACACTGATAGCACAAGATTTATGACAATTATTTTTTTCATTTATTTATTTAGTTAGTTAGTTAGTGGTACTAGAGATTGAACCTGGGTCTCACACAAGCTAGGCAAACACTCTACTACTCAGCTACATCCCCAACCCTATTTATCTTTCCCTCTATCTCTATTTTTCTCTATCATCTATCATCATCACCTATCTATATCTAACTATCTATATATCTATCATGTTTGATAGCCAGGAGGATTGCCAGCCTAGGTCAGGCTCGATTGCCCAGGACTGGCAATCCTCCTGGCTCTGGAGTTGATGTGATTACACACCTGTGCTACCATACCCTATTGAAAGAGTGTCTTCCTATTTTTTATGCCCTTAAGGTAATTTCCAGAGAATTCAAATGATAATTATTTAATAATTTTCAGCAGTTAAATTGCTTTTGTAGGGATGATGCTATGAACTGAATGTGCTTTTCAAAATTCATATGCTGAACTTGAATCTTCAATGGAATGTGGAGGTGGAAGGTGATGACCAGGAGGTGGGCCTTTGGAAAGGTAATTGGTTCATGACAGTGGGGGCCTTAAGAAAGGAATGGGTGCCCTTATAAGAACAGACCAGGAAGCAAGTTTGCTGTTTTCCCCTCTCATGTGACAATACAAGAATTTGGCTACCTGCAACATGAAAGAGAGCACTTGCTGGAAATTTACCATGTCGTACCCTCATTTCAGATTTCTAGACCCAAAACTGAGAAATAATATTTTTGGTTCAAGTCAAGCCTATGATATTTTTTAATGGCCAAACTAGAACCAAAAGAGTCTACCAAATTATTACTTTGCCTTTCCAGAGTGACAGTATCTAGCTACTATATTTTTTAAAATAGTTATTTTATTCAACTTTTCATATATGCCAGTACTGATACACACACATACATGTGCACACACATATAATATATATGTATAATATATAGAAATAGACAGACACTTGTAATTTTTAAATTCATGAACAAAAACATCAAATTTGGGGTGAGAAAAACATTCCACATAATTGTCAGCTCCAATTAAAAACTAATAATGCCCATTTTCTCAGCATTTTCCTTATTATAGAAAGTTCAATACCACTTTACCATAGACTAGATATTTAAAATTTTAGCTAATAAATCATCCTGTTATTATTTTTATTGAAAAGATAAAGGTACCTAAAATTCTTATAGAAATCCATAGCTACAAAAACAAAATAAGAAGAGAAAAAAGGAAAAGCTAAAAATCTGATATAAAAATTAAATACATGAATAAAAAAGTATTAACCGTACATAGAAATACAAGTCATTTTGCTCTGGAAAATTTGGAAAATAATGGTCATATGTATTGTTTTTTGTTTAATTTGAGAAACTTTTCAACATTAGAATGGACCTTTTTTTTTTCCCTAATAAAGCATAAGATTGATATTCAGAAGAGTTGAGATGCTTACAATTACATAAAGAAAAAATTAGAATAAACAATAAAAAAATTAACACTTTTCAGATTTCAGTGAATGCCAATTACTATTCTAAGCTTGTCCAAGCTATTAACTCTTTTTTTTTTAAATTTTTTTTTAGTTGTTGATGAACACAATGTCTTTATTTTATTGCTTTGTGTGTGGTGCTGAGGATCGAACCCAGGGCCTCATGCATGCGAGGCAAGCGCTCTACCGCTGAGCTACAATCCCAGCCCCTTAACTCTTTTTATGCACAAGATAATTCAATGAAATAAATACAAATACTTCATTCACTAACAAGTGAGAAATCTGAGGCACAACGAGGTTGAGTAGCTTCTGCTGTAGGTGGTAGAGCTGGGCATGAACCCTAGGTGGGGTATTGCACAGTCAGCATTATTTATCATCATCTTCACTGCCACTTTCCCACAGGAGTCAAAACATATTTATCACTTTTTATTGAATCCAGTGGAAATGAATTGGAATCCTATATTTTTATTCTTGTTTTGTTTTGTTTTGTTTTATCAGGGCTGGGAAAGGAACCCAGGGCTTCACTCACACCAGAAAAGCACTCTCCCACTGAGCTACATCTCCAGCTCCTTTTTCTTTCTTTTTTTGTTCTTAATATTTTCATATGTGTTTGGCTCTGTTATTTCTGGTTCATAAGATTAATTTTTTCAAGACAATTGCTTCTTGGGGGATTTTATCATTGTATCATTAATTTTAAATTTTCTCTGTATATTAAGGGTACAGACTACTTAGCTGCCATACATAATGTAATTGCATTTTTCAGTTTTATTGAATTTTACCTTTTGTTGTTATTTGAGCTACCACTTGGATACACTAAGCAAATTTTTTGAGTTCCTGATGAAAGAAATGTCACTGGTTGCTGTCTTGCTTCTGAATGGCCTCAAGACTAATAATTATAGCATGAATGGAAAAAGAGAGATGTAGACAGATGAGACCTGTTATTCATAAACCTTTTCTTCTTCCATGAGAGATCTGTGATGATGCAGGGAAACCTAGGAATAAGGACCATCTAGCAGAGCGGCTGCTGAGGCTTCTCCTCCCAAAGATGAGACATCTCTGTCCACCCTGCAAGTATTCCTTGACAGTAAATGAAATGAATCAGCATATGATTCCTCCAGACTCCCAGATAGCTAATATTGTGGAAACTATTTAGATTTGGTCTTCAGAATAAGAATGGTGACTTCTGCATTTTTCAAATATTCTGTTTCACAAAACAGTATCAGAGGTGGTGAACAGCTATGGAACATCAATTGCAGACCTAAACAGTAGCCGGGTGTTCCCTACCTCGTTAACAAATCTAACATTCATCACCATTGTATGGACGAGCTATTATTTTATTTCAGCTGGTAGGAGAGAAAGCTAAGACCCAATAGGGAAAATTAATTCTCCATATTCTCACAGAGGATGGCAGTGCCACCTTATTTAAGGTTGTTCTGGCTCCAGAGCGTGTATTCTTTTTATTGCCTATGCTTCTTCTTAAAATCAAGTAGCATTTAATGAGCTCAATTCATACATTATATAAGATCTGAGGCTCTGTGACCTCAGGTCGCCATACCTATATAGACTCAAAGTTGAACAAGTATATGTATCCTCAGAGAGGAAAAGAAATAATAGTAGACCATTTACTTTCCTATGAGAAACCTGTCCGGATTCTTCACTATCTTCCAAGAAATCTATCAAGGCTCCAACCTCTAGTTTGAGAATGAGATGGCCAGATGGAGATTCTACATATTTAATAACTATGTAGTTTGATTACTTTTTTTATGCTATGAGGAAAAGCTCACCAAAGTGAGGCAGTGTTTCCAATAAAAATGGCAGACCCCAGGAATGTAAGCATGTGGTACTACATTTAATTATAATAGAAAATCTCCTACTAAGTAAACTCTTTATGACCACTATATTAATTATTCAAACAGCACACTTATTTGGAAATAAATCAGGGTCATTGGGTACTTAGAAGTAATTTTAAAAACATCTGTAATGGACATGAGTTGAGACTAAGATCTAAAACGTTAGTTAATTATTTCCACAAAAGATTAAAATGTGAAGGATAAAACAATATAATTTGCATGTACATAACACTTTTCTCTTTATAAAGTGCTTCAGAAGCTCAGAACAATGTAATTAATGAAAAGTAAATGGCTTTTAGATCTACATATGAGTTGTGGGTCTATTCCTCATTAACCCCTTAGGTATCTCATCTAAGCTTTTCAAGTCCCATTTATTTTCAACTTGAAACAAAAGAAATTCTCAGTTTCCTAAATTTGCTTTAATCTTTATGACATCCATTCACTTCATGTCCTTTCTCCACTTAACCTGTTAGACAGCATTCCCAACTTCACCCAAAAAATAACTGGTAGAACAAGGATTAGAATCTCAACAAACCTCTAACCTATGCCTGACATGTGATAAATACTTGAATTACATAGGAACCCAATAGCTGCTAATAGTTGACTTCTCCAGTTTCTCAAGACCTCAAATTCCTAGACTCTGCTTATTCCCTTTACTTATACTTGAAGATAAGCCAACTTCCCCTTAAATTCATCATTCATATAATACAATATTAAAAGTAGAAAATAAAAATAAATATATACTAAAAAAAAAAAAAAGAAATTATATGATTTACCTACAGTGTTATTGTGACAATTCTAATTAAAATGTACAATAAATACCAAATATAGAAATGTTTAGCTTACAAATCCCACATCCATATTAAATTGGATTTAAATGAATAGAAATGAATTCTCACTGCCCTTCACATCCAGCTCTGTGTAGATGCACATAACCTCTACATAGGATCTTGTCTGGTTTCCAAAATGCTCCAAATTCTCTTGGGGAGCCATTTTCATACATTGTGTCTTATCTAGAGAAGCGTGGCATCTCATGCCGGTTGGAGAGCTACTGAGGCTGTTCCATGCCTGGCTAGCCTTGACCGTTGCCACAGGGTACCATGGAGCTTCCAATGCCAAGTAAGCTCCTGTCTAGCCAGGGAGCATTGTGGTAACCAAGGTCATCACAGGGCCATGGGATGCTTTCTTGCTACACTTTTAGGGTGACAGTAGGACAACACATTCCCTCTGAGTGACAGTTCATTGGTGTCTAACTCAATTACACAAAAAGTTAACATCTTCTTGAGCACAGAGGCACACACCTGTAATGCCAGTGGCTCGGGCTGCTGAGGCAGGAAGATGGTGAATTCCAAACCAGCCTCAGCAAAACCACAGCTCTAAGCAACTCAGTGAGACCCTGTCTCCAAATAAAATACAAAATAGTGCTCAGTGGTTGAGTGCCCCTAAGTTCAATCCCTGGTACCACCTGCCCTCCCCACCCCCCACCAAAACAAAAGAAAATCTTCCCATACCTGGGGCACAGTCTGGTGTCAATACATATATTGGCTATTCTCTCTAGTTTTCTTCCTTTCCTCACAAAGTGCACTTTTAAGCTTCTTTCTTCATAACATTTTTCCTTCATGCCAATTGCTATTACCTCCAACTATTGTAAATAGGGACATAATTGGTACAATTCTCTATTTAGGAAGAAAGAAAATGAGATTCCACAACAATTCCATGATTTGTTTGATGTGACATGTTCAAAAATAGTTTTTCTATTCAGAGTTCAGGTTCCTGGCACTACACCACAGTTATAGGTCCAGATCTGGAATTTTGTGTTCACCTGGCAAAGAAAAATTTGTTTTCAATAGCATTACGCTAACTCCAAATCACCAAGAACTCATGAGATATCTAGCTAAGTATGACTTTAAATCATTTTCTTGTCAGTTAATGATAAAACCACAAAGTAGCCACTATGGTTATAGCAACCTTACTGATGAGGAGGTGGGGGTTTCAGGTGGCCAGGTGAAAGGTAGGAGCAAGTCCTCAGGGAGCAATTGTGCATGCAGGTCATGCTTCCCAATGCCAGGACACCTCTGCTAAGTCAGCCCTTGTGCTGTACCAGATTCTGGGCATGATGCTGAACTTGAGATGACTCTCATTAGTTGTGGAAGACAGTGATAAAGTAGCCAAAGGAGGAACTTTTCAAAGAAGTTTCAAGAATCACAAAGAAGCTTCCAGTATGTTTTAATTTTCCCTTTCTTTCCATTCAATCCCATACACCTTCACATGAGAATCTAACAACAAAGGCGTACTGAGAAGGAATTTCAATGTGTTTATGGCTTTCCTCTCACTGCACATATTTTGCTCAGTAAAAAATACTCTGCTAATTATTATAAACTATAAAATGCAACATAAGAAATGGAAACTGGAACAGATGGTGCAACTCAAGTTTTCATAAAATACAAATACCTTTCACAAACGTATTATTCTTTTTTAAATCAAGTTGAACAGCAACTCACATATAATTTATTTTCCTCCATGTTGCCTAAATATAATAAAACGTTTACCTTAGTGAATGTATACCTAAGAGGCTATATACAAAATGAAAAACCACAAAATATTTATAAAATAATTCACACTAGTTTTCCCAGATTAGCATGATTTCAAACACATGTTGGCAAAAATCTTAATTTTATTCCCAGTGGAAAAAAATAATCCTAAGAGCTCAGAAAAGACATTAACTTCATATTTACTTTAAAAATGTAACACTATCCTTGTTCTTGAGTTTTGTAATTTAAAGTAAAAGTAGAATATTTAGACATTGCAGAAATTATGTAAATTTTTTAAAGCAAGTGAATTTTTAGAAGGGCTGCATTGAATATAGTAAATAATGAGTTTTGAGGGTATGAGGATATGACTTAAATGTTAAAACAATAAGCAAGTAAGTTTTAAGTAAAATTTCCTACTACTCTTAGACTAGTAGTAGGAAATAACATATAGCACGTTCATTTAGTTTGTAAACCACTGAATTTTCTTTAAAATGGAGTAAAGCCTGTTATCTGGCTTCCCTTAGTGGATGAGACTTTGCAACACAAGGGTGTTTCTTGGCACTTTAAAGACTATTCTCTGTACTATTTGGTCATGAAATCACTCCCTTGTAATTATTTTCAATTTTTCCTGCCTGTTTCTTCTCCTACCCTGGTCAGCAACTTTCTCTTTTTCTTTTCACCTTCTTCAGCATGTGAGCTTTTTCTTTAACAGCTAATAGGAAAGCCTTCAATGTAGGTGTCACTCAGCAGTGTCACCCCCTCCTCCTTTCCCTTGTGAATCAGGCATCCTTCCTGTATAATCCTATCCATTTCCATCACTTGAGAAATAGACAGTTTGGCTCATTTTTTTTTAACCTCAATAAGTTTATCTTTTTCCTAAAATCTGTTGCTTCCTTTCTGCTTCCTTCCCTATCTAAATGATATCAATGCACTTTCTATAAATTAAAAACAAAATTATGATCATGGTTTTCAATTGCCCATAGCTCCGAACCTTGCGTAACATCACCCTGTAAATCCCAAGAATCCTACTTCTGAGAATGCTCTTTTAAATGTTTTGTCTCCTTTTCCTCTGCTAAAGAAGCTTGTAGCTGCTTATTGAGAATATTACAAATGTTATCAACTGCCCTATGTTTGTCTTAAAATTCATTTTCATAGGTTACTGAGTACTTGCAAACACAAGATAGGTTAATATCTGCCTAGAAAACTACTACCTGTTTAGAAAATTTGTGCATCATACACAGCGCCCTCCAGATCTCAATACCACTCATTGCCTGAGCCTTGATTTCTACAAAGGTCCCACATCTCCACTTGCTCCCATTACACCAGTGATTTGGACCCCAGATGTCCCACGACTTTCTCCCAAGCTTGACTTTCAGGATGATTCACTGGGGCAATGGTGCCCCACCTTCTAAAACTGTACTCACCCTTCCAGTTTCAGGATAACTGTCTTCTCCCCATGAACTACTATTTTATTCTACTTGAAGACATTTGTCTTTTTATTGATGTTCTTCAACAACTTCTCATTCAGCACTCTTCATAGTATCTTGACCTAGTGTTTCAATTTTAAACTATTAAGTTAAAAAGTTGATAAATTATCAATACATTTATCTTCATTGTATTATAAACAAATTAATAATATTAATGTAAATAGCATAAACAATTTTCTACCTAATTCAACAAAATTTTAGAGTAATGGATAATAATTTTGATACAACACATATAAGTCCTTTTGCTCTCAATATTTACCTCCTTTATTCTCTGTAACCAATGATCATGCATATGTAGATTTTTTAAGAGTGAAAATATTTCCTATAAATTTAATTGTTTTATAATATTAAAAATAAAAAAATCATATTAAGCATGAAGGAAAATTATATGTCTGTTGAAAAGTATACATCTCTCTCTAGAAATATGTATACATTCTTCTTTTCTACTTTATTGTGAATAATAACCAAATAGCATATTCTTATAGATATATACCAAAATGTGAGACTGAAGGAAATCATCTTCTGTTTTAATAGTTTAAAAAAGCACAAATCTCTTATTTTTACCCTCTTGCAAACACTAATATATAAAATTGAAAGCATGGATTCTATAATGTACTATAACAAATGCTGAAGTGTGAATCCAAATGCAAGTGGATAATAAGACAGCTCTACACAGTCACAGCACGAGAAGAGGTATAATGCCTGGTCTTTGCACTTGGTTCCCTGATCTGCACCTCACGGTTCTGGGGCGACTACTCTGAGGACGGCCTCACTGGACTGATATTTGTAAGACCAAAAGGGGATTGTGCCACAGCCAGCCACGTGTACAAACACCGGTGGCAGATGGTCCCCTCAACAGCAGTAACTAACTGCATATGCAACCAGAAAGGTAACTGAATCATAGAATAAAAGGAAGAAGATAAGATTGAGAAATTCTTACAATGATCAGATACATAAGATTTTAAAAAAAGAACTATAACACACTTCATTTTTATTGAGTCATTACTCTACATTGAGCACCATAAGTTTCCCATACATCAAGTTATTTAATTCTTACTATAAATTTGAGTTAGTTCTTATGGTAATACCCAATTTTATAAATGGGTAAAGCCATATATGAGATATTACTCTGATAGATAATGGGCAGAACGTCTTATATATTTGAACCCAGGTTTACCCAATTCAAAAGGAGTTCTTAATTACTGAGTTCTTCATCTCTGGAGATTATTCCAAGGTCAGAGTAATCTCAGACTCCCTGAGGAAGTTCAAATATAAGACCTACTTACCCTTATCTATCTGTCTACTATCTATCTATCTATGTATCTATCTATCTATCTTACTAGAGATTAAACACAGAGGTATTCACCATTAAGTTATATCCCCAGTCTTTTGTTTTGTTTTGTTTTGTTTAAATTTAAGGCAGGTCTCACTAAGTCCTTAGGACTCACTAAATTGCTGAGGCTGGCCTTGAACTTTTGATCCTCCTGCCTCCAACTCCAGAACTGGTGGAATTATAGGCGTGTGCCAGCAGACCCCACCACACCTTCTTTTTGATCAAAAGTGTTAATTTCACTTACTGTTTTTTGGTCAAAAAGACATGTCCTGATTTTAATGAAAGGAACGCTGTGCTCAGTTGACAACATTGTACTGAGAATTTATTAATTCCAAATCTTACCCAAGCCAGCAGGTGGTAGGGGCGGCAAAGTAGGTAAATATTTCAGGGACTCAGGAAACAAGAGGAGTGTTTTTGACTTTCATGAAACTCATAGGGGAATGCAAGGATTGAGAGCAGCCTGGCTATGGGACAAGATGTGTGCTGAGGTCAACTGCCAAAGGCGTGGCGCATGAAATAGGGGAAGGCAGATTGTGAAGAAGGAAAGAGGTTGAGTTGGAAGGGTATTAAAAGTAAGCTAAGCTAGTCAAGTCAAATTGAAGAATGAGGCCAGAAGAGCCCTTGATCCTAGGAATTCAAGGCCAATCTGGATAAAATAGCGTGATCCTGCTTTTTTTGTTTTGTTTTGTTTTTGTTTAAAGCTAGGTAAGAGATGCTGGTGTTTTCCAGAATGACGTGATAATTAAGATGGAGAGATTAAAAAAAATTAAAGAGAAGTTTAGAAATAGTTTTGGATGTGTGTATATATGTATGATATGAAAAATACTGGAAAAAATCAGGGACAGTTTCAGATTTCTATTTTATCTACATAACTTGAATTAATAGTTACTATTTATTGGACACATACCACTTGCCATACAGTATTCTAAACACCTCTCGTGTTTTAACTAATTTACTATGTACAGCAATCATTTGAGAGAAATGAGACTATCCTCATTTACCTGTAAGAGATGTGAGGCACGGAGATTGGCTGATATTGTACAATTGGTATAAATAACAAAGATTGAATGCGTGCCACCCGCGGCCTGATCATTTAATCATTTTGGTCTTCTGCCTGAATTGCTGAGGTATTTACTGAGATAGAGACCCTGAAGAAGGATTCAGTACAGATTTTAGAAAGAAAGATGAGTTCCATTTTGAGCTTGATTTTGAAGAGCTTATGTTATAGTAAAATAAAGATTTCCAGGGTCCACTCAGGTTACAGAGACATACAATTCAGGAGAGAATTGTGGCTGAAGGATTTAGTTTGGAGAATTTTCAGTAAACAGACAGGCACTGGGTCATTGAAGTAAATGATGTTGTCAGAGTGAGAGGAGGAAACGGAAGTCGTGTATCACTCTCATATGTACAGGTTATGAAAGGGATGTAAAGAACATACAACATAATCCCCTCGTAGGCTTTCACCTCATGGGAGAAATGGATAACTAACAGACCACTGCAACACAGGGTGATCAGTGCTGCATCAGAAGGCAGAAGCATTGAGAGTGATTTGCCTCCTGCAAGAGAAGGGCGTGGTCCATGGACCTACTTCCTGGAGGCTACAATGGCTGAGCTGACTCTGGAATGATTTTATTTGCTGTTACTGAGTTTCACCGCTTAAAAATATCGCTATGGTAAAAAGGGTTAAAAAAGCAGTGTGTCAAGAAAGAGATGACAATCTCTTTGTCGCTGAGTGAATATTACCACATTTTGGCTCTCCCAAATTGTAAGTTGAGTTGTTGAAACATTCTCTGATTGCTGATTGGAAATCCCCACAAGAAGAAAGCAATCACTCACATATGTAATTGTGTACAGGAGTCTAACCCCAGCATAGCCACCTCCCTAACTTCTTTCAACTCAAATTCTAGATATTGACATAGTCAAAATCTATACATGGCATTCTTTCCAAGAATGGAATTTTAAAGTTGTATCATAACATATTTTTATGCTCTTTTGAGGTAAGCTTAGCAAAATCTTTTTTTTTTTTTTTGGTACTGGGGATTGAACTCAGGGGCACTTGACCACTAAGCCACATCCTCAGCCCTATTTTGTGTTTTATGTAGAGACAGGGTCTCACTGAGTTGCTTAGCGCCTCGCCATTGCTGAGGCTGGCTTTGAACTCGCGATTCTCCTGTCTCAGCCTCCCTAAGTGCTGGGATTACAGGCTTGAGCCA
>CM053409.1:10100288-10136224 GCA_028644305.1 Xerus rutilus
TTTGGTACTGGGGATTGAACTCAGGGGCACTTGACCACTAAGCCACATCCTCAGCCCTATTTTGTGTTTTATGTAGAGACAGGGTCTCACTGAGTTGCTTAGCGCCTCGCCATTGCTGAGGCTGGCTTTGAACTCGCGATTCTCCTGTCTCAGCCTCCCTAAGTGCTGGGATTACAGGCTTGAGCCACCGCGCCCGGCTGCTTAGCAAAATCTTAAAGTTTGCTTCCCAAGTACCTAAAATGACAAGTACATTGTCTCTTTATTTATTACTTATTTACTTTATTTATTTATTCATTTATTTATTTTTAGTACCAAAGATTAAACCCAGGGGTGCTTAACCAATGAACAATATCCCCAGCCCTTTTTATTTTTTATATTGAGCCAGAATCTTGCTAAGTTGTTTAGGGCCTCCCTAAGCTGATGAAGCTGGCTTTAAACACCCAATCGGCCTGCCACAGCCTCCTGGAGCTGTTGGGATTATAGGCATGCACTACTGTGCCCTGGTTTATTTATATTATTTTTAATAATATTTCTTCAAATTTATATTTAAATTAGATAAGTATATTTTAATAGAATGAAAATTCTGGCTAAAGTATAAGAAAAAAAGAAGCATCTGTTTATTATATGATTTTGTAAAATTTTAAATGTCATTAGCAAACATGATTTATGTAATTCTTTTATTTATGCTAATGGAATACACAGAGTGTTTTCAAACTCTCATTTGGAATATGCTAGAGGATTTCAATATGATTGACACATATTTTATTCTCCCTGTCACCTCCTGTTGTTTTTCTCATGCCTATGTATGTTTTCCAGTGTTCCCATAGAGTTGTTAATGAGCCATCAATTATTTTGCAATTTGCAACCAGAAACTAAATATTTCCCCACCCAAAGTGTTACCACACTACCTTAAAGTTGAAAATATTGGCATTTCATCACAAACATTAGCCCTCTTGCCAAGATAAATGCAACTTTAAAAACATTACTTTGTGCTCTATTGGTAGTATATGAATTTTGAGTTGAAGATTCCTTCACAATGAGAAATTAGGCTATATGTGAGGGGGATTGGACAGCTGTATATTACACATATACCATTTGGAGCAAAATATTAAAGAATTCTGCATTACTTACTGACAATATAGTATTTTGAAAAAGCAATTTAAATTTTAACAAAATATTATATACTTGATATGCTCAAGATGATGGAGAGACTTACAATGTGACTCTCTAAGTCAGCAGTGAGTAATCTTGGCATATAAATATCACTGAAGAGGGATGTATCATTCTTTTTAGCACGCTTCCTCTCTGAATTTAACTCCTATCTTTTTTTTTTTTGGCATGAGTTCTTAAGATGTATTTTTTGAACATGCTCATAGTAATTTTTATCAAGTTTGTTCACATTGATTTTTCTCTCTAAATCTTGTTCCTCATCTCATCTGCAGCAGAATGCGTTGACCAGAGGGAAAGGGGAAAGAGACATGCTGATCCATTGTAACTATCTTCTCTATTTCGAGTTCTGTTTCAACTCATTGCATTAATCATTACTACCAACTCTTGTAGAATGCTGATAGTGATATATTGATTGAAAGACAAGGAAGTCACAGGACTACTTCCCTGTGAAGTTAGTAATGGAACTGGTATTTTCACATGGGCACTGACTCCGGATTCTCCTTTAACCTGGTTCTATATTCACTTCCTTTGGACAGGATGCCCAAAGAGCATTAAGTGGTGGGGAAATGATCAGTTTAATGACAAAGGCTTTTTTCTTGAGTTTTTGAGTAAAGACGATCAGAAAACATCTAAAACATTTAAAGTTAATGGGTAAAAAAACAAGGTAAAAAAAGGAGAACTTTAAGATTCCTTACAAGATGTTGTACAGTCTGTAACATTCTAGCCATGCAAGTGAAAAAGACAGTGATGATTCTGATGTGACTTGGGCTTTGGGCTCTGTGGTTGTAGGTCCAACCATGAAAATGCTCCCAGAAGGAATCAGGGACTCTGGTGCTGCAAGTGTGACAGTATCAGGGATTCCACTATGTCTTCCTCACCAGAGACCACAGTCTTCTTCCTGAGCCTGTTCTCCTTTCCAAAGAAAACTATCAAGCCAATAAGATCACATCTCCCTGAAAGAAAAGAAAAGTAATATTTTTTACAGTATTTTGATTGTGGTTATTTTTTTCTTTTTTTCCCCCTTTCACACTAGACTATTTTAATCACTATGAGCTCCAAGTGAAGCTACTGCATTTTGCTATACTTTCAAATAGAAAGGAGATGCAAAACCTGCTGAGCTTGCCTACAGAGGCAGTCTCTGTGTGCAGATGAATACATGAATACAGTTATTAAAAGTACAAATTTATACTATTTAATTTTTTAGCTATGGTTGTGTGACTTTAAAAATACCTAAATATGGAATCATTGGAACTCATAAACCATCAAGATCTTGGGCCAGTGATGTCACCCTTGGCAAATAGATTTTGTTTTAAAAGTTTATAAAAGAAAAACATGAAATTTGCACCATAGATTTAAAATACTCCACAGATATTTTTAAAAAGGAAACTGGTAATAACAGAAGGTCCTCAACTCATAAAAGGGAAACAGAAAAAACACTGAAATTATGGCCAACATAGTAAGTGAAGGGTTATGGAAAATAATATTCCTACAAGACAGTTCTCCAGGAACAATGAAGGGGCAGTATGACTCAGGGTGAAGGGAAGGGAAATTAGCCAAACATTAAACCTCTCTCAGTACATCCTTTCCCAATAACAATGGGCCCTAAGGGAAAAAGTGAATTTTTATCCCTTCCCGGATTCATCCCAGCATCTCCACCTAAAGTAAACATTTACCCCTTTCCAACCAAAAGAGATCCTGAAGGGAGAAGGCAAATACTGGACTGCTGGGCCCTGGACTTTAACCCTTTCCCATTGCCAGTGAGTCCTGGAAGGAGAAAAGCAATAGTGAAGCTCTAGGTACCAATGGGTCCCAGAGGTAGGAAGATAATCAGTGAACACCAAGTTCTGAGCTTTTTCCAGTGACAATTAGTCTCAAACCTTTTACAACTACTTTCCTGAGTTAAAATTTTAACCTGCACAACTAGGTCCCTGACTGTCTCAACTACATATCCACAGTCTCCAATAATTAATTCACCCTCATTGTAGACTATAAAACCCAGACTCCTGTAACCCAGGGGCCATCTCCATACCCAGAAAATGAGCCCTTCCATGCCTGATCCATGGACTTTGCTGCAGAATAAAGGAAAGCTTGCTGATCCGAGGTTTGCTTCCTGTCTCCTACCTCTGTCATTTAGTCGCCATGAGCTTACAATAATTATTATTGTAGAACTTAAAAGATTTTCCCTAAGACATGAAATAAAACAAAGTTGCATGCTCTCACTACTTTTATTTACCTTTGACATTTAGGTTCTATTGTTTGCAATACAAAAACAAAAAGAAATAAAAAGCAGAAACATGGGAAACACTTCATTCATAAGTTACATAACTTTATGTGATACAGAAGATCATTTAAAATTCTATAAATAGATTTCTTGAACTAATCAGTAACTTTGGCAACATTCAAAGCTGTATAATTCGATGTCAATATATTAAAATATTTCAGTTTTACCTAATAGCAAGGTAAATTTATAATTTTTCTAAAAAGCAATGCCATTATAATAGCATCAATATATCAAATAAAGACATTAAGAAAGTATGTATAGCATCTGTATAATTAAAACTAAAATGTATTCCTGAAAGAAATTAAAAATGATGTAAATACATGGTGATATGAATATATCCACAGAAGAATCACTGTTGTTAGAATGTCAACACTCTGCAAACAAAATCCCAATCAAAATATCATTTTATATTTTTGTGGACAAGCTAATCTTAAAATGTAAATACAAATACAAAATACCTAAAATAACCAAAACAATTTGTAAAAGGTGAAAGACATATACCACTTAATTTTAAGACTTACTATACAATTGCATTTTAAAAAATTGTATAATATTAGAATACGAAGGCTCATATAAACCAATGAATTAATGATTTCTAGAATAGAAGCATTCCTATGTGATAAATTTGTTATTAAAGGTACTGATAACATTTGATCAGATAAGGGTTGGATATTCATGTTCCCAAAAAAAGAAATCCGACCATTAATCCATATTAAGTGAATATATAATTCATATTAAATGAATCAAAGAAGTAAATTTTAAAGATGAACTTGAAAGTTCTGAAATGAAAAGCAGAATAAGTCCTTGAGAGTAAGGTCAAGAAGGAATTTCTTAGAACACAAAACATGGAACAATAAAAATTGATTACTTGTTAATTATTAAATTAAATTTTATAAAAAATTTAAGCATTTTCCTTTCCAAAGATGCTAATATAAAAAATGAAAAGATACATCAAAATTAGAAGACATTTTCAAAATTCAAGGAACTTAATTTTATAAAGGCATGTAGATGACTCCATGACTAGCTAACAAGCACATGAAAGCATTTCATTATTATTAATTATTAGAGAAAATCCACTGAGGTGTCTCTTCACAGCCAGTAGATGGAGACAAATAGAACAGACTGAAGATGCTAATTGCCTGTGAGGATGCGGAAGAACGAGATCTCTCGCAAACTGTTAGTATGGCCGTTTTGACAATAAAAATCCTGCCTGTTCAAGATCATGGGAGATGGTTCCATCTACTAAGATATCCTTCAATTTCTTTCTTTAGTGTTCTGTAGATTTCATTGTAGAGGTCTTTCACTTCTTTTGTTAGATTCTCAATTTTTTTTTTTTGAGGCTGTTGTGAATTGAAGCGTTTTCTTAATTTCTCTTTTAGCTGAGTTGTCTTGGAACAAAATTGACTTATGGGTGTTGATTTTGCATCCTGCTACTTTGCTGAATTCATTTAGTAGTTCTGGAAGTTTTCTGTTGGAGTTTTTTGAGTCTTCTATATATAGTACCATGTTGTGGCCAAATAGGGAACAAATCTGAACTCTTCTTATATCTACCACCTTAATTTCTTTCTTGTGCTAAGAATTTCAAACATTTCATACAACCGATCAAGTTGTACTCCTACACTTGATGAACTTTCTTTATATAAATTAAACCTCAATAAAATGGATTAAAATACAGTTGTAAAATGCCTTTTAAGAGACTATACAAATCATAATAGGAGTTCATAAGTCTTGTATGATGACAACTCTTTTCCCTGACTTTTTCAAGTATTCCAAAATTTTAAACCATGCTTCCATTACCTCAAATTAAAACATACTAATAATGACAAAATATTATCATTTAAATAAAAGGCATATATTTTGTTCTAGAACACGTTTTTCAGAAATTCCACATGCTTAATTATTTATTCTTAGAAAACAACCTGGAAAAAGTTGAGACATAAGAGCCACTGTTAAGTGTGTGCTTTGCAAATGCCCGAGTTTATCAACCCACATGCGAATACTGTTTTCTAGGCATATCACCTTGGAAACAGATGTATTTTTGAAAGAATTTCATATAAATTTAGGATTTATTACACATCCTTTTTCTTGGCATATTTATTTTAAAACATGCTAAGTGTGTATTATTTAATGAGTCACAAGACGTAACTAACGTCATTCTGATACACTCTTGGAAAAACGTTAAGTATTTGAATATTAAATATAATATGTTCTCATTATCCTTTTGAAAAGGCAAGTAAAATCAAGAAATACAATAAGAAAATGAAATAAGAAGCTAATCAATAGCTTTGGTTAATATTTTGAAATTTTGCATATATATTATAAACATACACACATTTTTGTGCCCCCATATACACAAATACATTTTATATACAATATTAGTTATCATCTTAAAATATTTATTTAAAAAATAAATTAACTGTCATATAACATTTTACCAAAATTATTGCATTATATTCCATCAGGTAGAAGTACATTTATACAAATATTACCACATTGTAACACACATTTTCTGTTATAATTAATTTTGTCATTTGCTAGTTTTTCCACATATATTTGCCTACATTTTCAAGGTAGCATTCATGAAAATGCCACTCAGGTCTCACCTTCCAGTCTTTTCCTGCTTTGATAATTCTTCAAGGAAGCATGATTCTAAATAGAACTTTAGTCCAGTTTCTGTCTGGAATGTTAAGTGGGGGAATAATCCCTTCTCTTGCTGATAATGGGTGACGTGCTCACATTTGCTTCTATTTTTTAGTGTCTCTAAATTAGTGTCAGTCTCTAATTCTTATCATTTCATCAAATAGTCTTGAACTTCACAGTTCTAGCTCTAAATTATCTAAACCAGTGGTTTTCAATCTATTATGCAGCACATTAGAATCCCTGGGGGGCATTTTAAATATTGAAATTGTAGATCCCAGCCACCACCAGCATGCTAACTTAATTGGTCTTGGGCATGTCCCAGGCACTTGTAGTTTTCAAAGCCCTCCAGAGGATTCTGACTCTAATAAGAAATCTGGGTAGAAACCACTGCACCAGATGGTTCCCTGGACTGAGACTAGGACTCATCTCTTCCAGCTGGTCCACAGTTCTTAGGCTACATTTAATCATATCTCTAACTTCTGTAATTTCCACAAACCACCTTGTGTCTCTGAGCTTCATCATCTGTACAATTTTCTGTTCACTTACAGATTTTTCTCCTTTATCTTCTGTAGTCCCTGAAGCAATATGTAGTTAGCATTTTTATTTCATTATAGCCACAGAAATTGTCTACTTTAAATTCAGATTGTCTATGCATAAGGTCAGTTTGCAAACTTCTGAGGCTCTTGTTCAGGTGCTTTTGATCTGGGTTGCAATCCAAGAGAATTTGTGGTGCTGTGAGTCTCATAAAAATTAATTTCCAGACCTTCCACTCTCAATGGACTGTCCCCCAGGACTTTTCTTCTCTCTTCCCACCATCCTTCTCACAACACCCCTTTTCACCTTTCCTATGCAATGAGAAATCCTCATCCTCTCAAATCTTCTGATCTTGTATGTCCCTAGGGGTACAACTTCCTGCTCACTAAACTTTCTGGAGGGTGAAGACTTCTGTTCTGAGTAATCAAAGTGCCCTAAACCAGTACTGGCACTCTTTCCTTTAGGTTATTGAATGTACCTGATGATCATAAAATTGCCATGAAAATATATTTTATCACAAACTTGGAAAAACTGAAATCATATATATTATAGAGTAAGGTCATTGAGAGTAATAAGAGTTTTCTTTTAATTATATTGCTCCTTCTGTTCCTTGACTATTATAAAAGAAAGCCCAATTCATGAGCTTGAGAGTAAAGGATATTTTTGTAAGATAATTAAGAGATATACTAAACATGACTTTTCATATATTAAAACCTATGCAATTTGTATCTGTTCTTCCGATACTTAAAGTCTGTTCACTCCCTAGAAAGCAAAACATCTTCAATGAGCTAAAGGAACACAATTTAGCTATGCTGGTTTGACAACTAAAACTAGAAAGTTTCCTAAGAATGATCAGTATTTTCAAATTATATTGGATAATATTCACACCCTGCTGCAATAATGAAGTGTAACTTCTGATTCAAAATTTAAATGTATTTAAACTACATTGCATGAAATCACATCCTTCTGTTATTTTCATCTTATGTATTTCAATTTTTTTTAAGTGAAATGATGGGTTAGCTGCTGAATAGATTTGTTTTAGCAGAATATACCTTTTTTTTTAATGAAAACATTACAAGACTTTGGTTATGATGTCTAAGGAAATCGATGATGTATAAAACGCTAAGTGTATGCACAATTCTCATTTAATTATCTTCAAAAGCTAAATATTGAGTTCTAGCACAGTCATGCATATGCATTAACTAAGAGAAAGAGCAGTGAATCATTCATTATAGTCCCTATTTGATATGAAACTGATAATTTTAGTACATATACCTTACATTAACACAAATTAAGAAATAAGAAACAGCATAAATATTATTTTGGTAACTTAAAAATAAGTAAGTTAATCTTATTATGTTTACATAGCTATGTGGTTGACTGTTGATATATTTTGGATGTTGAATGTGCCCCGAAGGTCTCTGTGTTAAAAGACTATTTCCCCAGTTTGGTGCTAGTAGGAGGTACTGTGGACCATTATGGAGTGGACCTTGTGAGAGGTTGCCAAATCATTAAGGATGTGCCCTGGAAGGGGATAGTTGTACCTGGCCTGATTTTTTTATTTATTTATTTTCTAGTTCCTGACTGATGAGGTGAGCAGTTGGCCCCACCAAAGGCTCACACCATGATGTGTTTCTTCACCATTTTCCTGTAGTTATGGAGCCACTCAGTAAAGAGTTGTAACCTTCAAAATCAGGAAACCAAATGAATCTTTTCTCCAAAAGTTTACTATCTCAAGTATTTTGATATAGTAACAGAAAGCTGACTAACACAACCTTTTAAATAATATTTATGACAAACTGCATTATTTATTATTCAGTTTTTTATTAATAAGACTATTAAAACAACTAATAATTATTAAAGTTAGTATATAATAGGACTTAATTGTTATTTAATCGATTTCCTTTAAAATAAAATCTTATTTATTAGTGAAGTTCATGACATAAGAACATTGAAGCCAGAATTAAAAATAGTCAGAGTAGATAGATAAAATCTGAGTGAAGAGGGAAACAAGTCAAACAAGTCTAAATCCAAAAGGTTGGAGGCTCCCATAGTAGAAGATAAAAATGTTAATGTCCCCAAAAGCCCAGCTAATAAGCAACTCCTGAGCTGGCAGGAAACTGCTAATCCACCCTGAGGTTCCTTCCTGCCCCATTACCCCTCCCTAGCCCTCAGCCCACCTGTTAACCACCTTTTGCTTCCCCACCCACATCGCATCTTCCAATCATAGGTACAGGATAAGGGGAAATTAATAAAATAGAGGAGAGGAAAATAAAGGGACAAAGAAGATATTAATTGTATAAAAGGGATGGGACTTCCTCATCCCACAGATTCTGACTTTTGGATCCCCGATCCCCTTCTTCCTCCTGAAGAAGTTTATTCTTCTATCCTTTAAATAAAGCTTTTCACTTTCCACTCTTCTTGCCTTGGTGTGCCCCTCTGGTGTTATATTTCAGCATTCAGAGAAGCAGGACTCAAGGGAACCAGTAACAGGCAGTATTAAAGTGATAAAAAATGTTGTCCAAAGTAATTATTTATTTATTTATCTATTTATTTATTTATTTATTTATTTAGTGGTGCTAGGGATTGAACCTTTGATCTGTGTAAGCATTCTACCAACTCAGCTATATCCCCAGCCCCAAAGTAATTATTTACTGATGAATATATTTAAACTAATATTTTTGTCCAAATTCTTTAATTTTTTCTGAGCATATTATTAAACATGTTATGTCAAAATGTGATAAAAATGAGCTAGAGTCCCTTAATAGTCATTTGATAAGGCTTTTTTTATTATCTTTCTCATGCATCTCACAAATTATCCAAATGAATAACTGGTAATAAGTCACTTACAAATGTTTTGTTCTTTGATTTTTTCCTTTACTCCTTGAAAACAACTTTTGTAAATAGCTAAGTAGTTTTGGATAAATAAAAATGCTTCCAATAGATTTGAAAAACTTGAATACATTGCAATAAATAAACTTCTAATTTTCATTTATGTTTATATAGTATTTAAATCTTTAAAATAAAAAATGTGAGAGTAGAGTTAATGCTTACTTCTATCTTATTCTAAAGGTAAATTATAGTGATATATCTACAGAAGTGAATTACAGTTTTTCAAAAATTCAATTTGTCTTATTAAGGAATATATTTTCAGCATTTTAATTTTATTTTAATATTTTAATTTTATATTATTAATCATAATATATGCTAATTTTATTAGTTATATAATAATATTTGTAATGCATGAGATGCTTTTTAATATTTCTTCAAATAAAAAAATATATATGTATATATAAAGACCACTTCTCTGAGTCTATTTATAGTACATTAACAAATAGTACATCATAGCAATTCTAACTGGAAATCAGAAGAGAAAAGCAAAGGACTTTTTCCCCTGGATATTTCTGGGCAGTAATAAATAATAAATCAGACTATGAATTCCAGTTGTGTATATACTTTGAGTTCACATACAAACTTCAGTGTAGGCCAATGTGTTAAAGCGGTATTTCTCTGACTCCTATGATGACCATTTTTTAAATACATGTGAAAAATTCTAAGATTCCAATGCCCTTGTGTTCACAGTGCATTATAGTCTCCCTCCAAATACATGAGTTCCGTCAATGAGTTCAACCAATTGCCAGTGGAAAATATCTTAAAAGCTTATCTGTATTGAACTGCACAGACACTCTTTGATCTTTTTTCATAAACCAATATGGTAGAACAACTATTTATGTAGCATCTATATTATATTAACTATCATAAATAATTTAGAAATGATTTAAATTATATGAGATTATGTGTACAGCTTACATGTAAATTCTACGTAACTAGCACTCAGGGAATTGATCAGCTGAAGATTTGGGTATGCAAGGGGCAGGAGTTGTGGAACCAATCTCCCGTAGATACCCAGGGATGACTGCACTGTTCTTGCTGTAAACTTGAGAGGTTTGGACATTTACCAATGTACCAGTGGGTCGATGTTCTGATTATTGTCTTTTCTACCTCAGCAAAATGGCTCTGGAGCAACTTGCCTGGTCTGGTGAACCAGATCAGACCTGTGTCTGCCAGTCTCTCCCTTCAAGGAAAATCTTTATGATTTTTCAAGGAACCATCTTTTTAGTGAAGCTTTTGCCAAAGCAATTGTAAACTTTATAAATCTGATTAACTCAGGTATGCAGCATCTGTCTGGTGTGGCAGATGGAACATCTAGTCCTGTACCTGTCAGTTTCCCCAGCATGTCATTCCCCTCTGGTGTGGTCCCATTAGGTTTTGTCTGGATTCCCAGTGATGCTCCAGGAGCTATTTTAGCTTGTGCGTGTCAACTTCCATCTTTTCACATTGAGGCAATTATTGTGGCTGTTGAAATTTACTCTTAGTTATAGGCTGATGATTATCATCTGGTCTTTAGATAGCTAGCCAGGAAAAAAGACCAAAGTACTAAAAGAGAGAGACATTTTTAAGACTCTGGAATTGATAGCTTGGTACAATTTAATCTTGACTACTAAAGCTATAAAGTAAGCACCAGGCTGGCCCAGCCTCTTGGTCTTGTGGAATTCATACCTGGCCAGATGCCAACACAGTCCTCATCAAATTGCACTTTGTGCTTCTGAAAAATAATGTCTTCGTTTCCGTGTCCCTGGAGAAAGAAGTGGCTTTGTTATTTGGCAAACATTTCTGGTACTGAACTATTTACAGAATTGCTGAATTAACCTCCTGTTCTTTCTCACGCTTCAGGTGTCTAAATCTCAGAAATGAGCTAGTACTGGGTGAAAGGGGGGAAAAAGGATTATCTAACTTATAAAGACATGACTGGAGCCAATTTCCACCAAGTGAAAAGGCAGGATCCCTAGAGTTCTTTGTCTGCCTGGGATCCCACTGAGCTGCAGTGCTCTCGGGAGGGGTAGAGGGCTGACATGCCAGTGCTCTCTGAGTCCCTTGGGCTTTGAAAAGGACAGACCAAGACCATCTAGTTTGCTGGAAATAAGATTAGGAATGAAATTTTCAAGAGGCAACATATTGTCTGTGACTATAATAATATTGCTTTGCCTCCAGTTGTAATGAAGAGTGGTGTTATTAAACAATGAAAACATGCCCGCTGAAAAATAATAAATAAAAGCAGAAACTCTTCATAATATCTTTGTCAAATTGTCTATGAAGTCGTTTATCAATCTCGTGTGATCAAACAGCCTAAACTAGCTTTTTGCTAATGTTTGTAAATTTGAGGGGAAAAAAATGGCAACTGGTGACTTCTTTAGAAATTCTTGTGCTACTGAAATTTACCAGGATTTCACTGTCACAGTTATTCATGAGTATTATTTGCTAATTTATTATTGATCTTTTAGACATTATTCTGATTGACTTATTTGATCTTTAGAGCTGCTCCTTTAACTAATTGTTTCTTTATCTTATTATTCGGTACTAGCTTTTGAATTTATTTAGTAATTCTGCATTCTTTTCTGTTTTCTTATCAATTCATTTATTATTTAAAATTAGCCAATCAGAATTATTTCTATAACTCTCAACTTTATTGTTATTAAATTTGAAAAAATATCTAGGGTTCAAAGCTCTGTGAAATTATTTTTATACAATTTAACTTAATGATGCAGTTAAATCTGATATATTTAAAATTCTGTCTCCACACTGCATTTACTATGTTTTCATGTGCAGTATTTTATGAAAAATTTTAACGCATTTTGTAATTTGACTTTGGTATTTCTTTTGCCACAAGTATAATTTTGTATTTGTTTTGTTGTTGTTGTTTAATTTACAAATGTTACTTTATTGCTTGGTAATGAATGTCTAGTTTCATTTAAGAGTAATATGAGAATATTGCAGCAGAAAAAATAAAATTTAAAAGTAGAATATATTTATGTAAAAATACAAAATTTAACAGAAGTAAAAATAAAGGAAAAAAAGAAACATAGAGCCTACATGTAACTGGCAAAGTAACTCAAGAAAAATGGGAACAATGTAAATATGAAAAATATAAAATATTTAGAGAAAAATATGGTTACCAAAAAAAAAAATGTGTGAATTAAAATTTTCTTAATTTTCTGAAGCTGAAGTAAAAAATAAACCCAGATTCATTGGATGTTATTTTATAAAAATGTAATTCACCTAAAACCACTCTAGATTATAACAGAAATAGAACCTATTATTGTAAAAGTACAAATATTACCATTAGTCCCCTGACAGCAACCATACAATTCCAAATGACATAGTTCAGTTTACCAAATAAAAATTTAAAATATAGATGAGTATAATGCCATTTATAACTGTCCATCTATCTATCTATCTATCAAGAGATTGTAAAGATTGGTTAATAAGAGTATACAATTTTATTAAATTAGCAAAGATAGATAGATAGATTTTTTTAAGGAAAAAAGTTCTTAAATTTTGTTTTGGAAGTAGCATTTTAGATCAGTTTTCTTAGAATTTATATGATGTTTCAATTCATGCATATATTCATCTCATATAATGAGATCAGTGTAGTTAGTATATCCATCACTTTCAACCTTTGTTTTTCCAGTTATTATTTTCTGTAATACGGGACTGTAGCTCAGGTCCTTGTGTACACTAGGTAAGTGTACACAAGGTGTATTCAAGCTGCACTCCCAGCCCTTATCATTTCATTTTAATGAATACATTCAAAATTCTCTCTTCTGGCTATTTTGAACTACACAATGACTATTAACTATACACAGCTACTGTACAACAGAACGTCAGAACTTATTCTTCTATGTACCTGTTGACCCAATTCTACCTATTTTCCCTAGCCTCTACTCTGCAGGCTTTGGTAACCACTATTCTACTCTCAACTTCAGTGGGATTGATTTTCTTTGGATTCCATGTGTGAGTGAGATCATGCGGTACTTTTTTTCAGAGCCTGTCTTGTTTCTCTTAAGATGTTCTCCAGTAAAAATACACAGATTGATCTCAACTAACCTTCAAAAACATCCTTTAAATTATTAGAGCACAATAAAATAGGAATAAAACATGATGTTACATTTTAAATAAGAGATGTCCCCCCCAAACTCATGTGTGAGAAAATGCAAGAAAATCCAGAGGTGAAAATGATTGGATTCTGAGAGTCTTAATCTAATATGTACTTAATCCACTTGAATGGATTAACTGGGTGGTAGCTGTAAGCAGGTAGGATGTAGCTGGAGGAAGTGATCTCTGAGGATGTGCCTTTGGGGTTTTTACTTTGTTCCTAGTGAGTGGAGCTCTCTCTCTGCTTTCTTGTTGCCCTGTCCTGAGATGCTTTCCTTGATGACGTTCTTCCACCATGATGTTCTGCTTTACCTGAGGCCCAAAACTATGTAGTCAGTAACCTATGGACTGAGATCGCTGAAACTTTTCCTTCTCTAATTGTTTTTGTCAGATCTTTTGGTCGCAGCAATGAAAAAGTTGATTAAAACATATAGTATACAATTTATTAAATTAGCAAAGCAAAGAGTGCATATTATTCTGTAACATTTTTCTGGTATCTTTAGAAAAAATATTTTTAATTTTTTATATAAAAATTGTGAAGGTTGGTTAATAAAATTGTTTTTACATGTCATATGCTTGAGAAATTAGAAAACCCAAGGGAATTGACCAAAGAGTGGTACTTTTGGTGGTAAACAGGGTCCAATTGTTGGAACAAATTCAAAGGACCAACAATGGCAATACATACAATTCTAGAGTTTAGTGAGGAAATAGAGGTTTGTAGCCATAGCGATAAAATCAAGATATTTGAAGAAGCCTAAGTTGCCCCCTAGTAAAGGGTTTAGGAGAAGCCAGAAACACCATATAGAATCATGAAGCTCTTAATTGACAGCAACTGGCTTGTGTAAAAATGTTTAGAAATAATTCAATGCTGCAAATATAGAGACATTACAAATTTATAATATTTAAATTGTCTAGTAGACTGAAATAATGGTAAATTTTAATTAATAAATTATAATGAAATAATTGGCATAGTATGATAAAATTGCACATTTAGATGAATATAGCTGAAAGGTATAGTGTTCATGATATTTAAAGTAAAAATCATTCCCAGAGGTATTCAAGTTCAAATTTTGAAGCGTTTTCTGCAGCACAATACAGATTTCCACTATGACATAAGATGAAATGACTTTGCAATATATTTTTCAACTACTTGATATGCCATTTAAAAAACATTAGATCTGCAACTGATACAATTTATGCATATAAAAATGACATCATTCTTAGTAGGCGATGAGTGTGTAGCGCAGGCAGGTTAAAGTTGATTTAATAAAAGAATATTGATTATTTTCATAATAATTTGCTTTTGTAAAAAGTGCTTGGCTGTTTAACGTAAAATCATTATAGTCTTTAATGCTATTATATTTCCATTTTTAATTATCATTTTAATTAATTTATTTATTTCCCTTTATCATACTGGGGATTAAACGTAGGGCCTCATGCACACTAGACAAGTGCTTTACCACCAGGCCATGTCAACTAACCTTTTTATTTTTCATTTTGAGACATGGTCCCAGTAAATTGTCCAGATTAGCCTCAGATTTACAATCCTCCTGCCTCAGCATTCTGAGTTGCTGGGATTATGAGTGTGTAAGACTGTGGCCTGTTATTATTACATGTATCTCATATATATATGTTTATAAAATCATATATATCATATATATGACAATATTTTTAAAGAACAGAAAATATTTTTTTAAAGAAACAGAGCAATGTGTCCCAAACTACATTTTTTTTGTTGTTTAGATTTCGCCCTAGAGATAGAACCCAGGACCTAGAACCTGCTAAGTTCATGTTCTACCACTGAACTACATTCCTTGTCCCACAACTATGTTTCTAAATTTGTAGTAGTTAGGTCATGAAAAAACTTTATAATATCTTTGTGTGTCTTACGAATAACAGAATGTGAAACAAAGGAAATTAAAATGTACAATTACAATTGATGTAATGACATGTTTTTTAGCTGGTATATTGATATAAATATCTCACTGGTTGGATAGATATTTTCAAAAACATAAATAATTTTATTTGAAATCTGGAAAAAATGAAGAACAAAACATTAAACAGAAAACAAAGACAAAGCTTGCAAATCATATTGCATTTATTTATTTATTTTTAAAATTTTTTTTAGTTGTCAATTGTCTTTAATTATTTTTATGTGGTGCTGAGAATCGAACCCAGTGCCTCACACATGCTAGGCAAGTGCTCTATCACTGAGCCACTTCTCCAGCCCCTCATATTGCATTTATAAAGAATCATATTTATATAGGAATTGAGGAAGAAGTGTCTGTAAAATCAATTATATAGGGAGCATGTCAATATTTGTGGCCATCTCAAATCACTGCAAATGAATGGTGCAGTGGCTTTTGCTTGTAGAGAGAGAAAACCTATTTCCTCATTTGAATTCTTCATCTGAGAAACGGAACAGCTGCCTTCCTCCTATTTACTGCATCCCTACCTTCCCAACCTCAGGGGGGAAATAAACATTCTTTTCTAACTTTTGGATCCATCTGTTGCCTCTCTAGGTGAACATAAATAGAAAATGCCTATAGTTTTTAGCATTCTGTTCATCCCAATTTGACAATTTTTGTCTGTTGCTTGTTTCTTTTTGGCTTTTTGTATGTGACTGGCTACCATTTTAATGCCATTTGGTTGGTCAAATTGCATGTTGATCATTGCTTAAGTCACATAATGGCTTTATTCTGAAGCAGTTGGTCAGGCAGTCATCAATATTTATTATTTAACAGCATTTATTATGGATTAACTAAAAAGAGTAAATAAAAGATACATCTGCCTTCATGAAGCTCAGAAAGAGTCAATTTATGGACTAAAGTAGTAAGTAGGAGAGAAATTCCTTCTTTAGACAGTGTGGACAGAAAAAAAAAGTCTCTCTATGGAGCTAGCATTTAAGCTAAAGCCGAAAAAATGTAAAATGACATGCCAGATGGAGAGGACAAAAGGGAAGATGATTCCAGAAAGAGAGGTGTGAATACTCAAGTACCTGAGTTAGAGGAAGAATGGAATTTTCAAGGAACACAAATAATAACTATAGCTGGAGCTTAATATCTTTGTAAAGATATGGTACCAGGTGAGCTTATCATCAGCAGAAGGGTAGAAGGAAATGGTAAGTTTTAAAAACTATCAGTAGCCAAACAGAAAAAAGAAAGAAAAAAGTTGGAATTAGACTTTTATTTCAAGGGTAATATGATGATAATCTAGACAAGAGACTAGAGTGGGGGCTAGTTTAAGTTGTTACCAGGTTCAAGAGAAGAGGAAGATCACAATTGACATATACGTTGGAGAAAAAATAAACAGAATTGATTATTGGATAGACCATAAAATGTTTCAGAAGCAATAGCAAATGCTTTATTTTCTTATTTAGATATTAATTCTATTTTGGAATACTATGATCTAGCAAAGATTTGAATGCTAAAGCAAAGACCAGTACTTATTCTTTTTAACATTTTTTATGTTTAATTTTAAAATTTAAACTAATATATATTTTTCAAAATTCTTGATTTTAAAATGACTTATACAACCTTGCTATTCTTTAGCTCTATGTTCCCCAAATGCTCATGTGTGAGTCAATGCAAGAATGTTCACAGGTGAAATGATTAGATTATGAGAGCTATACTCTAATAGGTGAATTAATCCACTTGAATGGATTAACTGGGTGGTAACTGTAAGAAGGTGGTGTGTGACTGGGGGAAATAGGTCACTGGGACACATCTTTAGGGTTGATGTATTGCCCTTATCACCTCATTCTCTCCCTCTCTGCTTCCTGGATGTCATGAACTGAACAAATTTCTTATGCCACATCCTTCTACCATTCTACTCTGCCTCACTTCCACCCTAAAGCTATAGAGTCAGTAAATTATGGACTCAACCTCTGAAACCATGAGCCAAAGTAAACTGTTATTCCCTGTAAGTTTTTCTCCTTGGTTATATTGGTCACAGCAAAACCAAACTTATTGAAACACTCCCCACCCTCTATAAAAAGCTAAAAACAGAATACAATACAAAATATCATATCGTATTATAAACATAATTTTATTTTATTCAGTTAAGAAAGGAAATTAAAATAATTGGTTGATTTTAAGCTAAGTCATTTATATTAATTTCGTGTATCATCCTTGGAAGAATTATGGTTTTGAGTATAAGCCTGTATTATAACACTAAATATAGGTCCTACTGTGGCTTTAGTTACATTAATCTCCATCAACTGCATGTTTCTCTGTGTAAAATGGCAGATGAATCCATCCCCCAGGACAGAATAGTAAGTATCTGGTATCCATGAGAAGATGTGGCCATTTCAATCATAGGATAAACATATTTCCCTAGTTTCACTCTGGGGACACAATGTTAAATCAATTATGATAAAAGACTCAAAGATCCAAATACAGCAAACAAGAAGGACAATAAAATATGTTAAAATGTGCTATAAGTATCACTGAGAGAAAGGACTGTGTTTTTTCCAAAGCTCATGATCCCTACAATGAGAGTCTTTTTGGACAGAAGTAAAAAATAAATAAATAAAAATAAAAAGAAAGAAAGGAAAGTAGAAGATGAATTTATGACCTCATTCAAAAGAGGCATTGTGCTAGACAGCCCTTTGTGGTTGTGATTAAAATACCTGACAAGAGCAGTTTATAGGAGGAAAAGACTAATTTGGGCCCATAGTTTCAGACATCTCAGTCCATGGTTGGTGGACTACATTGTTCTGGGCCTGAGGTGAGGCAGAAGATCACCACAGACAGGCGTGGCAGAGGAAAGCTGCTCAGCTCATGGAAGCCAGGAAACAGAGAAAGAAAGATGATGGAAAGCTATGGACAGATGTAGTCTTGGCCACACCCCCAGGAACCTACTTCTCCAGCCACACCCCATCTGCCTGCACTTACCACCCAGAAGTTCATTCCAATTATTAATCCATCGAGGTGCTTAATCCACTGATGAGGAAGCAGCTGTCATAATCAGTTCACCTCTGACCATTCCTGAACTAACACATGAGATTTTTGAGGGACGTTAAAGATCCAAACAATAACAGATATAGTCCCTTATGTTTATAAACATACATTTATAGTTGGATATACCAATACTTAATGAAAATATTCAGTTCCCACAAACCTGAAGTGCACCTGTATAGATGGTAGCAATCAAGAGATGGGATGCTAGAAGAAAGCAGGTAGAGGCTAGAGATGAAGAAGAGGTAAGTACCTACTTTTAAGTGCTCTATATAACATGTCACATGTTGGCTAACGAGCCCTGTGTTCATCAAATCAGGAGAAAATTATAACATGACAATGTTGATAAATGTGGGATCACACAAAACTGAGAGAACAGATGGGTTCTCAATTACAATTTGGAATTAGAAAGTATAATCTCTAACTCACAGAATTTTATAAATCCTTTAAAGTTGATAAGAGTACCAGTGGAACCAAATTAATCAAACTGGCAGGCGCAGAGGAGAACACAATGAAAACAATAAATGGTTGTGATTGCAATCTGCAAAATCAGCAAACTTAAATCGAAAGTCCATAGTAGAATTGAAGAAAGTATTTGATGTTTTATGTATGTGTTTCTGTTTTTAAGTCATCAGCAAGCAGTTGTTTTGTTATACAGAAAGAAGCCAGACCCCAAATTTGACAAGAAAGTCAGCAATAATAAATTTGAGAGTTAATTCTACTAAGTGCCCACAAATCAAATGTTTTGTATCCTAGAACAAACAGCACTCAGGAATGCAAAAACAAAGCATAACAATAACTTTGAGGATTTGGTCAGCTTATCTTCTGAGGTTTTCAAATTTGCTTTCTTTTGCTTTAAATCCTATTTACTTCAGGTGATTTTAACAAGGACCATAAGAAGAGTAGAAATGCATATACTTTCAACCGAAACCAAATGAGGCAATTCTGAGATTTTCAGTGTTATCACATATAGGAAAGAATATTGTCAGCATCTCAATATATGCTTTGCCAAGATTAAAATCTCTTCTCGTTTCAAGTTTCCTATATTTTATATTAAATAAGAAAGCAAATCTCTGTCTCTCTCTTTTTATACATATTTATATACACATATATGAGTATGTGTACTATATATCTTTCTAGATAAGATGATGACTTTGCATAATTTTCTCAGATAAAATGTAAAAAATCATCTTTGGAATGCATTAAACTTTATTAAAACACAAGTGCAGAAGTAAGATTTGACTTTCTGTAAAGCTGTAATTACTTCAAAAAAAATTTTAAAGACATTTAATACATGGAATTTTTTTTTTAATTTGGCTTTTTTCTGTATACTTAGGACAATTTAAATAGCAAAGGGATTTTCTCTTGCTGTTATTCCTCTGATACTTAACCCATTCTTGAACATTATTTTGGGAATTCATATTATCATGTAGAAATTATCTCCTTTTTTTAAAAGTTACAGTTCCATATATGTTTAAATGGATTATGAGTTATTACTGTCTTCTGGAAATGGAATATGAGTTACCTTCAGAGAGTGGAATTCAGCCTTTGACCCTTAGCACATATAATATAATATAAAACAAAGTAGAAATTAAATAAAGACTGACTACAGGGCAATTCTGACAGGCAGTGCAAAGAAGGGTCTTACCCGTGCTCAATAAAAAAAAAATCAATCTGACCAAATTCTGAAAGAAACCAAGAGAACAACAATCCTTGATGAGGATTTTTATCAATATTTATTGAATGAAAAACTTATGATTGTTAAAACATACCCTATCATTTTGAATGACATACATTTATGTTATCTTGAGGTGAATAGGCTATGCAAATAGGATAAGTAGAAAAGTAGGCAATGTTTCAGTAAGTGCAGTTGAAATTTATTGTTATCATACAGAATAATTGAAAATGATCTAGTCAACATTTATTAATAATGTATTTTAAGCAAATGTCAACCACACGAAAGCCTGTATCAAATACGTGTGAACAGAGAGAGAAAATTTTCACCAACCAAGACCCATAATATACACTATTCTTATACTCCCCCTCCACAATGTGACTGTCCACAATTCCCTACAAAATTAAGGTCAATAAACCTCTATTCAATTGTGCTATTTCTTAGCTTGCAAGTAGTTACCTATGTTTTGTAACAGTTCCATGAATACTTGGTATTAGCTAGCTGTAAAAATAAAGAGAAGCAAATAAAGTTAATCCTTGAGTTGTTTAGCACTTTAGTACTGTAGAAATGATAATGACTTAAATTTTAGAAAATAAATTTTGTGGAAGAACTGTTCACATTTTTCTTTGTTAGATTCTATGTTATAAAATTAATATATGCTTATAAAATCATAAAATTCTAAAGCTTATAAAGAAATAAATAAGAACACGGTTTCATCTCACCCAATTCTATATTTCTTACCTGACTGCCTTGTTGTTAATATAGAGTGAATCCTCCTCATCATTGAGCTACACGTTTGGAATCATATGAAACTGGGTTTGGTTTTGCTTTATAACAAATCCTGTTATACTTATTTGGTACACTTTTTTTCAAATAAGACAACAACTGTATCATTGACCTAAATAATTAAATGAAAGGGATTTTCTTGGTATGGTTTTTAGCAGAGTTAGAAATCAGTGTTGCACTTCTTATTGTATTGATATGATTATTATTTTTATCCTTACCATGGGTGTTTTAATTAAATATCTTGCAAAAAACAGAGTATATGTTGTTATAATTTCTCTCTTTTTCAAACCATCTCATTCATGTACTGGAAATGATCAATCATATTTAAATGAGTACAGTATAATAGGTAACTTAGTTCTTTTTTCATGCCTAGTGATAATTCTTGTTACATTTCCTTCTATGCCTAGTTTTCACATACATTTTGAGCATATTTACTATATATTTGAAATTATTTTCTCCATCATTTATTTAATAGAAATTTTTATGTATTTCTCATTTCTCATTGGTTTTCGTGGCTTCTGCTGTATTGGCAGTGTTTCTTTACTCCATCTTTTTTTAAATAATGACTCAGAAATCAAGAACAGCTCTAGGCATGGCAATGCACACCTGTAATCCCAGCAGCTAGGAAGGCTGAGGCAGGAGGATCACAAGTTTGATGCCAGCCTCAGCAAGCAAGCAAGATCCTCAGCAACTCAGTGAGACCCTGTCTCAAAAAATACAAAGGGCTGGAGATGTAGCCGAGTGTTAAAGTATCCCTGGATTCCAAAAGAAAAAGAACTAAAAAGAAAAAGAAAGAAACCAAAATCAAGAATCAATATTTTTTTCTTCTATGATCTACCTTCAAATGTTTTTGTACTTATACTTTGCTAGAAGCATCAATATATTCCTCTTCTGGATAATAATTTGATTAATTTCTTGTCCTTTCAACCTCTTTATTCAAACACATCAACTGTAGTTGTTTCATTATTTTTTTCCTATTATACTCATTTGAGGAGATTTTTTAAATCAATGCTAGAGTGGAATCTCGGGCCTCATTTGTGTTAGGCTGGTGCTGTATCACTCAGATATACCCCAGCCAGAAGGGATCCTTTCAATAGTGGAATCAATTTCACTGTCAGATTTTTTCAACAGAATATCTAAAGTTCTTGGTTTTCTCATCATTTTTATTTAAGTTGTATGGATTTTCCTTTATAGATTCCTTTTTATTAGAAACACCTTTCAAGTAATTATCTCCTGAAATATTACATGAATCCTGGTTTCAGGTAATTTTCAGTTCAATGAAGTTGGTTGCTTCCTCTTTTCATTCACATAGCTCTTCTCACAATTCCTTGAAGTTAGTTGTGGCCAAATGCTTATCTTAGGCTAATGGTATATGTAAAATTTGGGGGATATTTTTAGCAGCAAAAGAGAGTGGCCTGTCACTCTGCCTTTCAGATTGTGGCCCTTCTACTGTCCCTGTCCAGGATTAAGTTTTCCGGGGAGCACAGCCACTAGGTAACCTCTAAGCATATGTGTCATGAGCAAGAAAATAACCTTTTGTTATGTGCCACTGTATCTGGAGGAGTTTGATTTTGTACCACAACTTAGATAATGAAATAGAAATTGACAATTAGGAGAGGATTTTGCCAAGGCAAACATGTGAATGCATGACATTGTCAGGCTGGTTGGCTGACAGGGAACGAGGGACTCATTACAAAAGCCTGAACATTCGCAATTGACTTTGTGACGTGATTCACTCTAGCTTGGGAAGCCCATCATGAACCTTATTATTATTATTTCTAATGGGTTTAGAGAAAGTTGGAAATGAGAATGTCAGTACTCTTCTAATTGCTGTTTTCTGCATTTGACAAGGTATTCTCACCAAGATACAATTTTAGAATATAAGTGGATGATGTGGTAACCGCTCTGATGCTCTGCAAAGATCATAAAAGAATGAAGTACATAATTCCTTAGTTGCTAAGAGTGATGCTGGAAGAAGGTGCCCCACTCTAAACCCTCATTAAGGATTTCTTTAGTGAAAACAAGTTTTAAAAACATCATCCCTCAAATTCTTCCTTCCATGAAAACTTAAGCATCCTGGGATTCATGGCAAGGCACAAGGGAGCAGCCCAGCTCCAGAGCCTCCCAGGATTTCTGCTGAGACCCCCCACTGTAGGGTAATTTCTCTTTTGTACCACCTCACTGTCTTTTCCTTCCTTCTGTAAATGTCAATCCAGGACACTGGATCTTGGGAACATGTACTTCCTGTTTGTAAGCCAGGATAACTTCCTGTGAGACCTACATGTTCAAAGTAATAGTAAAGAAAGAAAACGATATAGAGAATTAAAGACTGCTTTTTTCAGGCCATTTAGAATCTTCAATTATATTTGAGCAGGCTTGCAAACCCCAGTAAGAGGAGACTGCTAAGTAAGCCACACTAAGAATAAAAGAGAGTGCCTACAAAGAACAATTGTGATAGTTGGATTTTTTGAAGAATCTAGGTATGAACCAAATAACACGACATTTATGACAAAGGTTATTGGGAAGATAAAGTGATGGCTTACTCAATGAGTGCAGCATGTAAAGAAGAAAAGGAAAATGAAAGAAAGATAGGATTCCTGGGGTTCCAACCTGGACACCCAACACATGTGTGATGGATGTGTTAGAAGAAGGAGCTGGACATAATAAATGATCCAGTATAATCTCAAAAGTTACACAGATCTGGAAAAATCTATAACATATTGAATGGGCAAAATTTACTAACATTTATAAAATTCTTTGAAAAATGATGTTAAAACTTAAGTTTAATATGTAGCAAACATATCTCTCTCCCACTGTCTTACACATACACACAGAATGTTGTATCAGTGAAACAGACACAGGCTAGCAGAATAAATCATCTATGATCTCTACTCAGGAAAGTATAAAAAGAAAGTAAGTAGTTCTGCTGGCCAGACTCTGAGAACTGGCTACAATGGGGTTTACTTTGTTCTTTAATTAAGCCTAGATTCTAAACTCAGAGAGAAACTTAAATTTCAGGGAGAAACTTTTAACCCTCTGTAGGAATCCTGGCTCTATCTTCTTGCTTGGTTTTGTTTTTCAATCCGCTCTTTGGCCACATTTACATTGGATTTTAGAAAATACATCCTTTCTGAGGATTGTCCCTTTTATAGCCATTTGCCCTCTTTAAGAGATTTGGGAGCCTATGATTTGTTATAAACCTAAAATAGACCCTTTCCTCTGTAAGGCAGCATTTTTTCTTTTTTTACTTTATCTTTATTAGTGTAATGTGATTATATATAATAGTGCGGTACAGTGTGACATATTCTTTATAACATGGCCGTTTTAGTCAGCTCTTTCACTGATGTGACTAAAAGATCTAACCAGAACAATTTTAAAAGAAGAGAAGTTTATTGGAGGGCCTGTGATTTTAAAGGTTTTAGTTAGTAGAAGTCTGGCTCCATTCCTCAGGGCTCGATGTGAGGCAGAACATCATGGTGGATTATGGATAAAATTATAAAAGATCTCAAATATGTCGTAGCATATGGCGGGGATAAGGGAATCAGAAGAGCTGAGTAACTGAGGGTTGTATGTAAAAATGATCATTCCCTTATTGATTGTTGTTAAAGGCTAAGTGACAGGTACAAAGGAACCAATTGTACTTTTGCTGATACTGTGTAAAAATCACATAATAAATTTTTAGAACAAATAACTACGGAATTTGATAGATTTGAAACAGTGGTCAGAAAACTGATTCATCATATTGAAAAAAATGATTCTCAATCCATGCATCTATATAACAATGTTTCTCACAGAGTAGTCAACTTAAATGTTAAAGCTGCGCCAGGCATGGTGGTGCATTCCTCTGATCCCAACAACTCAGTAGACTGAGGCAGGAAGATTTCAAGTTCAAGGTCAGCTTCAGCAACTTGGCAGAAGCTTGTCTTAAAATAAAACCGAAAAGGACTGGGAGCATAGCAGTGGTAGAGTGGTCCCTGGGTTCAATCCCTAGTAAGGCAAAAATAAATAAATAAATGAATAAAAAGTCAAAACTAAAATATAAGAAATTATAGAGAACTGTCCTTGTTAGTTACTGATAGAGAACCTTAGAAACAACCAAACAGTAAAAACTGAAGAGAACAACGCATGTAAATACATCTAATTAGAATATTTCAGTTGAACAAAGAATAGTTTGAATACAATTAAAAGTTAACCAATTGTGTGATATTTGTAATGTACAAAACTAGCAAGAATGTAAAAATGATTCTTGTAAATCAATACAAATATAAGATATCCATTATAAATAAACAAATGATATGAATTAGACAATTTGTAGATGAATAGCTTGAGTTGAAATGGTGCAAATTAGAACATAATATGAAATATTACAAAATTTTGTATAGGAAAGAATGAAAAAGAAATAGGAAATAGTACAGAGCTGAAAGAAGTGTGTGCCTGTGTATGTAGTATCTGTGACCCTGGCTTGCATTCTCTGAGGCATTAAGGAGAGGCAGGATTTGAATAGAGACACAGTTGTTTTCTAGGTAGTGAAAATAGATAGCATTGACAGGCTCACAGGAGGGAACATTCTTTTTCTTCTTTTTTTTATTTTTAGGGAAGAGGACAGAAATGTGATTGGTCATGGGCTTATATGGGCTTGTTTATCAAAGTATTTATAACCCTGAGAAGAATATGAAGATAAAATTAACCACAAATTTTTTAAAAAGAGTCTCAAAAATTTAAAAAAATAAAAAAGGTCAAGGGCACAATCTGTACTTGGTACAATCTGTATGTACTTGGCAGGCTGGTTCTGTTCCAGGTCCCAAGATCAGGGATGGTCTTCACAGGAAAGATGTTACCTTGACAGTGAGGTCACCCTGTATAACCTCTGGTAACACTGAAAGGAGCTGTCCAGGCGCATCTGGTTGAGTGTTTGAAGGTATGTTAGTAAAGTCGCGTATTCCCCTTCCCTCTTTAGAAGACAGCACAGATAAAGTTTCTCCATCTTGTCAATATTTTGAATTTTGTTTCAGAGTACAGATGCCTTCTCACTCACTGACATAACCTTAGAATGTTCTACCCACATCTGAGGTCATTTAGTTGGACACCTTCATTCTTCCATAAGAAAGCTAATTATCAGAGATCACAGGTCAATAGGAGATCATGATTAAAATCCTTATCCAAATGAAGATTAATGGAGGCCATCACTTAATGACTTCCCATGACCACAGCATCCTTTGTTTCCTTTTCTCTCTATAGATTCATTGGCTTCTCTAGTTACTTATGGGAGAATCGCTGAAGCTTTAACAATTTATCGTGAAAAGAGAAATTATAAAGGCTTTATTAAAATTGAACATATTGTATAGTTTTCACCTAATCTGAGATAGTTAGTTTTATGTCATTTGGGTCCACTGTTACTCATTTGGGTTCAGAAATATTTCTCAGAAGCACATTTTACCTGCAGATGTGAAAATATCACACTGGACTCTTATTAATATATATATAATTAAATGTTAATCAAAATAAAAGAAAATAATTTAAAAAGATAACAAAGAAGCACAACTGCCTTGTAGAGAGCACATAGAATATCAAATACACACAATCCTCAAAATGTTAAGAAGCATTTAAAATGGTGAGGCTGGTTCAAATCCTGAGTGAAAAAGACCTCCTAAAATATTCATATTATATATTATGAAAAAGTTGACAGTGTAATTCTCATCTAAATTCCACATGGGGAAGACTGATGGAAATGAAAAATTTGAAAAATTTAGCTAGAAAAAGTGAGATATTTTAGGTCTATATTTTACTGCTTGAAAAAAACCTAAGCTTGCAGGCCAGGGTTGGTGATTGCCTTGAAAATTAACTAGGAAAACACTGAGTTTTTTTTCTTTTAATGTCATTAGTGCTCTATATACACAATAATGGGATTCAATGTGATATATTCATAAATGCATATAATGGAACTTGCCCATTCACTCCCCAGTAACTCCTCTTTCCCTCCTTCTCTTCCCTGATCCTGTTTCTCTACTCCATGTGTCTTCCTATTTATTTATTTTTAATTGGTGAATTATAATTATACATAAAAGTGGGTTTTTATGTATTTAAAAAAGAATATATAAAATATATAAAAAAAGGAATAACAAAAAACAAAGTTTTGCTTATAGAAGATGCATTGCAGAAAACAAAAACTATTAAATTCTTAATGCTGGTATTGATATTAATCTCAGTTCCCGCTCGAAAAATGACATGATAGAAGGGTCCTATAATGTGATTATCAGTGTAGAAACAGAGCCCTGTATTGTATGTCTTTCATGTATATGCTTTAAATTTTCTTTATATCTATTGTGTTGTTTATATGTGGGCAGTTCTCTCTTGGTGTGGAATGAGGTGTTAAGACTATAGAAAGTCACATGACTTACCTTTTGGACTGAGTATTTTTTCAATGCCTTGACAATCTGCCATTGGTCATTAAAAGTATGGATTGGATTCTGATATTTTATCTTTTGCCCTTTTATCATCATGCAGTATTTCTGAGTGTTCCTTTAATATGAGTGTTTTGTTTGTTTAACTTCCTCTATGCCGTCTTTCTCATTTTGTTTAATAAGTAGAGTTGAGTCCCACCAATGTCAACACCCCTGCAGTCAGCTGCTTCTTTTATAACTCTACCTGTGTTCAATTCAAATGTCACATGTTACGCCATCACATTCCATGTCTTTGCCATTCTTGAGGAGGCCAGTTCCCTATTCTCCTTGCAATTTTTATGAAATGTCACCTGGTTTGATCACTGGTGGCCAGGAGCAATACTACTGCACACTTTGCTGTCTGTGTGTGAGCTGAAGATCAATGCACAGGGACCAGTCACTTCAAGAAGGAAGTGGAGTGATTTGTTCCTAAAGGTGATGGGCATCTGATTACATAGTGAATTGAGAAATGAAGAGCTGGTAGTGAGGGTACTTGTTCAAAATTTTACATTGTTGATATAGCATAATAACTAAAGTTTGAACTAGGTTATTGGGGGACCATGTTATTCAACAAAAGAATAATTCAAATGTCTATGTCATAGTGGAAAGCAACAACTACTTCCAAGTGCGTCATTGAGTTCTGGTCAGAGAGATAGATACTTGGATCATTGGACAGAGTGTTTATCCACAGACCCACAGGACATTATACAGGCAGTCCCCTGAGCCCTAGTCCCCTGTTATGGTTTGGATGTTAGGTGTCCCCCAAAAGCTCACATATGAGACAATGTAAGAAGGTTCAGAGAAGAAATGATTGGGTTACAAGGGCCTTAACCCAATCAATGAATTATCTCCTGATGGGATTAATTGAGTGGTAACTGAAGGCAGGTGGAGTATGGCTGGAGGAAGTGGGTCATTGGGGGTGTGGCTTTGGGGTATATATTTTGTATTTGGGGAGTAGATTCTCTCTGTGTCTGCTTTCTCTTCATCATGTGAGTTCTTCCCTCCACCTTACTCTTTTGCCATGATGTTCAGCTTCATCTTAAGCCCCTAGGAACAGAATCTGCTGTCTATGGATGGAGACCTCTGAAATGGTGAGCCCCCACACTCTTTCTCTCCAATTGTTCTGGTAAGATCTTTTAGTCATAGCAGCAAAAAAACTGACTAAAGCATCCCATTGTGTGACTTGGGGACAGCTGGATGTCACACTGTACACGCAGTGTAGCTGCAGAGCAGGAGAGCAGCCCTGAAATCCCCAGTCCCTGGGCTTCTGTAGCATGCTGGAACACTGACCCATCTCTTCTTATGCAGAGGGAGAGACTTCCTCCAGAATGCATTATCTTCTCCAGGTAAGAAAGAGAAAGACCTCTAGCTTTATTGCTCCAGAATATAAACAAATGTCTTACACAGGGGGAGACAGGGCTCTAAGGCAATCTCCCATCTCCAGCTTCTAATATGTGTTTGCTGATCACCCTTTAACCAAATTTGTCAGTACTCTTTTCTCTCAAAGGCTGAACCATGATGAAACATGAACATATTCATAGGGAATTGTCTGTCAATGTCATGCTTTGTTTTTCCTCAGTTATCTGGTTTTGAACAAACCTAATTTTCAAAAATAGACAAACCTAAAAAATCTCATTATGTAATGATAGGTAAACCCTGATTAGCACATTCTGAATTATTAGCATACCTGGGATTAAAATTAATAATGAGTGTTATAACTGCTAACATTTATAAAATATATTACTTTCTGAAAAGCATTTTCAGAAAAAATTTGCTGCTTAATTCTAAGTGTTCATGCCATATGCAGAGCAGTGTACTTATCTATAATTTACAAATGGGAAAACTGATTCAAGAGATTGAGCAACCTACAGAGATTAATTACTCATTTAGTTCTTTAGAAGCATATGTGCCAACCTTGGTTAGTGTAACAAAATACCATAGGTTGAGTGGCTTAAACAACAGAAATATTTGTTTCACTGTTCGTGATACTAGGAATCTGAGGTCAGGGTGCCAGCATGGTGAGCTCTGGTGAGGGCTGTCTTCCTGACTTGAAGATGGCTGTCTTCCCGTTGCTCCTTAACACAGTGTCTCTTTTTATGAGTATCTACATACTCTTGGGATTAGGCCTTGCCCTTGGGAGTTTATTTAAACCTAATTACTTTGTAACAACCCTATCTCAAATACAGTCAATTTATGGGGACAGCTTAAGGATGTGAATTTTGAGGACACGTGCCTTCAGTCTATAAAAGGAAGCCAACACTTGAACCCAGATTTGATTGGTGGTGGTGTTTTCTTTTGTTTGTTTCAACTCTCAAATACCACAAGACAAGCTGTTCATGAACAAGACCAAGTGTATCGTAACTGTTTACAATAAATAAGGAAGGACACACCTTGAGAGAAGCATGACAGTCTCGGGAGGGCAAATCATAAGTGGCACCTCCACAGGGTTGTGTGGTCAAGCCCCCAGTGATTTCAGGGCTGTCAATCAAAGCAAGGCCCTATATGAGGAGAAGCAAAGCTCCTGACAGTTTAGGTTTGTGGAAACATAAAAATGGGGGTCTGTGGGAGAGAGCTGGCCTGAGGACTTCCACAGTACATAAAGTGCAACAATATCAGGTTTTCAATCATGTGCTTTTGGCCATAGTTCCATATTGTAACAATAGCCGCATTCCTGTGAATAGCCCCAAGGTGCTAATAGAATAGTCACACCCTATGCACGCGAGGCTCCCTCGCTGACTCGGTTTCCCTTTGTGCTGGCGCAGGCGCTGGCAGGGGTCTTGAAGATAGTCTCAATGAATAATACATTGTTGTGTCTTTGGTATACTGGGGGTTCTAGGCATCAGGTTCTGTTCCTCATAGATTATTCTGAAGAAAAAATTTAAACTAAAAATAATGTTTTCTATTAACTGATTTTTATGTTTCTCTGGCAAAGACTTATTAGAAAATTACCAACTACGTCAAGTGACATGGGTGATGTACAATCTTACCTAAGAGTTCTGGACACAGGCATTCTTGGTTCTCATTTTAGTTTCACGTGTCTTTTTTTTTTTCTTTCTATACTGTGCCTCTTCCTAAAAGGACAAAGAAATTTACAGCATGCCATGGGTCAGACATATAGTCACGGGAAAGTCAGAGAGAGCAATGAATTCTATTTCCTTAGTGGAGGGGTAGCTGTCAATATAATATCTCTTAGACATAAAGCATTCTACTTAAGATTCTTTTCTTTTTTCTTTTAGAAAATCAGTACTATGAAAAATTGACTCCTTTAATAGAGAGGAATCAATTTTAATATGTCTCACATTTTAATAACTGTATAATCTCAAGAGCCAATGGCATGAATATAATATATTCAATACGTGCTTAAAAATATAAGTCAATATAGTTAGTAGGAATGCTGGTCTATTGTTACCAGCATGCTAATAGCACTGGAGTTCAAAATAAATAATAAAATATATTAAAAACTTAAGCACTCAAACATATTTCTGAGAAACTAATGTTTGTTTACCACCATATGTATATGAGTTGAGGTTTTGCTGGACAAAACTAGGATATCTGGGTCTAGAGAAACTGTTCAAGGTGATACCAGTGGAGTGTCCAGTTGGGATCCAGTTTCTTGGCCTTGGAACAAAAAAAATGAAGAAGGCACAGAAGTAACAGGCAGAGCATAGCATCAGTGAATGAAAAACAACACTCCATAGACAGGGTGGCTGGAAACTCTGAAGTCTGGGCCAGTTATGTCTTACACGCTGAGTTGGGCCTTGTTCTCTTCCTGTAGATTTGAATGAAAACCTTGCCCCATCTGTTCCCATTGGTTGCTTTATTTTCACCTAATTAGGATTCTGGACTTGAGGCAGGAGTTACGGGGATAAGCCCTCACTGGCAGAAGTCATCATGGTATTGGGACTCCTATAAACAGGAAAATGATGGTTCATCTCCCAGAACTGTTCTTCAGCAGGCATTTTTCTTATAACCTGCATCTGCCATCTTGACATCTCTACACTCCTACTTCAAATTCACAATTTGAAATTATGAATTTGAACTCATAGGTAGGTATCAATCAACTGAGCTATTTTGCTGAAGTCACCTCAATCAACCAATTCTAATAAGTAATGGAGAATCAAGCGACACTTTGATAGAGGAAATTTGAATGTGTGCCTTTCTCCTTTGTCAATATGTCCATGTTTTTGGCAGAATTGCAGACTTTTTCCCTTCAACCATAGACATGGCGGAGACCACACCATCTGCTTCATGGGATGGGCCCATACCTCACCAGAGCACATTTAGTTTACTTTTACATCCACGAAACAAACACCAGTGTTGTGTAGTGTGAAAACTATTGAACAAGATGCCTAGTTAAAAAGGAATTGTCGTAAATTGGGACATTGTCGTAAATTGTCGTAAATTGGGAATTGTCTCACCCAAGCCATTTTTGTTCTTAGATTCATTTTCATATAAAGCCAATGATGGGATTTGCATTTCCCTACAAACTGTACAGAGAGAAGAGCAGGTGGACTAATGCAGAAAATTATAAGATGCACTGCAAAGCCAGGGTATCTCAAACAGTAAGATCATTCCAATAGTGCAAGTTTACAAATTTTGCATTTTTGTAATCCACACATTTGTTTCTAACTTTCAAACCAAGGAACTCATTTTTAAATCCTTTTAAGGGAAAATGTTAAGGAGTACTGATTGTATTATGTAGGACAAAAATATGAAAATTGATATGATAGTATGTGATATTACCACTATATAACTTCTAAATTTTTACATCAAGCATGCAGTGACAGCATTATTATTATTATTGGTGGTTTTTAAAATGAACACTGTTTAAAAAAATGAATTTAGAAAATAAACATCTACATTCTAAAAAACCACAAGAAAGCAATTTTCAGTCAAATGATGGGAGGTCTTTGGTGGAATCAGCCCTATTCTCCAGGCTCTCTGCTCTCTGTCTCCCTCCTCACTAGTGTCCTGATATATAGTACTTATCACCAGTATTCTTGAATTAAGCCCACTTTGAGTCTCAAGATCTGTTATTTAAAAGTTGATTTTTCTCCATTGTAGAATATAACCCTTTATCACCCCATGAAGGAAGAGCAACAGCTGTCAATTCTCTCTATCGCATCACTACCATGGTGAGTGATTTCTGAATGGTGCAAGGCCATAGTCAGGAATGAGATGTAAAGAACTCAAGTTCCAGAATTTCCTCTCGGTAGAGAATCATCATAGGTCACCCTTACTTGAAGTTGCTAGTTGTATTAGCTCTTTGATAGGCCTGACAGATTGCAACACTTGATTTTTTCTAGCTTTTTCAGCAGATATATAACTGCGTTCCTTGAATGACCTACTTAAATTTGACTATAAAATAAATATGTATGAAGCTATTTCAATTGCATTGTAATATCTAGAAAATAATTTTTGGTAATATAATCCACTACATTTTTCTTTAATAAAATTCTGGAATACCATAACCTTGAAAATCTTTTTCCCCTTTACTACTCCTGCATAATTTTTAAATTAAAGTTCTATGGTTTAATAATATTTTTTCTCGTATAGTTTATCATCAGTCATAATCATTTCTCTATTTCTCTACTTCATGAATTTAAATGCCATGTTAGCAATTGCTGTTTATCTTCTTTCAAAATTTAGTTTCCTTTTTATTAGTAAGTGCACATTTTATGAATAACAATACATATTTAACTGCTCAAAATCTGGACCTTTAATCAAGTAAGTTGTCAAATTTAAATTTAAATGAAGCTAAGGTTTAATGAGAGACTATCATATGAGCATACATATCTATGTGTTGCTATCTGCAGTAGATTTTGCATGAATTTGCTTATGTTTACCCTCTAAAAGCACAAGGAGGAAGGATCATGTAATCCTCAGATTACTTTGCAATAAGTATCTGCATTTTTTTAATAGATTGACCAATACATATTTAACATTTTTGAACTAGTGAAATAAATGTTTAGAATTTTATTCCATATACATTTATTACTTTCATTTTCTTTCTTTTTCTTCTACTGAACCTCAGATCTCATAGGCTTTTTCTAACAAGTCACACATATTTCAAAATGTAGATTCAAATCTAGCATAAACATTAACTTTGGCAGAAATATTCTGCTTATTGAAATTCCATCATTGGAGTGAAAAGCTCTCTGTAATATAAAGGAAAAAATAAGACAACATTTTTCTTTTTTCAGGAAGAACACATTTGAATAGTGCCATTCTGATAATTAAAATTTCAAAACTCTGCATAATGGAACAAGTGCATATCTTTGCAGACATGACCTCTAGCTAAAGTATTTCCCCTATATTTGACTTTAAAGTACTTATGTAGTCAAAATGCATGATGTTCACATTATCTATCAGTGTATTATTTTCTCATAGATATAAACTGTTTTCTTGTATTTAAAAACAAAAATTTTAACTCTTCTGCAGGAAATTAACTTTTATAAATAACAATGTTAGATATATCTTCATATATCAGAATACAGATAATTCATTAAACATTAAAATTAATATAGATTCATTTCTAGATAGCTATCTGTATTTGTGTACTGTTTATGATACATTATAGAATAATTAGGAAAAATACAAATGATAATGAAGTAAAATAGAACATGAATGTATTTTGCAAAAGAATGTTCAGGGTTTTCCCAGAGTACATAACAATAGCTCATACTTAACTGGAAATGCAAGCTCAGTAAAGATTTGAAAAACCCATTTCTTAACTTTCTTATTTTTCTGAGGGAAATACTTTTAGGCAAATTTCCAATACTCGATAATCTGTAGATCTCTTAAATTTCAGATAACAGAAAGCTCCTTGGCTTCCCGAAAGGATCTTACTGTCCCTCAATCTCACCAATATCCCACTTAAATGACACAAGTAATAGGAATATTTACCATAGAAACAAGCTCACAGGGATATCCAGGATGAACTAATCTTCAGGGAATCTATAAAAATGACTGATATTCCCAGGAGAACAGATAGATCAGCATAAAAGTGAAAACAGCACTGCCTAATATTTATAACTACAGGAGATGAAGAGTTGGATGAGCAGAAGGTGCAGTTCCCTAGTGGAAACTTACAATCCTTTGCTCAGTTTGCATATCTGAGTTAATTCTTAGAATTTGCAAGTAGAAAGAAAGGTCTCTGAGTCCTTGTGAAAAAGGTCTCTGCAACTCTTCAGGGATATTATACTGTAGAAATCACCCCTGTCCTTTCACCAAGGGACATAAACCATCTCAACTTATTTATCTGTTTATTCTGTAATCATGCACAGGACAGAGAGGAACAGTCAGATTTAGAAGGATGTTGAATGCAGATTTGAGGTGACATAAAGTCAAGGCACTTTCCCGCCTGCTGTGCCTCATACAGCAACAATACCCAAGGACTCCAAACACATCTATTTAACTGGGGTGGATTCTTGGATAACACTGCATCAGACTAAGGCAAATATGACTTTGGGCACATGAACCTGGACCACAATGACTTCCTCATGTAGGACAGTCCCCCAGAAATGTTCAGCCTTGTAAACTGATGAGCAGCCTCTTTAATGTATGGTTGAGGTGCCAATGTGAAAAAGAAAAAAATCCTGGGGAAACAAGGTGTCTTTAAGATGCGGTTCTATCTCAACTTGTTGGCATGGCATGAGGCTGCGTTGTCAAAAATATGAGGGAACAGGCAGAGTGGGGTACAGGTGGCCCCAGAGAACCCCTAGAATAGGTTAAAGTGAACTGGTCTAGAGGTCCAGGATTCCAGAGAAAGAAAGCCTATGCCAACACACAGAAAGAGACCCAAGAACAAAGCTAGCTGCCACATGATGACCCTTCAGACTAACAGGCCAGAAAGCAAAGCCATGACTTCCCAGACTGGTAAAAACGAATCATCCTGATAAGACTGCCTCTATCTGAAGGGGCACAAGGGATTGCTTGGCTTTCAGGTGAGCTACTGAGCTAATTCTTCTGTGGACATGTATACTGATAAATAAACAAGAAGAACTCATGTAAGTTGATAATGGCATTATAACCTGGATCTCAAACATCTTAGGAGTGAAGTCCTGGTCCACCTCATCTGACAAGCCATGGACACCAGAAGAAAGACTAGCTAAGCTGGGGAGGAAACTAGAATGAAAATCAGATGAGGAAGAACTTTGGACAACCTAGAGCAGCGACACAATATGAGCTCTTTCTATTAACTCTTCTCTGGTAACCAATGAAGAACTAGAACCTGAAGGAGCTGTTATGGAGAGTCGACCTTATCTGTTAGGAGCCTGGTTGCCCAGGCATTCCTGAAATGTTACCATCTTTCCAAGCCCACTCTCCATGAGTGACACAGCACAACAGAACATCCCCCTTTTTTCAAGGAAGCTCAACTCTGAGATTTCATTCATATTCCAGAGATTTCTGGAGAAAATCTAGCTCTCTTGGAATTGTGAGGTGATGGGAGGGTTGTT
>CM053409.1:10136724-10174376 GCA_028644305.1 Xerus rutilus
TTTTTTATGGCTGAATAGTATTCCATTATGTCAATGTATCAAATTCTTTATTCATTAATCAATTGGTGTATACTTTGGTTAATTTCATATCTTGGCAATTATGAATAATGCTGCAGTAAGATCACAGTGTAGTTTTATTTTAAATTTTGAGGGACCTCCATACTCTTTTCCAGCAGTGCTATAGTAACATAAATTCCCACCAACAGTGTGCAAGTTTTCCTTTTTGTACATCCTTGCCAGAACTTATGATCTTTAGCCTTTTTGACAATAGCTATTCTTACTGGAGTGAGGTAATATTTCATTTCAGTTTTGATTTGTACTTCTCTGATGATTAATTATGTTGAGCATTTTTTCGTATGCCTTTTACTATCTGTATGCCTTCTTTGAGAAAAGTCCATTTATATCTATTGACCATTTTTAAATCCAGCAGTCTACTTTCTTGCTAATGAGTTTTTAAATTGTATGCTCAGAACACTAACCTCTCACCATATGTACACTTTGCAAACATTCTCTCTCATCCTGTAGGTGGGCATTTCACTCTGACGACTGTTTCCCTTGCTGTACAGAAGCTTCTCAGTTTAATGTGGTTCCATTGGTTATTCTTGGTTCTGTTTAGTGTAATTTGGTGCAACATGTCCAAAACTTCTTTACCGATTTCAATATCTGAAGCCTTTCTCCCAATGGTTTCTTAAGTAGCTTCATTGTCTCTTACAAGAAGTATTAATCTATTTGGGGTTGATTTTTATAACTGTGAGAGATCAGGATCTTGTTTCATTCATCTGGATGTGGACATCCAATAGCTCCAGCATCACTGATTGAAAAGACTCCTTTTTCTGTAATGTATGTTCTTAGCACCTTTGTGCAAAAATCAGTTGGCTGTAGATGCATGGGGGCATTTCTGAGCACCCAAACCTGTTCTATTAGCCTGTGGTCTGTTTTTATGCCAATATCATGCTGTTTTGATTACCAGAGCTTTACAGCATCATTTCAGGACAGATAGTGTGATACACTTTTGATCATTTTACTCAAGATTTCTTTGGCTATTGGAGGTCTTGTCACATTTCATATGCATTTTAGGATTATTTTTTTTAGTCTTGTGGAGAATGCAATTGGTATTTTGATGGAGATTTTATATCCACAAATTGTTTTGGGTAATATGATACTTTGACAATAATAATTTCCCTGTCATGATCATGTGATCATGGGAGGTCTTCTTTTTCTTTCTCCCACCCGCCCCAGTTTGGTTTTTTTCAATTTCCTTCAACAAAGTTTTGTAATTTTCTTTTTTTCTTTTTTTTTGGTACTGAGGATTGAACTCAGGGGCACTCGACCACTGAGCCACATCTCCAGCCCTATTTTGTGTTTTATGTAGAAACAAGCTCTCACTGAGTTGCTTAGTGCCTTGCCGTTGCTTAGGCTGGCTTTGAACTCACAATTCTCCTGTCTCAGCCTCCCAAAGTACTGGGATTACAGGCTTGAGCCACTGCGCCCTGCTAATTTTGTAATTTTCTTTGATGAAAACTTACTCCTAGGTATCTTTCCCTTTTTTGTAGCTATCATTAATGGGACTTGTTTTATGATTTCTTTCTCAGCAATCTCATTAGTTTTATACAAAAATGCTACTGATTTTTGCATGTTGATTTTGTACCCTGCACCATAACTGAACTTATCAGTTTTAGTTGTCTTTTACTGAAGTCTTTAGGATTGTCTATATACAGAATCATGTCAGCTGCAAACAGGGATAATTTTATTCCCTTCCTTTGTATTTGCATATTTCTTTAAATTTCTTTCTGCTGCCAATTGATCAGGCTAAGATTTCTGGTGTTATGTTGAATAAAAGTGGTGAGAAGGAACATCCTTGTCTTATCTCATATCTTGGCAGAAATGCTTTCAGCTTTTTCAACATCAGTATGATGTTTAATCTCTCGTGTTTTTTTATCTCTCTGTTAAAATGTCTCATCTGCTCTACAATTTGTTCGCTTTTCCCCTTAGAACCTTTGACATGTCATCTGATTATTTTATATTCCCCTTATATGCCTTGTGTTTTCTATTTTTGAGAGAACAGAAATGGAAGTAGTTTTGTGCTACACCTTTCATATCAATATTTGCATTATTCTCATAAGAGGTTGGGCTGGCTTTGAGGTCCTTATTGCTATTCTTACCCTCATTGCCCCACAAGTTTCAAGTTCTTCTAGTGATATGTTGTGCTTATCACTTGGCCAGAAGATGCTCTCAATGCATTAGGTCTCTCTTATGTGCTGTGCCTCAGTTTCCTCTTGCAGCAACTATGCATTGGTACGTTTAGTTGTCCCTTGCCTGGCAGCGGGGTTGGAAAGTTGTTCTCTGATGTTCTTGTTAAGCCTTGATTTTAGTTTCTGTGTTTCTCATTCTTGGGGTCTGACCATTGCAAGTGTTCCTGATCATCCTCCAGTTGTATGCCTGGACTCAGCAGGCATCCCTGTCTCTTTCTCAGCAATTAGTGGCTTTCTTTTCTTTTCTTTCTTCTTTTTGCTTTGAGGAGAAAAAGGAATTCAGAGTCTCTTTCTCAGAAGCAGCTACTCCTCTTTCCTGGCCTGGGACACTGTTGGTCATGACATAGGAGTCACATTCTTCTCTAGGAGGGCCTGAGGAGCTTACAGGGGAAAGCCTGCAGGGAAGCAATTCTCTCCACATTCTCTGCCTGCCTCAGGTTCCATCCATTCTTTAGTTATTCTAACTCACCTCTGTCACCTGCATTGCCCTAAGGAAGCAAATACTTGCCTCCTTCCCTGACACTGGCATCTCACTCTACCAGATTACATCCTATTTTATTTCTTTGATAGGTTCAATTAAAGCCATTACAGCTTGCCACTTATCTGTTTTATTTCATTTTGTGTGGTTGGTTGGTTGGATGGTTTCTTTCCAGGTCTTTACATCCTCTAGTAACAGTTGAAGATATAGGTGATTTTGAAAACCACATATTAATTAGTTAAAAATCAACCAACAACCAAATAAAAAAAACAAAAAACCTTAAAGGAGAGAAGTGTAAGGACAGCAGCATTGACTGGACACCTGCAATATATCAGGCATAATGAGTGCCAAGTCATTGCACAGAGCGCCATGTTTAATTTTTGTTAACATTTCTACTGTACAAATAAGACACAACTCTGTGAAGAGGAGAAGATTGTTAGAAATGAAGTACATGTAGAGCCCTCATCGGCCTCAGTGGTAAGTGCTATATTATATGCCATGGCTGTTACATTTCATGCATTAAAAAATGGAGAAGAAAATACTTATTTTAAAAATCATGACTTTTACTAAAGCATTTACATATAGCAAAGGATATATAACTGCTAGTTTTATTAGGAAATTGTCCTCCAAAATACTGTCCATCAGAGCCAAAAATCATGTGGGATTTAGTATACAATCCATTTTTGATCTTTTGTGAGAGCTTAGGATTTGAGCTTAAATCTCACAAAAGATCAAAAATGAACAACCAAACAACATGTATATTGTTACCTCTTTATCTTCTAGCTCCTAACACATGTTCAGTTACCAATTTTTTACCTATAAGAATAAAACATAAACTGTATAATTATATTTTCTCTATTAGCGACATATAGATACGGCCATGCCATGACAGCAGAGCATTTTATGAACCAGTGGAGTCATTTTATGATGCACAACTGACATAATTTTATTCTGATGTACTGGTTACCTCCATGGGTAGGCCAATTATGTTTACAAAAAATGAGCAAAAAATAAAAGTAAAAAATAAAAAGAAGAACTTGATGCTGAGTGCCTTACCATTTATCTTTAGTTCTAGTAGAATTGTTTATGTAATGTGTTTTTGAGCATATATTGGTATCATTTGAACATTTTTGAAGATAATTTTCAGAGAGTTTCTCTAAGTGTGATACAATTTTTTAACCTAACAGTTAGCGTTTCTGTTCTGAAAATTGACAAATTTAGAAATGTTCCAGCTGTCTATGAAACTCAAATTACTTGTTGGAAAGAACTATGTGACTGAATGTTTCTTCAAACCAGTATTTGGGGAATCAGACACTGAAATATCTTAACAAGAAGATTTTTCAGTGTGAAGAAATATCTTGACATTATATGGTATGCTAACATTAAGAATTTTTTAAAACTTCAATATTTTACAGAATCATGCAATTAACACATTAGAAGTTGTCTAATTTGAAAAAGCCAAAAAAAAAATTCTAATTTTCCTCATCACTTTCTGAAGTAGGTTGAAAAATGATCTCCAAAAGATAAACATGTCTTGGTCTCTGGAATCTCTATATATTGCTTTATAAGGCAAAGTCTTTGCAGATGTAAAAGTTAAGCCTTTTGAAATGGGAAAATGAGCCTGGATTATATAGGTAGGTCCTAAATATCATCACTCGCTTATAAGAGGGAGTCAACACACACATACACACACACACAAACACACACACAGCCAAGCCAAGGCATGATAGATTTAAAGTTGCTCACCTGGAAGAATCCAAGTAATTCCAACAGCCTGATAAGATGGAAGAGGCAAAGAATGGATTCTTCCTAGTGTTCTGGAGAGACTATAGCCTGGACACACCTTGATTTGGGCCCAGGACTATTGATTTCCTGTAAGCACTGTGACAGAAGACATTTTCTGTTGTTCTTGAGCCACAAAACTTGAGATAGTTTGTTACGATAGTCAAAGCAAATTAACACAGTTTAAAAATTGGATATATTTAAAACATACTCACCTATAAATACTTCTAGAAGCACCACCATCCTGAATTAGCTAGCAGTATTGGCCTGCTTTTATTCTGCAAAGAATAGGTAAACTTAGAACACTGCGTAAGCGACCATATGGTCAACTGTTGTTAGCTAGGTAAAGTCAAGGTAGTTTGCTTGGATGAAGAATTAATTGACTTCTCAGAAATAAAGGAATTCTACTAGCCTTAACAATAGTTACATTGGTAAAGTGCCTCATATTGCTCCTCAGACATTTTATTGTATTTAAAAAAAATAAAAAAACATTTATCATGTCAACGTTTTTTGTTCTCCTTGGCAACCCTTGATGTAAATTAAGTGTAAGATGGTAATCAATATGTTGCGTGTACTGACCTTATCACCTCAACTACGCAAAGAGAATAATATTATGCAGTACACAGAGAGTGCCATGGAACTGGAGGCTCTGGCAATATGAAAATAAATGAGATGAAATTTAATCTGTGTGTTAGTGCATCCATGGGTAATACCATAAAGATCTAAATGATGGTCTCAAAATGTGCACACAAAGTGTGACACAGATACACTTTAGATTTTAAAATTCATTCCAAGTGAATAAAGTGAGTTAATAATATTTCCCCTATTTTGTGTTCAAGAACAGCTTTGCTAAGCATTTTTGTCAAAAAATGCTTTTAAGCCAATTTTTATTTATTAAAATGAATGATCATAGGTTACAATGAATAGCTTACTTTAGGCAAATGGAAAATACTTTTCTAGTGAAATTAAGCATTAAGCTTGCTTGTATTCCAATAAGAACCAAAAAAGCAAAGGTGTGTGTGTGTGGGGGTGTGTGTGTGAATATCTTAAGAGATTTCAGAAATAATATTACGTGCATTTTAAATTATATTGGAAACCAAATTAAACAAAGCCTTAGCAAGATCCTTATTTTCAAGATGATAGAGAGTGTCCTTACCCAGAAATGGGGAACCATCATGATAGAGCCCAGTTTCACCTACTACTGCTGAAAGTAGGAAACCAAAATAAAGTAAGATAAGACCAGATAATTATGCAAATCAAATGCAATGGGATGATTATATGACAGTCTTTGAAAATCCTAATGAAATTTTTTCTGAGCCCCTTTAAAGTGGTGATTTTTAAAGCTGCATTTGCACTCAGATCACCTGGGGATTCTTCTACGATGCGTTTCTAAGTCCATGGGTGCTGGAGTGGGGCCTCAGGCTGTGCATTTCTTAGGAGCCCCCAATCCTGCTGGTGCTGCTGGCCTCTCCTAGGCCTTGAGTAGAAAAGTGTTAAGGATATGAGAAAGAGGATCCCTATTTATCCCTTGTTAGTTCATACTTAAAACTCAGCATGCAAATATCCTTGTAGTTTAGTTTAGAAGGAGCCTCAAGTGGAACAGCACATGCTCAACGCCCACGAAACTATATAACTAGAGCTAATTGACTCCCAGTTCTCCTGTGTTAATTAAGATGCAAGGTATTATTTGTTTTCAGGAGAGCAACTCTCCCTAAAATTCTCTGTAAGTTTTCACAGACTGAAGTGAACTTTCAGGTGATCCCCACTTACAGGCAGGCCCACCAAACTCATTAATTCCCCAGGGCACTTTGAGTGCAGATGAAAGAGTGCTCTAAACAGATACCCTGAGAGCGCAAAGCAGTAAATCCAAAATGCTTGTCCCAAAAGGTCAACTGTGTTAACATTGACTCTTTTTTAAGATTCTCAAACAGCAAGGGAAAAAGAAAGACTTTCCTCAATGTAATTCGGCACGGACACCTGGACTACAGTATTTTGTTTTGTTTTCCATTTGAATTCTGAAATTGAGACAAATTCTGGTAGTGTGAGTTCAGAGAGCAAAAAATGTATGATTTCACTTTTATGAAAGGAATGAATCTTACTGCACCGATAACATGTCTTATTTTGCACACCCATTATTAAAATTAGACTAGTATTATAGACACATCGAATGTCACTGTCAAAGGACCTTAAAGACAGGCCAACACATGGGCCAGACAGGCTCATTGACTCTCACAGAAGACACTAGAAATGGGCTCCGGTCTTCTGTTACCTGCTCCTGAACATCTCATTTATGGATTACACCAGTCTCTACGAAGTCTCTAAATCAGTGCAAGTGTCATGCCACTTGCAAATCTCAGTAAAGGTATCTGTGTGTCAATTGACTGTGTCACTTAGAACACAAACTTCTATTTCCCTACTCTATATTAAAACTTTAAGAGATTGCAGAACACCAATGTTAAAAATAACCTATATGTAATAGCATTAACACAAAAAAGAGGCCCTTCATTCAGTATATTGCTTTATAGAGATCATAGGAATATTCAAGAAAATTTCCCCAAATATTAAAGGAAGATAGCTTGAGTATGACAAAGGAACTCAAAATCACATCACTAAATGGAAAAGAAATCATTTCTATGAACACTGAGGTCATGCAACAGCTTAATCACTTGCCACTTACCTTTTCTCTTATAATCCGATTTTTATAAAATCTTTAGCACATTCTGAGATTTTTTTCAGGTGTAATTTTTTCAAACAAGATAGGATGAGATTTACCAGAGTAAAATTATTTCTCGTTTTTCTAAATTCTAATTTATAAAAACATGCATTTATTTATGTGTGTTTTGGTTAAAAAAGAAAAAAGTCTACCTTGGAAGTCTCTCAGATCTAACTACTTTAATTTAGACTGGTGTTAACACTGGTGGGGGCCAACAATTGACCAGTTGAAACCATGGCTGGTTACTATAATGGGTAGATCTACTGATTCCACCGTGGTCTCTTCATTTCAACTATTAATAATATTACTTCATTGGGCAAACAAAAAGTCCAGGATAAAGTTCAAATTGACTAGTACACCAGAAATGAAGATGTCAACTAGGACTATTCTAGGCAAACTAATGTGTTCAGTTTTTCAATTCTAAGCTACTGAAGACCTTTCTACTCTAGATTCCACAACAGTAATTAAGTGCACATTTCCAAATGATTGCGGCAGGCAGGACCTGTTGTTTTAATCGGCTACTTCTTTTCCTCTATGTAATGAGCACCCTTCTGGTGATCTCTTATTGCTGGATATGAATATCCTTTATTTATTGTCTCTCCTTCTCTGAGGGAAGAGGCACAGCATGGGTATTAAAGTGTGTAGGCAGGACAAAGAAGGTGCGAGACAGGAAACATCAATGTCCCCCAAAGAAGAAAGTCTGCTCTTCTTTCTTCTCACACTCTCAATTGAAAAAAAAAAAGAAATCCTTTATGTCACTAGTCATCAGACCACATAGCTATTTCTAAAAATTAGAAGCTGTTTATCCTGTTAGTCATTAAAGATTAAAGACATTAACAAATGCTGGCAAGGATACAAAAAGAGTGGGAATTCATACATTCTTGTTGGAAATATAAATTAATATGAACATTATGGAAAATAGTATGGATAACTCTCAAGGCACAAAAAGTAAAGCTATCATATGATCTAGAAATCTTGATACTGGGTTTATATCCAAATAAATGAAATCAGTAAGATGAAGAGGCTTAAGCATTTCCGTGTTCACTTCAGCACTATTCACAATAGTCAAAAAATGTGTAAAATATGTGTTCATCAACTGAAGATGCATAAAGAAAAGGTGGCATAAGCACACAATGGAATACTATTCAGCCATAAAAATAAAGACATTGTGTTGTTTGTGGAACTGGAGATCTTTATGCTAAATGGAATAAGTCAGGCACACGAAGACAAATACCACACAATCTTACTCATATGCACTGCCTAAAAATGTTGCCATCCCAGACATTGAGAATAGGATGGTGGTTACTGGAGACCAGAAAAGTCAAAGGGTGATAGAGATAGATCAGTCAATGGATACTAGATAACTGTGAGATAAGAGCAAGAAGTCTTCTTGTGCTATTATATAGTAGGACAACTAAAGATGACAATAAAGTACTAAACACATCAAAAAGTTAGAAGAAAGAATTTCGGAAGCTTTCCCATAAATCATAAATGTTTGAGGAGATAAATATGTGTGCTCTGGTTTAAACATTATACAATGTATACATGCATCAAACATTACATGGTATTCCATTAGTAGGTACAGCTTTATTTATCAGTTAAATGATTTTAAAAATTTTTATAGACTGTGAAATCTCTAGACAATCAATAACTTGATGATATATATAGAGTATATATATAAGAAGTCCACAGTTACACAAAGCATTACTGTTTAATTATTTATTATTAATTTATTATTATTGAATTATAAAGATTCAATCTGTCACTTTATTTCATTTTTATGGTATGTTTTACAGTGTCACTGAACTGACATTGTATAAGTGATGAAAACCTGTGTTTAACTTTCACTCTCCTTTTGTACAGTTTTCAATAACTATTTATTGAAGAACTACTGTGAATTAGGTGATGAGCTTTTGGTTTACTATGAAATGCACACCATTGAAATCTCTTCTAATCCGAGATGAGCTCCCTGGGTCCAAGGCTGAAAATCAGAGCCCTCTTATGAAACAACCGTTGATTCATATTAGTTTACTAGGTCAAAAATAAAATATCCTGTGAGAAAGTTCTCTGCTCTTGGCAGAAGATTTGAAGCTTTATTTGGAATCCCCGTAAATGTCTTTGAATCTGTATTTATTGATTCTCCATGATTAAGGCCCTCTGTGGCCAAACTACTCTGGGATTTTAGCTCTGAAGAAAAAGCATGCATTGCTACACTTGCATATTTTTCCAGAATAACTTTAGTTACCCATTCAAGAAAGATAATTTGTTTTGATCTTGAATTTTTCTTTATTCTTATCTGTATGAATGTTTATGTATGTGTGTGCATGCTTTCTCTGGTAGAATTTTTATTTGATTCTTCATTTATCATAATATTTTATACTCACCTCTCAAGTTAAATATATTTTACTTCAAATGCTAACATTCATATTTGAGGTCACATTACAAATGTGGATTTCAATAATACCCTACTCCTTCGTTTATTCAACATTGAATTATTTTAACATTTACCATTCATCAATGAGTCATGGCAGAAGGACCTGAGAAACAAGATCTATTCTTTTCACTTTTAACCTGGTAAAATTAGAAAGTTTTATCAAGAGAAGACACTTGTGAAAAATCATGCATGCAAGACTAGACTCACTGCAATGTAAAAACAAACTAAAAAATGTGCCAACCACTAGAAAATCATAAAATAATACATAGGAAAAATTAATATTCAAAAAATCTTTGCAAAAAATTAACATGTTCAGCTGGAGTTCTGCAATTGTGAAAGAGAGCCAAAGTCAATGCAGGGTTGGATGCAACCTCGAAAAGCCTCAAGGGATCCTGGAGACAAGGGTCAGGTTTTGTTTTATTTTGTTGAGTTACATGAATTCCTCCTGAGTTGTGGATTCCATCAGTGAGATCTTAGCACAGAGAATGAAATGTGGCTTCTGTCTTGGCTTTGTCCTTGCCACAGTGGGAGAAATGGGGAGGATGCTTCAAATGGGAAAAAAATAACAGAAAACAAAAATAATACAATGAAAAGTTAGGTTTAGAGAGGAGAATATTTCAAGAGGAGAAGAAATAAGGGGACGGCTTCTGATACCTGAATTTGGGCCATCACATATGAAGAATCAGTATCTAAAAGTATGCTCTCCTTTAATGAAAGCCTGTAATCCACAGTGAAAATTAAGCCTACTATTATAAATTATTAAAGAAAAAGAAACACATGTTCCAGAATAAATCAAAGAAAGTCTTCTGCAGCATTGTGACTTCAGAGGCAGATCTTCTCAAAAGTGTAAGCCATTGTTAACTTCAGATGCCAGCCTTTTTCTTAAAGAATTATAAATATTTTTGTAGCACCAGATCATTAAAGTATACTGAATTGCCAAATAGAATAGCACAGACAGCAGGGTAGAGCTCACACTTTATTTTTCTTCCAACTTCACAGCATTGGGAGCAGTCAGAAAATGGATGGTCCATAATGGTGGGATGGGTGACTGATTGATGAAATAATTATCAGCTGTTCATAAGTAAAGAGCAGAAGCTCAGTGATAACATTTTGTGAATCTGAAGTTTATTTCTATATTTCTTGCTATTCTTCTCTGACTCCCTAATTAATTTCTAGGAGGGAATTGTTGCTGAGGATTGAATCTAGGGACACTTAACCACTGAGGCATATCCCCAGCCTTATATATATTTTTTTATTTTTCATTTTTTGAGACAGGGTCTTGCTAAGTTGCTGAGCCTGACCTTGAACTTGCGATCCTCATGCCTCAGCCTTCTGGGCCCCTGGGATTACAGGTGTGAGTCACAACATTCTGCAGGATTCTGCTTCTGAATTGAGAGGAAAAGTGGAAACCTTTAGGAAACCCATTGAAAGCTGACTGTCCTAATTGAATCAGATTAACTTGAAAAATAGTTATCTATTGAGAAGATAAGTGCAATGGCCTGGAATTCTGCCTCACCCCATTCTCTCATATACAACCCAAATAATTAAAATCACTACAAGAAAATGGGTTAAAGAATTAAAAAATCTGATGTATAAAATCTTTGAACTCATATGTTTACTTCAGAAATTATTGGAACAAATAACTAGTTATATACACAATAATTTTTAAAAGTTCCAAAGTTATTTGACATTGTCCTTCATGTAATAATAAAAAGGAATGATTTGGAGCAAGAAAAGTGGAGTTTGGATAAATAATCTTAGAATATCCCTAGGAAAATATTACTCAGCCACTCAAATGAGAGTGTTGCTCCATTCATTAACTGGATTATGCTGCCAATATTTAAGATATAAAAGGAACGGAAGCAGATAGTGAATATTATGATGTCCATTTTTGTTTAAGAAGCAAAGAAAGTCTCTGAAATATAAAAATGTTAAAAATAACAGCCACTAAATTGTGAAAGAAAGTTTTTTGTAAACTTTGTTCCAGTTGTTTGCAAAACGTCAGGAATTTTTCATTAAGTTTAATTTTATGTTTTGAGTACAATTTTTTGTAAACATATCATACATATGCATGCATTTGTGTGTGCATGTACACACATTCAGTTGTACTATATTAACATATCCAAGTTTTCTACATCCACATTTGTTTTTTCTCTTTTCTTAAGCTAATATTGTTTTAATTTTCTATATTTTATGTATATGCTGGAGATTGAATCCATGAGTACTTTACCACTGAGCCACAGCCCTTTTTAATTTTTAATTTTGACACAGGGTCTAAGTTGCTGAAGCTGTCCTGGAACTAGTCATCCTCCTGCCTCCATCTTCTGAGTTGTTGGGATTATAGTCATTTGTCACCATTCCTGGCTTTTTAAAATATTTCTAATTTTTTTTAACAAATTTTTGACAATTTCAGCCTTATTTATTCTATGTTGTATAATTTATGCAAAGTAAAATGTCACAATACCTACAAGACCCATGGGAGTCATAATTTGTAGCAATATGAAATCAACCCTATTGACATTTTGATGGCCTGATTTGATATCCAAATGATAATATAATTATTATTATAACTACTTAATTTATTTCTGCTTCATATATTGTCCTCCATGAATTTATTAGTAATATTTGCATTCTTGTATTATTTTATTTTGCACAAGGAGTCTATTAAATTTTCAAATCAAATCTGAGGAAATGTGTTTTAATATTTTTTATTGTAGATGCTTGCCTCACTGTCTCCATGGTCACTTTCTAGGATTTGAACTTCCGTGATGGTACTGTTTTTTTTGTCTTTCGATATAAGCGGGATAAATGTTGCTTTCCAAAGTCTATTCTAGCAATTTGGAACATGTTTTGTTTTAAATGAATAGTGGAGGGGAGGTATGTTTGCACATTATGAAAATACCCAGACAATAAACATCAAGAAGATATTTATTAAGTAACTATATACCTATTTGTTATATATTTTCCATTAATTCTTTGGTAATTAAAAAAAATATCAACTTTTATATTTTCCCTAAGATAACAACAACAAAAGACAGTTTTAAGCATTGATATTAGTCAACTTTGTCAGCTTTGTGGCACTGTGACCAAAACACCTGATAATATCAACTTAGAGGAGGAAAAGTTTATTTGGGGATCATGATTTTAGAGGTCTCAGTCCATAGATGACTGACTCCATTGTTCTGAGCCTGAGGAAAAGCAGGACATTATAGTAAAAAGATGTGGAGGAAGAAAGCTGCTCAGCTCATGGCTGAAGCAGAGATGGGGATAGAGGAGAGAGGAGCCAGAGACAAACTGTAACCCCCAAGGGCACACCCCTACCTCCTCCAGCCATGCCCTACCCACTTAGAGTTACACTACCACCTAGTTAATCTGTTCAGATTATTAATCTGTCAAATGGATCAATCCACTCATGAGGTTACAGCTCTCATTTCACCTCTGAACACTGCTACATTGTCTAACACATGGGAAACTAGGGATCCAAACCATAACAGCATCAATGTAAAGACTATCGAAGAATAGAATTTCAAGTCATATGATAGATGACTTGTTGCACTGTAACTTGTATTTTCTGAGTTAAGGTTATATTTTATCTTACTTCATCCCAGTTATTTGCATAACCTCAGTGAAAGAATGTCATGTTGATTGAATATCAATAATTTTTCTTTCTTTTTTCTTATACTTTTGTTTTGTTGTCAAAACACAATTAATCATTATCACTCAGAATTATCACTAGCCTTCAGACATATGTGTTCCTCCTCTAACTGCCTATTTCTGTATTTATTCCCTCCTCCAAAATACAGTCATCACAAACCTCTCTGGGAAACCGAAATTACAAATAAAACTATTTTTATTTTAGCATCACAGAAAAGAGCTGAATTCATAACTAATGACAAGGATCTATTTAGTTGTGTCCAGCATGTTCGTCTCAGGTAAGTCTGTTTGGCTTCTGTGGGTTTCCAAGTATTTCATCTGGCTCTAGATAAATGTAAGGCCTAAGGCTTAAAATTATGAAAAGAAGTTTCTTCTATTTGAAGCAAAAATTCAAATATGTCTTTTAAACATTCTCTATCAAAAAAAAAAAACTTGAGGTTTTTATATTAATTTGCCTAAGCCTATCTATCTGTTTATTACCAAGAAAACTGGAAAATAAGCCTTACTCCTTTATTTAAATTAATGGATAATAGAAATAATAATATTTGTAAGCTCCCAAAACTAAGTATTTTTCTGGTTTCTATGTGCCCATGATATATTACTAGGTTATACTATATAAGTGACATTTTATTTCCATTCCTATTATCATGCATGGAGGAATCCTTATAACTTAAATGCAAAAAGGAAATTTAATATGTTTTGAGTTTATTTTTGGGTGTTGATACACTGAAGTCATGCCTTAGTCTCTTTTCTTTCATCTAATAACTCATATAAGACACAATATTTAGATAGTTTTGAAAATAATATTCTAAGGCCTTTAGTAAATTTCCGCTGATTAAAAATAATAGCATATGATCTAGAAAGTAAAATCTAACAAAATACTTATATGACAGTAAATGATTTTTTTATCTTGATATTTGATTCTTCATCATGAATCCCCACCAAATACCTCTTTCGGTCTGTACCTCAGCCCTGCACGGCAGGATGACAGGCACGTGAAGAGTGCATTTTACCAGGTGAGGTGCCCTGATTCTGAGCCCAGGAGCACTGGACTTGCTGAGAGCCTTCTCTTCTGAATACTGCATGATGTTATGAATGTCTTACCTGCTTTTGGAGAAACAAATTCAATGTTAAATCAGTCAGAGGAAGCTCCTTCAAGCAACCCCCTTAAGATGTTCATCCTGAACATTTAGGGACTTCTTTTCAAAGTAGCACTTTGTGCTAGCATCAATAAAGATAAAAGCCTTAGCGTTTAATCTGCCCAGTACATCAAATCTCTGTGTAGTTGTATAGGATTAGTCGTCTAAGTGAGATTATGCTGTGACTAATTGCACTTCAGAGCATCAGAGAAACTTACACATGATCCACACATTTGGGTTAAGAGAACTTTACTTTAATGGCTCTAAAGAACCCAACAAGAGTTCTAAAGGCAAGATAAGGAGCTGGAGTATCTCAGAAAGAATGGAAGTTTTGTTTGTTTGTTTGTTTGTTTAAAATCAGATAATCCTAGAACATTAAAAACAAAATGAAACAAAACAAAAACAATAACATAGGAATAGGAAAGATGGTGGAATAAATCTAACATAGTTTTCCTATCTACTTATAGGAAATACACCACAGTGAGCCCCACTGATGGGCACATCTAGAAGAATGGGGTTCCTCCCAATTAGAATACAATATAATCCATGCTTGTATGATTTTATAAAAATGAATTCTAAGGTCATGTATAACTAAAAAGAACCAATAAAAAATCAAAGGTGAGAAAAACAGAGGTCTTATAACCCCTTTGGGTTTACCTTAAAATCCTTTTTACTCTTTCTGATAATTGAGGTGTTTTTCTATTATTTTGTGGGTTATTTCTGTGTTTGTGCTATTTTTTAATTGAATTAGCTACATAGGAATTGATGGCATCCTCATTCTAATTTTATTTTATTTTGATCAACTTAAAAATAAAAGAAATATACGTGAAAATAAGCAACACAGTGAACATTTCATTCAGATCTCTGCTCTGTTACCACATTTTCAGGGTCATTCTTCCTACATTAATATAACCACTTTTACAGGGAAGAGGCCTGCCTCCAAACTAAGACAGGTGCAGAGGCCCCCTTTTCAAATCCCACTTCTTAGAATCATGCCAGAAAGGTTCCAGACTTGTGGCTCAGAGGAATAGGCATGAGTTTATTGGAAGGGATTGGAAAGGGAAAGAGGGACATTCTCAGGAGAATGAGTCTTCTCAGAGAGGAGAGGAATAGCATGCCTCTCCTGAACTCCAATTTTATTCGGGATCCCAGGGAAGTTTCCAGAGTCCTACCTAAGTTCATCTCTTGATTTTTGACTGATAGCAGGATGACATTAGACTTTTAAGTACCTACTACATAAGAGAACTCTAGTTCACTTTGGCCTATGCTGACTGATTTCATAGTTAGGGTAAATTATGCTAATCTCCCTGAATTCTGTGATTTGGTCCATGTAAGAGATACAACCCCTGCCTTCAGGGTAGCTTGTATTCTTATTGGCATGTTGGGCCGTCTGCAGGCAGATTGCTTTTTTAAAAAGAAAGCATGTGGGAGTCAGCACAGTGGACCCAGCTTATAGATAATATCCCCTTAACCTTGTGTTCTATCACCTGCCATGGTTTTAATGTTTGTCTTCTTTCAAACTCATATTGAAATCTAATAGTCATTTTAATAATAGTAGGAGGTTGAGACTTTCAGAGGTGGCTAGGCTATGAAGGTTCTGATCCTATGAATGGAATAATGGCTGTTACCATGGAAGTGGGGTCCCTAAGAAAGGAGTAATTTGCCCCCACCCCACATTCCTTTCACCATAGCATGATGCCGCAAGAAGACCACCCCCAAACGGACTCCCCACAGCTATAAGAAAATAAATTTCTGTTCTTTATAAATCACCCTGTGTTATTTTGTTACCATGGCCTAAAACAGAATAAAACAATACCTCTCCACTCTTTAGCTTCAAATCATCTTGTTTAGCAATTCACATTCTACAATTTATTAAATTAACATTTTGCTAGACCCTCTGGGCCATTATTCTTGAATTTGCTTCACTGATACTTGGCAAAAGGCATGAAAACAAATTTCAGCTTTAATTTCGTGTCTACTGGGAAAAGAGCATCTTTTCATGTGACTACCGGATAACCAAGATCATCTGTCCCACACAGAGGTTAGACCGTAACCACGGCCCAATCATCACCTACTTAGATTCTGATTAGAATCATACAGGCTTACCAATAAACTAAGAAGCTTAAACCTTTGTCTCTAAAATGGCAAGATGAATGTACAGTGAAATAGCAGCTGATAGTAGAGAAAAACCTTAAGAAAAAAAATAGAAATAATTTCCTCTCATAAAATTGGGAGACCAACAGTTAAGAGTACATGAATTTAATTATAATACGTTCTGCTTTAGAAAAAGTTAATGCCTGCCTTCTCTTAGTTGGACCAGGTAGAAATTAATCCTGACTTCCCAGCCACAGTTAAACACTTTCAAGTAACATAAAACAGATCGTTGGGGAACAGCTCTAAGTACAAAAGCGACTTAAGTAGCTCATGTTTATACAATGTGCCGCATGTAAGGGCTGGGTCATTTCCTGAGTGGTGGTTGGAAAGCTGGTGAAAATCTCCTTGGCATTCCCTGTCTTTAGACTTTTTATAATAATTCAGGACAATGAAAACTCTTCACCCCACCCTAACTCCCCCAGTCAATAGAATTGCACTTTCATAAAATTATTGATGTTATCTTACTTCCTAAATGGAGAATATCTTTTGTTTCTGACATGGATTCGCCATTTGCAATTTCCTAATAATAATCTAACTGATAGAAGCTTTAACTGCTTTTCCCTTTTAAAAAAAAATCTGTAATTTTTATTTATATATATTTAATTTTTAAGAACTAAATTGTTTTTAGCTGACATATAGAAACATAAGAATTGTACATATTAACGGAGGACCTTGTAATGTTTCAATACATACATGCATTTCACAATGTTTAAATCAGGTTAAATATATCTGACTCTTCATGTGTCATTTCTTTATGGTGAAAACTTTGAAACTACTTTGGTATAGCTTTTTGAAATAGAGAGTATATTATTGTCATAATATTTACCATGTGTTTCATATTTTAGTTAACTTGTGAAACTGAGATAATTTTCAGCCTGTACCTTGTTGGTTTGAGGAGTTTATAATTAGTTTCCTCTTTTTCCACTGTAATTTTTCTTAAATGTTATCTAGGATGTGAAATTCCTCACATGTTGTATGTGTATTCCAGGGTTGTCCTTCATTTAAGTGTTATTCTTAGGTAAGAAACTGAATCTATGTTTCTATTTTCTGCACTTACATTGTGCCTAGTCCTGTGCTATGTGAATTATTTGTGATGATGTCCAAGTGGCTATCAAATAGCAAATGCTTCTCTGTGTAATCTGTCTCCTTCAGTTTTCATTCTCTGATCAGACAATTAATTTATCACTGTAAGAATTCTTAAGTAATAGTTACTGGTTTCCAAATGTTTAAATGCCATAACATTCAGTTGTTTCTGTTTATTTTTTTATGATTACTTCTTTTCAGTAATTTTAGAAAACTATTTATGACACTGTAACTTATTACTTATGTTAATAAGTACCTTATATTAGTAAGTGATCTATTTACAAGCTCTTTAACTTTCTAAGAAACTATTCTGTTGAAGAACTGTTGTCAAGCCATATTTATAAGTGAAAAATCAGGAAACTGATGATCTCAGAAGGGATTCAAAAAATAATTAGAGTTCATTTATATAAAATTCTTTTCTTTTTTTTTTGTACTGGGAATTGAACCCAAGGACATTTAACCACTGAGCAACATCCCCAGCCCATTTCAAATTTTTATTTAGAAACAGGACCTCGCTAAGTTTGTGAGAATATCTTCGAACTCATGATCCACTGTCTGTTCCTCCCAGGCTGCTGTGATGACAGATGTGCACCACCAAGCCTGGCTACGTAAATTTTTAAATATGTGTTTCAATCCTAGTCATTTTAGAATGCTTATGTGTTAAAAAGATTATGGGAAACAGTCACAGTTACACTGCAAATCTTCAGTTCTGTATGACAACTTTCCCATTCTATATACTGCAATATTTCCAAGTCCTTTTGTGTCAAATAAATATTTTTGTTTAAGGCCTGTAATAACTCTATTCAAATGGCTCCTAGTCATTTGATTCTCCCTATCCCAAACCCAAGTGGGCTTAGGATTTGAACATCTTCTTCTTTACTGCTCACATTATTTCTCCTAAAATACAAATTATTGTGCATAACCTTCAAGTTTTACCATATTTTAAGGCTAATTCTCTAGTGGGCAAGTACTGATTAGCTATCTCTGCTTGAACTTCTCCACCAGTTATGGATCGTCTAATGCTGTGCTAACACTCCTTTTCTTTTCTGCTTGCATCCTGTTAGAGTTTGGAATTGCCTAGTTTACTGTGATATCTTATCTCTTGAGACTGTACATTGGTGGAAGAGGGAAACAGAGCAGGAGCCCCATCTTCAGATTCCATGCCATGCAATCTGGCTGAATGAAAACAATCCATATCAATGGGTTTTTGAATATTTATGCTGCTGCATATTTGTTAGACTCCACACTCTGAAACCATGTTTGAAAACATTTTGGGAAAAGTATTACAAAAACACATTATTTGATGCAATTAAGTTTAGAATGACGCAGAAGCAGGAACAATAATGTCACCATTAATGGAATTTGGATTTCATAGAAACCCAACATGAGCAATACAAAAACCATTTTTACTTAATTGCTTTCAGTAATAATAATAAATATTTTGAAAGCAAAAAAAGTGAAATGCTCACTGCTACACACTCTTATTTTATTGCAAAATTAGATGATTCCCTGAATGAAACATTTTAAAATGCTTAAGAGAAATTGAGCAAACATATTCCCATCAGACATTTATTAAATCTATAATTATGTAAAATTATCTTCAATTATGGTACATAGAGATTGCATTTTCTTTATTCTCTAAGTGTTTATAGTTAAATTGGCATGACTGACATATATATAGATGTCATAATGTTTATTAACTAAGCAAAAATATTAAATACTTAAATTAGAGTGACATTTTATTACGGTTTTTTTTTTTTTTTTTGCACCAAGGATTGAACTCAGGGGTATTCGACCACTGAGCCACACCCCCAGCCCTATTTTGTGTTTTATGTAGAGACAGGGTCTCACTGAATTGCTTAGTGCCTCGCCTTTGCTGAGGCTGAATTTGAACTCGGGGTTCTCCTGTCTCAGCCTCCCAAAGTGCTGGGATTACAAGTGTGAGCCACTGCACCTGGCTTTATTACTTATTATTTTTAATAGAAATCATTCATAAGTCAATATACATGGTAGTATTACAGAGAACATCAAGATAAAATGAACTTGTTTTTAGGGTACATTTCATTTATTTTTAAAAGATAGAAAATGATTTTTCTTGCCAAGATAATCTTGGTTTACCACTTTTTTTTGTTTTAGAATTGTTTTTTCATTATTTTTATCATTCAGTATTTACTCCATAAAATTTCATGAGTGGTAAGGACCCCCATTTCTGTTTGCATGGTTGCATTAATTTGGTGTTTTGTAGTAGAGTTGCAGCTTCTGTCAATAAGGAGTGTTGTTTTGCATAAATCTGAAATCCACTAACGTCTGACCTGTTAGAGACAATTCCGACTCACATGGCTGAAGGTATCTCTTTATCCTTGGGATTAATTACTTAACCAAGGAGTGTCTCATTGGTAATGTGTTTGCATTAATGTTTCCTTAATTGTAATGTGAACTTTAATTCTATGCTTAACTTTTTATCTACTCAGGAATATTTCTTCTGCATACATTTTAAATCTTCATTCTTAAAGGACTGTTAAGTTGGGGGCATCAGGTGCCCCAATAGTTCTTGAACAGATGGAACCATCTTGGAATTTGAATGACTGAATTTGAATCCTCACCGTAGCGCTTAAAATGTGCGTGTCTCTAAATCATTTGTATTTCCTCTCAAATTTTAGTCATAAAATGAAGAAAATGATAGTATTATGATAGAAGTCTGCAAGGATGAAATGAACTAATAGGTGCAAAGCACTCTGAATAATCTAGACTTACATTAAGTGATCAGTGTTTGAAAGTCATTTTCACGGTCATGCCATCTCTCCTGTTCTGGCATCCACTTTGACCTCCATACTGCTTATGGTCTGCTAGCTGCCCCTCCTTTCCCTGTTTCTTCTCTCACCATCCTTTTTCATGACTTTGCATTCTATCATAGGTTCCCTGCTCAGCTCTGCCATATTCCTATTGGTGGTTACTTTTTGGTTCTTTAGTGGTGTGTTCAAGATATTCATTCTGTTTTCTTACAGCTGCAATCTTATTCTGAATTCTCATTTCAGTTATCATTGAACCATGTGCATTTCCATTTGTTCTACAGAATGATCAGGGGTGTGTGGAGCATTGTCTTCAGTTTCTCATGTCAGGTGACATTGAAAAGTCAGTATATTATTCTTATTGTCTCTATTTCCTTTCTTTCTTCCCTCTTTCCTTCCTTCCTTCTCCTCTGAGGTTTGTTTATATAGTTTTAATTGTATATATTTTTGCTGATATTTTTTCTTACTACTTGTTTGTTGTGCCTCACTTATGGTTATGTAGGATATTCTTTCTAGAACATCAATTCACTGATATAACATGGATGGAACCTTCTCAATCCCCTTCCCTTGCGATCATCGACCTGCTGGCCTCATAGCTTTGCAGTTGGGGGCTGGGCATATTCTTAGGACCCAGATTCCTAAGATTGAGCATTCACAGAGGTATTAGGGGGGATGACAGAGTAAGTAAAGAGCAGTAGGCTGAGCTGAGGCTGGTCCTGAGCATTTTAGTGTAATTCTATTGAATACCTTCTCAAAGGATCCCTAAGGGAATAGTACTTTTGTGTGTAGATATCTACAACACATTGCTTTGTTTTTGTAGGATGAGTCTTGAGACATTTTCCCCTCTTCCACTTGGTACTGATATATAGATATAGACTGTAGGTAGAGAGATGTGGTATGCTTTTACTACTTTATTAAATAATGATTGCTTAAGGACAAGCCACAGGAAGGGAGATTTTATGGCTTATCCTTAATCAACCAGTATTACCAGAAGATAATTTTTTTTTGTTTTTTTGGTACCAGGGATTGAACTCAGGGGCACTCGACCACTGAGCCACATCCCCAGCCCTATTTTGTGTTTTATGTAGAGACAGGGTCTCACTGAGTTGCTTAGCGCCTCACTATTGCTGAGGTTGGCTTTGAACTCGCGATTCTCCTGTCTCAGCCTCCCTAAGTGCTGGGATTACAAGCGTGAGCCACCGTGCCCTGCTCAGAAGATAACTTAATCTTTTCAAACCACCAGATATCAATTATTGACAAAAAAGAATTAAATGCTCCAAGAAACACATGAACATAGAGAAATTCTTTTACTATGATTTCATTTATTGGTATGATTCTGAACCAGTTAGTGAATTTAAAATAGCAGAATTCCAGAAATAGATTTTTAAACAACTTATCATATAAACAAATATAACTTTTAACTAGAATATCTGATGTTCAATCAGTATAAGAACCTGAATAGCTTAGATCATGCATCTGAAATAATGAATAAACATCTAACACTGCATAACATATTACTTTAGTGATAATCTTGCATATTTTTTGTTAAAACCGATTTGTATTAATTATTATAGGCAGAAATATGTGTGGGTCACTACAATTTGAGAAGAATCAGATGAAACACAGCTCACATTTCTGATAGTGATAAGGTAATGGTGTTTGGGAATGAATATTCCAGATTTTCTATATTCACAGACTGGAATTCCTTTGTGTATATGAAATTTTCTAATAATTTCCAACTTTGCTCCCAAATATATGCATTCTCATTCTAAAGCTATAATTAGCTAAGCAAAATATTAATGAGATTTTAAAAAAAGATTGCTTGCAGTACAAACTGTCTCTGTATAATTATAGTTTAATGTTTTGGTCAGGAGTGAATTTTAAAACAACAATTTTGCAGTAGATCATAACCCTTAATCATTTTAGCTAAAGCTGAGCTATAGAAGCAAATTTAAAATGAGAAGCTTTAAAATGAGAAGAATTTCCATGAGAAAAAAGCATATTGATTCATCAGTGAAAATCCTCATTATTTTAATCACTGCTGTATAACATGTTTGAAAGTGTAGCCATGACTCCAATCTGATACAAACGTTGCTGATTAGATAGATGCAAAGTAATCAAAGTTAAATAGGGTGGCAGGTAATGCTATTCATTCTGCTCTCTGGAATGTGTTGTACAAGGTGCCACAGTTCCAATATAGCTTACATACTGCTTACAGCATAATAATGATTTTAAGTGAGGCCACTCCCTTTTGCATTCAGGTTTGATTTACTGTTTGAGCCAGAATAACTTCTCTTTGGATGTCTGGAACAGTAGGATGTCCACTAATGTGCATAGCAATGAGTTCTATTTTTAAAAGGACTGTTTCTCAGCAAGTAATATGTTTCTCTGAAGATTCACAATTGGAAGCATGGTGTTGCAGAAAAATCTTTCATATGTTGCATCTGTGTCAACTCACAAACAACTAAACTGAAATGCTAAAATGATTGAATTTTGTTTCAAAATGTATGATCTACATTGTAAAGCTCCTTTTTAAAAGAACGAAAGCTATGGTAACAAAATGATTGTTTTGGTGTGTTTTTACTGCTAGGAATTGATTAAACATTTACAAATCCAATTAGATGGATGGGATCTCTGTAGTTATATAATATTGTTTTGTATTTTTAGTGTGATAGGATCAGACACTACTTTTATAGACTGTAGTAAGAATTTGTTCTTTGGGGGAATAGTTTGCATGTCTGAATTTTGTTTTCTCTCTGGCTTGATAATTGTGTTTGCCAAATTGCTAATGGAAGAAAAAGTCTTTATCTAGCATGAGCACACATGCACACACACACATGTGCACACACACACACACACACACACACATGCACATATAAGAATTCTTTTGGAAATATGAGTTAATCCTACTCTGCCATTTGTGCTGTTGTGTTGCTTTGAACTAAAATCAACTTGATTTTATTTTAACTTTTTCGTTTTCACTTTAAATTCCTGTTTCCATTCCCTTCATCACTATATATACCTACTTTAGACTGATTAATACATATCAGGGAATACAACTGTATCATCGTGAACTGTGTAGAACTCATGTCAGTATGTGTGTTTAAGTTTATGTGTTGTGGTAGTTTTCTTCTAGATTCTTTTCTGTTTTTGAAATTTTTACACCATTGTATTGTATTCTAAAGGTCTATACATTTTGTGACATTTCAGGGATGGTGCTTTACACACGTAACAGTTTATGACATGGACACCTAACAATTAAAACTGACGTTGGGAATAAAAACTTAAGTTAGGCCCTCCGCTTGAGTGGCTGCCCACAGGTAATCAGAGCTGTTAAATGAACAGGCTGTAATATCAATAAATACTTTCCAATTGCATTACAGGAATTTAGTTTGATATGTACTAGTGACTTTTTTTTTTTTTCAGTTTTTAAGTTATCTTTTCTCTCCTAGTGAACCTGTTGATGAGAATTCCTGATCCTTTATTATTTGCATTTTTCCATCTCTTTAGAAAATCTTTTCCAATCCTGAGATTGGAAACACAGGACATTTACTTTATTCCAAAGATTTTATAATTTTATCCACACATCAGTGACAAGCACTGATGATTCCACCCCTATGTGTGTAGCATCTTAGCATCTGTTTATTCAAAGAGAAATGTTCAAGAAGGAATTTTCACCATTTAGTAGGATATTGTCCATTGCCGAAACCATTACTTTTATTTAATAATAATTTTGAGTGGAGAATAAGTTCTCTCTAATCTTCATTTTCAAAAAACAGTGGTTACATCATGACTGTTGAATTTAATTATGTGCTTTCCCAACCTATGTTGATACGATATTGCGTAAATTTTGCCTTTAGTATATTTATAGAGTGGACTTTATTCAGTGTTTTTCTAATGTTAAATCAACTTGCATTTCTGGGAATAAATACATTCTCAATTTTTTTCAAAATATGTTATCTTTTTAAATATATGGCTGGATTAAGTTCTGTAGTTTTTTTTTTTTACTAGTATCTTTGAATCAATATAAATTGGTTAAATTTGCTTGTCATGTGGTGCAACCCCTATTGAATTTGGGTATTAAGGAGGGATGGGAAAGAGAATGTATTGGGGATTAAAATGGAGCAAACTATGCTCCATTTTCATATGTACATATATGAAAATAGCACAGTGAATTCCACTTCTATGTGTATCTATAAAGCAACATTCTAAACAAATAAGTAGAAGGAAGACAATTTAAACAAATAAATAGAAGGAAGACAAGAAGAGTAGAGGAAGGGAATAGAGGGAGGGAAGAGGGGAGGAAAAGAGAAAGAACTAGAGACCAAAGTAGAGCGAATTATATCCCACACATATGTAAATATGTCAAAATGAGCCTCAGTGTCATGTATAACTATCATGCACTAAAGAAAGAATTTCTGAAGGGTATTATGTTTATGCAAAGTCCATAAAATGAATTGGAGATTCTCTATCTCTCCATATCTATATCTATATATATATGTATGTGTGTATATATATGTTTTTATACCTCATCTATCTATTTATCATCTAATGTCTTCCTGTTTTCTATTTATCTACCCTAGATTAGCTTTGATATCATTGGGATGATATTTTGCTTCATAATTAATTTTATTAGTCATAGTGGCAAAATCATATAAAGTTTCCACTGTAAGGAGGTTGAATATATGTTAGACATTCTCATTAACATGCAATTATCTTAAACTCCACTATATATGTTTCATTTTCTTGTTATAATTTTTTCTGTGCAATATTTTCAAATCTACCTTCCAATCAATTTTAATTGTTTCTTAATCTGTTACCAAATTCCACTTTATTCACTTTTGATTTCAAATTTTTCTTAATTCATAGATTTTTCTCCTAAAGTATTTTTTTCATATTTTATGTGCCTATTGTATGCTTTGAAATATATGAGAAAAATCCTGTCTTATATTCTGATTCTGGTAATTATAATGTATATATGCATATATATTAATATACATATTAAGATTTTGCTAGTCTACCTCCAGGGTCTCTTGTCTCTCCTGGTTTGTACATGCATTATCTCAGGTTCATAATTGTGAGGATTTCTGCTATGTCACCTTCCCTCCTGTACATCCATCCGGGTCCCATCACATCACCCAGTGTGGGAGGTCGGTGAGTGTGTAATTGATTTAGAATTGCTATAAGCAGTAACAGTCTGCCTTAATCAGAAATCTTAGTTTTGCTTTTAATTTAAACATGAGTAAAATTTGATATTTTTTATTGTGAGCTATTATTTATTATTAAAATTATATATATAAAATTATTTTAGGCTTGGTTAAAAATGAAATTTGACATAAAACTTGTTTCTGCAGGTATTTAAAGAATTGCTTTAGTGGGGTAACTATAGGCAAATGGTTACCTAAATTAAAATGGAACATTTTTATGATTTTTTCATAAATAAGAAAAAATGATATGAAAATAGAAGTTCAGCATCTGATGGTGATCTGTTGATGTTAGCTATCATAAATATTTTTTTATCCTGAAAGTTTATTAGCCAACTTCTCATGATTCATACATAAGTTCACCAAAAGTCCAAATTATCCTCATAAGAACTAAGAACAGATAATTTATCATGAATTATCATTGAAAAATAATATTCAAACTGGGCTAGGGTTGTGGCTCAATAGTAGAATGCTTGCTTAGCATGTGTGAGGACTAAAATGGAAATTATACTAGGTACATACATTTTAATTTTACTGGGTTCGATCCTCTGCACCACATAAAAATAAATAAATAAAATGAAAGTATTGTGTCTATCTACAATTAAAATTTTTAAAAAGTTTAAAAATAATACTCAATTATAGTGGGTAAGAAAAAAATAAAAGCTTTAACTTATAATCTAGATAGGAAGTAAGTAGTATGCATGTAAAACATTAACCATGAAATACATCCAATTAACAGAGGTAATGAGGAAAATCACTTTTCAGAAAAAAAGCTCGTGCTTTAAGATGGCTTTAAGAGAATTCTGACTGTCAAAAAAATATGGTAGTAAAGTATTTACATTCTTTGTAAAATACTGTAATGTTATCCAAAGATAGAATGGGATAGTTTAAAGATAACTTCTCAATTTCAAAATAAGCTACTAATATAAATAGAACAAAAATTCAGCTTAAGAAAAACTGAAATATCAAAAAATACACAATGCTGAAAATAAGTCAGAAAGAGAGGAAACAACCAAATAGGATAACTGTAAAGCAAACATTTACAGCAGGTGCATAACCAAACTCATCTGAAATTGCATTAAACATAAAAGTATTCAATTAAAATTAAAGTTAGATATTATTAAGGAGAATAATTAAAAATGAAAGTTATTTTTTAAACACACAGAGAAGCTATCTTTAATTGCAAAAATGGACTTCTAATGAATTTAGAAAGACTTTAGGAAGAAAATGTCAAATTCTAACAAAAGAGGAGTATGCACCAAATAAAGTGGAATACTGTGTCCTTTGAGATCAAAAGGCAATATCAATATTATGGGGGTCTCATATCTAATTACATATATGGATAAATTTAATTCTAATTTATGTCTGGTGTAAATTTTATGTGGAAATGGTTTTTATATGTGAATGACAAAAATAAGACTTTAGCTCACATAAAGTATTTTTGGTAAAAATTATCAAGTATCAGAGACTTTATCCTGCTTGCAAAAAAACAAGTTAGCCTACTATAGCTTAAGATATTTGCAGAAGATAGAAGATTCCTGGTTCAGAAACAAAGGATGCTATCCTACTTATTGCTGGTGTCTTTCTAGGAGTTATTTAAACTTTGTTTCCCACAAGGTTTCACACAGAAGGCCAGATGATAAATGCATAAACAATTGGTTAATTATAGAAAAGGAAGACTGAATTAAGGAAACAGGTAGACTTTATAAAGGGCATTACACTTGTCTGCCCTTTGTTCTGGAGGGGGAAGTTATCTTAGATTAACAGAGAAGTAAGCATGACTACCCTCGTTTCAGAGAGAGGACCATATCTCCATCTTTTACAGGCTCTTTTATAGAAAAAGAGAATTTATAATATAAAAGAAAAAAGAATTTATAATATAAAAGCTGTGATTTGCTCATATTTTAAAACATATTTTAAAAGTAATTTCAGTCTTACAGAAAGTTACAGGAACTGTAAAAGTAACATTTTCAAACTTTCACTCAGATTTACCCTTTGTTGAATTCGAACACTTACCTTCCCTTGTTCTCTCTCTTCTAACAATTTGACAATAACTTGAACACATAATGTAACACTTTCTTGATACTTCAGTTATTTTTCAAACAAAATTGTACAGTCAACAAAATCAAGGAATTAAATAAACATTTATGCAATACAACATTCTAATACAGAAACTCTATTTAATTTCACCAGTGGTTAGAATAGTTTTTCATGGACCCATAGCCTAATTGAGTACCACACAGATGTTTAATTTTCCTGTTTTTGTCATCTATTTAAAATATATATTCTTATTATATTCATATTTCACAAAATGATTTCTATCTTTACAAGACTGGCCCATACCACCATCACTTTCCTAAAAACTTTCTTCCTAATTTCAATAACTTTTTCTGATACACACACATATTTACATATAATATACCCCAAAATATTTGTTCCCTTTTTTGAATAACAAATGTGTTGAATTTGGTAGGCAAATTATAATTAAGTTCTTATTCATGTTGTATTATTTTAAACTAAATAGATATTTTAAACAATGATACAAAAAAAACACACATGCCAAAAAAGTATTGACCGTAGTCTGGATCCATACAGATATAAATAATTTTATTTTAAATGTCTAAGGAAAAGATGCACAAATATATTCACACTATATAATAAATTGGACCTGAATGACTTTTACCTTTGAAATTCCAAAAGATTTCAAGAATACTAAAAATGAATTAGTATTAATTCATAAATATAATATAAATAAAATTTATAATAAAAATAAATTTTAATATAATATAAATAAAAATTATAAAGTGGTGCTCAGATAGCATCTGAAATAGGTCACTTCTGAAATATGAAATATTTCTTTCCAATGTTCAATGTCACCATACTTTAAATACATATGATACTATTACAGAGGAAAATGACATTTCTAATACTAAGAGAGCAAAGTTAACATGGTGTAAATTGTTTGTAACATATAAGTTAACAGATTATAAATTTTTTTTGCAAGTGGATAAGAACAAGTGCCCTAAAATTTTCAGGAGAATATTTATTTATTTATTTATTTATTTATTTATTTATTTATTTATTTATTTATGTTTTTGATTGATAAGGAATGCTATTATTTACTTATTTTGATTCTTATTCTCATGGAGGTTTTGAGTTGATTATTTTATTTGTTTTACTTAGTTATACATGAGAGCAGAATACATTTCAATTCATTGTACACAAATGGAGCACAACATTTCATTCCTCTGGTTGTATACGATGCAGAGTTGCATGACATGTGCAGTCAGTCATATATATACCTACGGTAATGGTGTTCATTTCTTTCCACTGTCATTCCTGCCCCCATGCCTTCCCTTTCTCCCTCCCCTTTGGGGAAAATGGAAGATATTTGATTGATTAGGGAAATATTTAAATAACCCTTCCTTGTAGCTTTTCCACATCAGGAAAAATATAAACACAAATATAAATTAACTAGAATTCTTTTTCTTTTCAGTTTGTGAGTATGGTAATTGGAGAAATGGAAGACAATCTAATTTTTTTAGTGAGACTTGGAGCAAATGAAATGTCATGGAAAAATTTTAAGACACCACTGAAACAATATTAATTTTTATGCAGATTCAAAGTAATGACACTCTGTTATATTCTCAGCAGGAACAAGGCCATACAAAACAAGACACATCTCAGTTTTCCACGTCATATAGATACTTGTATTCATGCTTATGTTCTCATGGGAGTTATAAGGCTTTAGGGAAATTTCAAAAAATACACAATGCTGAAAATAAGTCAGAAATTTAAAGTATTAAGTGTGAAAATAAGTCTGAAAATAAGTCAGATATTTCTCCAGCTGCATATTTTACCATGTGCCCTGCAAGGAGCAAACATCAGCCTATTGTAAGATAGACAATATGTAGTAACCTGAATTGTGAGTCATATGAACTAATGTCTTAGAAAAACCAGAGCTCTGAGTTGATATTTGAATCACATCTTGCTTCTGTAAGGACAAACCATAGAGCCTATATGTTTCACGTTGTTTAACTCTAAGGAAAAATTTTGTGAAGTGCATTATTAAATGATTAAATAAATGATCCATCTAGAAATACTCTGTATTTATGATATTTTGATTTATTGAAATTAATGTTTGTATTATCTTTTTCATATGCACACAGAGAACCTTTAAAACTGATGGAAATTTATAATTATGAATATGGATATTATTGAAATAATATACAGGAAAATGAAGTTGACCAAACACAGAGATATGAAAAATATGGTAGGTAAGGAGGTACAGAAACAGATCAATAGATAAGCAAATGAATGAATAGAAAGCAGAAGAACTTCTTGAGAGCAAGATAGACTGAATAATATGGAAATATAAAAATACTACCTGTTTGGAATCCCATTTGGTTAAAGAAATTGGCAATAAATACATTTAACTAGGCTCTGTAAACCCCACGTCCATACTCTTAGATTCATCTTCTTCCCACTTAATTCCTGTCAATAATCAAGAAGAATATTTGAAAAAAATAAATTATGCCCTTAAAAAAAGTTATCCAGAATAAAAATAAAGAAGAACTAATTATTTAATGTGCCCAAAGAGATTTCCTGGCAAAGAAAGAATAATTTCATTCATGTATATAAACATAGTGATAAGAATGGAATATATTTTCATTTATGTATGTGGTGAGTATTTTGCATTAAAATATAGTTCTTAATCACAGGACAAGTATTTATTTCATGACTAACAAGCTATGCATCACCCTTAACATTCCATCACGTAGTTAAGTAGTCATAAAATAAATATGTATCTTATAATTAAAAAGAAAATGTTCAACACTTCAGGTCCTACAAATGATTTCACTATCAACAGTGCTTTGGTCACATCACATTATTATTTCTAGAACTATTAACAATTAGAAGTGTATATAATAACATACAAACTTAATTGTACAAAAATAAATTTTGGAGACACTGGAAATTTGCTTAATATTTCAACAGGGAAATACATGTAGCATTTTGACACTTTTTATATTTTCAGAAGGTTGAGATCTGAATCAAGTCTAAAATTAGTCTTGTTCTATCATTTCAAATGATTGAAAAATAGATTATGTTCATGGCCTTCACATATAACTCCTTCAAAATGTAGATAATTCAAAGCTAAAGCAGATTCCTCCTATGCTGTTTTATTTGTCTAAAGGCTGTGGAGAGAGGAACCCAAACTTTTTTTTTCCTACCCAAATAATATGCAGAAAGAGTGCACTCCAACATACATGTTGGTACTTTGTCTATTAGTTAAAATGGAAGGATGGGGTATTTAAAGATTGTAACTTTGACTGTCTCTGCCAGCTAAAAAAAAAAACGACCAAGGAATAAGGTCCGTGTGGAATTTCAGCACTTCAGAGAAATGACAGTGCCTCTCCTGAGTTCATTATGATCACGTGCTGAGTCAAAAATATTATCTCCACATCATTAAGTTGTACAAAGTATAAAACTTTTCACATGCTTTCAACTATTAAAACAGAAAATAATGCTTCTACTCTAACATCTGGAGACAGCTGGCATCTTATCAGTCACTTTTGTAAAGCAAAACACAGTCTCTAGTTCAGCCTAATATCAAGTAAATTACAGGAGAATTTTAGATCCAGTAGATAGGGAGTGAGAAAATTGGCTGATTGGGTTCAGCAGTGATCCCTGCATTAATTCATTTGCTAATTATGGAATGTAAATGTATGCTGATTTAGTCTGGAAATAAAAGTACCTTGTGATTTCAAATGTTAGCTTATATTAAATCAGTGAATTATTTAAACAAATGAGTCAGGTGTCAAAATAAGCTACTGAAGAATGCCAGATGGCCCAACTCATCTTCTTCTAGTTAATGCCTGTCAGTAACAAGAAAAATGATTTGAATAAAATATATTTAGTCCCTTAAATAGGAAACTTATCCAATATGAAAAATTAAGATGGATTCAGTGTTTATTGTGCCCATACAGATTTCCTGGCAAAGAAAAATAATTTCATTCATGTACATAATCACTCTGAAAGTGGCATCTGTTCTTATTTAAATATGTTGATAGGACTTTTGCATTCAAATATTTCAATCATTAACACTGAATATTGAAATATATAGTAAGATATTTTTACTTACATTTCTTAATAAAAATTTGTAACATGTGAACTGAAAGTCATATAATTTTCTAAAAATCTGAAATTTTCTGAAAGTCATGATAATTTTCTGAAAATCTCAATTAAGTCCTTTCCTCAAACCTGACTCAATGGTAAGAATGCACTCAGTAACAAACTACAAATCAATAAAACCATTATAGACATGATAAAATACTTCAGACTCTGATGCCATCTTGGGTCTACAGGGAAATGAAGAAGGTGTTTCCTTGGAGTGTTGAGGAAGGCTGGGTCCATTGTACTTCCAGCTCAGAATTTAGTTTATTCAAATTGAGTGAGTATTCTATTTCTATAGATGACATGTCAGCACAATATAGTATAAAGACTGCTGGCTAGAACCTAATGGGACATGGCTTCTGAGCCTCACTCTACAGAGAAGCTATGTATCCTCGAGTAAGAACTCAAATGTTTGAGATATTTTATAATAAGAAAATATGGGTCAATCATTTTGCTATGAATAAATCATTGAGTTCTTATTTTAATTAAATTAACTGAGTAAGATGGAAATACTATTTTGTAAACAAATAATACACAATTGCTATGCAGATATTTTACAGTCTCCAGTGAAGCTTGTGGTCAGAGAGATCAAAGATATACACTGCACTAGTTTATGGATTGAATAAATGTAATTAATACATCAGTTCTTCAAAGAATAATTTCAAGTCAAGAAAATCCCAATTAAACTTAAATAATTTTTCCTTTTTGAGGACTCTATTTTTTTCAACGTCTGTATTAAAGTTTATGTAGCCAGTGATGGCTGAGTCATTTTTTAGAAGAAGATGCTCCTGATCAGTTATTCCTAGATCATTGGAACAGAAGAGGGAGTTCAGAAATAGAACTACACATGAGGAGAAATTGTGTTTTGGTGAAGGTGGCTGTGTGAGCTGGCTAACTGTATGAAAAAGAATGATGAATCCCTAGCTAATATAGACCCTTAAAAAAATTAAGAACTCTCAGTAAGCAGTGAAATAAACAAGTCAAAGGAGAAAATCCAATATTATGATGCATTAGATTAAAAACAGAGTCTTTGATAGATTGCCAAAACCCAAAATAAGGCTGGGTGCAGTGGTGCATGCCTGTAATTCCAGCAATTTGGGAGACTAGACAGGAAGATTGAGGCAATTTAGCAAGGCCCTGTCTCAAAATAAAAACTAAAAATGGCTGAGAATTTGGCTCAGTGGTTAAGTGTCCCTGGGTTCAATCTCCAGTACCAAAAATATAAAACAAAAACATTGATTCATATATTGATGACCTTAATGACATCATAGTTTTTATTTAATGAAATTGGAGATGTTACTTAAGATACTAAAACTATTAAGTAATTACTATTCAAAACAAATCAGAAACTCCTGAAAATTAATGATTGGATATTTTAATGAGAAAAAGGTATATAATTACAAAAGAATATGACTAGAATTTTCTAGATGAGATAGCCAAAATCATTGTTCAACCTTATTTATGTATTAAATGAATAATTATGAAATTACATTGAATTTAAACAATTGAGTTAAATAAACTTAAATACAACAATAGTAAAAGCTATATGTAAGCATATACATGTGTGTGCCTATCAGAATAATGGTGAAAAGTAAGAACAATGGTCACCACAAGAGCTGTGGAGATGACCAAAGATAGCCAGTGGTGTCACCCACTGCTGGAGAAAGTGGAAGTTCCCATAGAAAAGATCTCGCATTTACACAAGTGAGTAGACACAGTTAATGAAATCATAACCAATTACACTATATTATATAATTTGAGCTTTATTACAGCATAATTCAAGTATAACTTAGTTATTAAAATTATCTCTGCAGTCATCTCAGATGATTCCAGTTACTCTCTACACATCCACGTACTACTCTGCAATCTAATTAACCTCCTCCGTGCCCCTGTTTCATCTTTTAAAATTTCAGGATAGAATAGAATAGGAATAGCCTTTGCCTTAACAAAAAATAACTTACAAAATAAGTTAATTTATAGATGTATTTGGAAAACATTACAGCACATATAAGCAAAAAAGAAAATATGAGCTAGGAAATGGACAGGCCTGTGCTCTAGGGAATTTCTGGAGAAAGGTGTTGGAGCATCCTTGGTACCCATCAATAAGGCAATGCAAAAACAATGTGGCTAGTGTATAGTACAGAATAGGTCACTGGCAACACTGCTAATCTTCAGTGAGAAGAGATCTTACATTTTTCAAGTGAATTTATTTGAATAAAAAACTAATGTCAGACTTTCCCTTCTAGTTCAGACATGTAGAGACCTTGGAAGTTATTACTTTCATCTCTGCAAGAATAAATTGAAGACACTGAACATTTCTGAGATGAGAGCATAGATGCCACAAGGTGAGACTTCACCTCAATATCTGGAGAGTGAAAAAGGTACTGAGAGTAACAGGGTCCCCGGGAATAGAAGCTCTCCAATGAAACAAGAGACAGCAGTGTTATTCACAATAGCACATAGCATACAGAACTCTAAAAACTCAACAGGAAGAAAATGATCCAAATAAAAAGGAAAGCAAACATCCTAACAGACACCTCACCAAGAAGCTATAGAAAGTCAAGGTGTGAAAGATGCCTAACATCATATGTCATATGCAAAGTAAAAGAGTGAGAATACTATGAAATACCTGTTAGAATGGTCAGTATCTAAAACACTGGCACCACCAAAGACTCATGAGAATTTGGAACAACTAGATCCTTATTAACTGCTGGTGGAATAGCACCTGGTACAGCTACATTGCTGGAAGGTGTTTTGGCATTTCTTTTTTTTTTTTTTTTTTACAAAACAAAACATACCCTTATCACTCACAAAAAAACACTCCTTTATGTATCCTCAAATGGCTAAGAATTTAGGTTCACAAAAATTTTTATTCACAATGTCAAAACTTGGAGACACCCAGATGTCCTTTTATCAATGGATAAATTAAATATGGTACATGCATAAAATGGAAAGTTATTCAGCCACAAAAAAATGTATCAATCTCATAAAACACTTGAAGGGTACTTAAATGTGTACTGCTAAGTGAAAGCAGCCAGTCTGGAATGCCTATAAACAGTATTATCCCAACCATATGGCATTTTCAAAAAGGCAAAATTATAAGACCATAAAAAATTAGTGGTTTCTAAGTTTGGAGGAATAAAAGGGAAGAATAAATTGGTAGAATGCACAGAAACTTTCTTTGAAAGTATGATGATGTGTACCTGATACTGTGCTCTTGTTAAAACCTATAGAACTGTACAATGCTGAGTCAACCTCAATTTAAACTATAGATTTTACTTAATAATAATAATGCACTAATACTGGCTCATTAGTCATAATAAATGTTCATCTTGGTTGCAATTTATTAATAATTATGGTAAACTGAGGGCAGAGGCTGATGTGAGCTCTAGGAAAGTTCTGTACCATTTATCTGTAAAATTGCTTTAAAATTAAATTCTATTAATTAAAATATCAACAAAGAAGCACATATTACATAACTATATGTAATTATGAGGATTAAATAAAGAAAATAAAGATGTACAAAAATAACGATATGTTCATTATGAGGACATATACTTGAGAATACTTAGAACGGATAAGAGAGGAAATAAGCGTCAGGGACAATGATGAAAAAGAAAAATAAGAGAAGAGCTGGTGAGTAAAATAAGGTATTATTAATATGGGAGGTATATTAATAACATTTCTCTGCCTAAGAATTCACAAAGATAAAAACTCCTAAAGATTACTTTTGCACTTGTAATATTGACAACCTGACCATCCATTTCAATAAAGAAAGTTTCCTCTTTTTTGGAAAGTCTGTGATATATAAAGAACAAGGAAAAAGAAAGAGGAAAGCAGGTAGGAAGAACATAGGACCAGGTCTCCTGTTGCTAAGGAAGGACTTACTTTTGGTAACTTTGCTAAGGTGCTAAGAGCACTGGATAACACAGCATTGCAGCTTTTCATGTTGCCTGCAATTCCTTTAAATCACTTCAGTACTGATAGTATGGCACAAGGCACGTGTCAATTACTCTTACCTTGGGTTTCCAGTAAGTCAGTTGCAGCAATCAAAAATGCATACTGCAGGGGTACTGAGCGGTTATGTAAGAATGCATCTTTCAGGGCGGTCATCAAGTTTTGTATAGGGCAGGTCATACATAAAGAGGTGTCTGATGCCAGCTTTTCTGAAATCCTTGTCTTGATCAACAACTGACATACAAGTTAACTTTCAATGATAAAAGTGACTTCTTAATTATCATGATGAAACTTGATGAGCTCTTTTTAGGATGTTCAGTAAAGCTGCACAATTTGAAACAGTTTGGAGGCTTTGCCTACCTTTAAGGAATCATGTGTAAATATTCTACAAATCTGAAAATTGTCACTGGAGGCTTCGTCCTATAATGTTTAGCACTGGGATATTGTGCTGCATCCCGGGATTTTCATTTCTCATACATGCTGTTTATAAAAGAGTACAGGATCCTGTCTCTGCAATGTTTGTCTGCCTCATGAAGGTGTGACCATACCACCTAAAGGGACAAAGCACTGACTTTTCCATGGACAAAACAGGTCTACAAACTGCTGTGAGCCACGTTTGCTTATGGATATTTAATAAATATTTGCATGGGTGCCAGAATTTGACCCAAGGCTTTGCTCATTATAACCTCATGACAGCTGTAGAGGAGTGTAAAATTGACAGGGTTTAAGGGGACAAGTGTGATAAAGCACTCCAGAACATCCAGTATAATGTGAATCTATATTTCCTAGTTTTAGCCACAGGAATGCTCGAGTGATGTGGTAAAAGAGGTTTCAGACTTGTGGGGAATTGAAACAGGATGAGACAGTGCAGCAGCAAAAGGTTGGCTCTCTGATGGGCTGTGATACAAGGAGCAGGTTTGCCCAACCCTGGTGTTCACTGCTTTGCCTGAGATACAGAGCTACCCGGCAGAGGGTAGCTCCCCCAGTGAGAGTGGTTGCATTTAGCCTGCATCCAATTCAGCTTCCCACAGAAGCCAGGATTCCCTCCCTTAGGCATGAGAAGCCTCATGTGCCCTGAAGGACTCAGAGTGGTGAGCATCTGGCATCCCACACTGTGCCTGGTAACAGTCAGGCATACACATCTACTGTCAGATGCCCAGCAGTGTGTCTAAGCTGCCAAGGTGCTTTCTCCTTGGTGATAAAGATGAAAGTGACCCACGTACCCTTCAGTCTGGAACAGAGTAGAATGAGAGGCCCAGGCTGTCTCTTTTCTTTCTGAACATTCCCCATGTGTATTTTTGCTTTCAATATAAAAGTGATTCCTCATTTTGCATCAGTTAGTGGAGCCTAATGTGCAGCAGGTAACAGCGAATGGATTTGAGAGTATTATGTGAGCAATGTAAGATGGAAATTGAGTTGCAGGAGGTTTCCCAGTTGGCAAGAGCCTATGGGTTATTTTGTAGGCTTGAATGTTAATAGAAAGTAATCAAGAAAATGGAAAATGTGGAAGGATATAAAATATACTGAATAATCAATAGAAAAGCTTAAGAGAGAAAGAGGCCACACTGTCTAGGACACAAAGAGCTAAGGACACAGTCATATGGACAAGTCTCCTACCGAATCAAGGGCTGAGCCAGCTGCCAAAGCTGGTGATTTTCTGTGTCACGAAAAGAGTTTAAGAAAGACCTCCTTCATGCTCCATTCTCCTACTACCTCAGACAATTTCTAATGTCCTCTGTAGTAGATTAAGTCATGTGTTTCCCTTACACTTAATTTTTGTGGTCCAGGAATGTGCCACTCACCCTTTGCTCTGGGTCTGACTTCAAGATCTATACC
>CM053409.1:10174876-10465619 GCA_028644305.1 Xerus rutilus
CTGCCAAAGCTGGTGATTTTCTGTGTCACGAAAAGAGTTTAAGAAAGACCTCCTTCATGCTCCATTCTCCTACTACCTCAGACAATTTCTAATGTCCTCTGTAGTAGATTAAGTCATGTGTTTCCCTTACACTTAATTTTTGTGGTCCAGGAATGTGCCACTCACCCTTTGCTCTGGGTCTGACTTCAAGATCTATACCTAAGCCAATCTCTTTGAAAGCAAAATGAAAACATATTTTTATCAGTCAGGGCAACACTAGCTGCTGTAACAAGCATAGTTCACAGCAAAACAAACTGTGATTTCTGGTTATTGGGAATCCAAGTCTTTGTTATCATCAGGTGTCTCTCCTCTAAGTGACAATTTAGGAATTTTAGCTGTCTTAATCCCTTTGTGCTTCTTTACAAAATACTATATATTGCATAATTTGTAAAGATTGAAAATCTATTTGTTACAGTTCTCGAGGCTGCAAAATTCCCAAATCAAGGCACTGGTATTTAGGGTCCATTGAGAGTCTTATTGCTATATTCTTACATGGCAGAAGGGATGAAGAGCAATGAAAAGGGGCAGATTGTTTCCTCACATGGCACAAGAGATGAAAACACTCCCTCAATCCCTTTTATAAGGTCGTGATTCCATTGATGAGGGTTCTGCCCTTACTACTTAGTCACCTCCTATGGGCTCCATCACTGAATACTCTTTTTTAGGCCACTGAGTTTTAGCATATGGGTCTGGAGGGACACAATCAGACCACAGCAAGCTCTGTGTCTGTGGCTTCGCTATCATCAAGGAAGATGTGCATGGTTGTATTGCACATGTGAATCAAACTAGTGGAAATAGAAAATGCAGAAAGATCCAGCCTTCTTAACCACATTGTCTAGAAAGGGCACAATCACATTGTGTTGAGGAGCACTGTGTTTGTGGTCTCTTCTAAATGCAAGATTGTTAGGACTGCAGACCCTGGATGGACAGATTCTTCAGTCAGCGCTTGAATTCTGTGGGTTGTGGAGGACACACGGTTTCCCACAGTCACTTCTGCAGTGTGCGCTGGCATAACTCTGTAGAGAGCATACTTTGAACTGGTACTGCATCCAAGGTCACCAAAAGGACATCAATACCATAACGTGGTCATGATAAAATGAATGTGGGAAAAATAACACGCAATGTTTCCTATGCCCATTTATGTTTTTCATAGAACTATTTTCAAGAACATACTAATGAAGGGAGGGAAGAACAGAGCTGATGAGAAAAAAAATTAAAAATATATTACCTCATTTTTATAATTGTTATAATATTGTTTATCACAGTTTTTAAAAAGAAGTATTTCCAGATTCAAAGACATATCCCTGAAAATTAAAAATAGTATTAAAGCACAGTTTATTAAAAACTTGCTATTTAAAAAAAAAAAAGTTGTCCTAAATATAATCTGGAAAAACAGAGGGAAATGTTTGTTGATGAATAGAGTTTTTCTTCAAAAAATTCGGATGAACTTGGGACTAAAAATTTCATAAAATATATATAAAAGAATTAAAATGACGTAGAAAATATAAGCATACCTTTTATAAATTAAATATTGAGTTAAGATGAGGGCATATATAGGAATTATACTAAATCAAGGAATGGTTTTCAGAAAAAATGGCAGAATCAGTTACTGTAGAGGAGTTCTAAGGGAAAGAATGATGAAATATTTTTAAGTAAGATTAAATATGATGATCTGGAATAATTGAGCTACCATCCAGGGTAAAAGTGAGCATGATTTAAAAAATAACATAGTTGTTACTGTTACATTTTACATGAAATGTGAATATAAAATTAGTATATTTCTGATATTAAGAATCAAAATAATCACTATTATAAGCTTAATATATGTGAACTTTAATTCAACAATAAATGAGACAGTTTTAGTGTTACTAACATCAGAAGGAATAATATGTCTTTTTAGGATCAGATAATATCAATAGAAGAGTATTTCTGCATTTGAAAGGAATGCAATGTTTCATTTTTATGAATAAATGAGGCAAAATTAACCAAATGCCCCTATATCTCTTTTGTCATAGAACATGTATACAAAATACTTATATTTTGAAATATCATTAGGATGAAATGTCTGAAAATCACATTTGAAAATTGATCATATCAATGTGAAATTTCCCTACAGGAAAATGTCCCTACCACCAACTGCAGCATATACATGTTATCAGTCATCAATTATTTAAAAGCTACATTCAAAGCAAAATGAAATTTAGAAATTCAAGTACATTAATATAAATGAAATTTTAATATGCTATTATTTTTTAGCTTGTTCAAATAATCATTTCCCTTGTGCTAGTTTGATGGGACCACAAAATATTTGATTAGAATACCATTGTTTACTCTGTATATTTTTCAAATGAATTTAGCTCAGAGAAGAATAGAAAGTTAATTATGCAAGTTTATATCAGTCTGCAATTAATAAAACAGTAAATTCCATTTTCACATTTAGCTTATAGATTTAAAAAGTAAGTATCAGAAGATACCATAGGAAACCCTAGGCTTACTGTTCATGATTTTTACACACACATACACATACACTTTTATCTGAAGGAGATAGTCATGAATGATGCTGTCTGGCTTCTGTGACAATGCTGAATTTATGAATAGTTTATCATGTTTCTAATGCAGTTGCTAAGGAACATCCTTATCCCTATACTGAAAGGATTCTAAGGAATCTGCATTATGTAAGTAAACACCCCACCTTCATGTTTGGGTTCTTTGAAGGACTCTACATAGGTTTATTCATATAGATTTGCTATACCTAATGTCTGGAGGGTGCATCCTGATTGTTAAACATTTTAAAAAATTGTCTTTGAACCATCTCATGGCAGAACATTTCTTTTCATCTATTGACTTTATATCAGAAATATTCAAGTTTCATTGAATTTAAATAAATGAATATGTGCAGAACACAATTTCCAAATTAGGATGATTCAAAGCACAAATATTCCTTTACTTTTTTTTCAGTGTTCAATAAATCACATGATACATCCATCACTTTATTGTAAAATAGGCTTAGTGTTAGACAATTTTGCAAAACTGCAAGATCATGTAGACATTGTGAGCATACTTAAGATATGCCAGGCCAAGATATGATATTCAGTAGGTTAGATATATTAAATGCATTTTTGATTTAAATTATTTTCAACTTATAATAGGATTATTAGGACATAAATCACAAATATATTGTATTTATTTGTTTGAGGATATATATGCAAATATGAACACACACATACAGACATATGGAAACTACTATAAGTATTGTCTCATGACCTATCTTTAACATATTTTATTTCTAATATCTATAAGGAGATATATATATATGTATATATATGTGGATTCTAAAATAATATGAGCATTTCAAAAATCACATTATTCTGTTTCACATTATTCTTTTGCATAAATGCCAAAAATGCTTTAAGAAAAAAGCAGAGTGGCTTAAAATAATAAACTTGTTTTTTTCTGTTGAAATTCATTGTAATTCTGATGCTGTTGAAGTTTATCACACTGACTTCATTGTGTCCATTATGGAAGGATAAATTCTGAGAAAAGTCTATGTTACTCAGGCTTAATAGTAAAATAACTAAATGTGCCAACAGGGTACTTAAAATTTATCCATCACTAAATTTAATTCATTATATTTAGTTATAATTAGTTCAGCTAATGGTATGACAAAGAGCCAACGTTACAAATGGAAGAGAGGAAAAAGCTGTTGTGAGCTCAACTGGGCTAAGAGCCTGAGTCAGTTTATTAGCACCTTTCCTGTGCTGTGCTGGACGTTGCTCTAGGGGTATGTCAGTAAGCAATCAACACTAATGTAGCCTGCAGGGACTTTGCATTTTAATAGTGACCAATTAACAATAAAATCAAACAACAATTATATGCAAGTGACCTGGGAAACTGTAGAACAGAGGTAACAAAGATGGTCTTTCACTCACCCTGGTACTCTTTCTCCAAACTGCAATGAGAAAGGAGCAGTTCCTGTTTCCCTGTTGATATGTTTTATACTTTTTCATATACTTTTAGATACAATAAAATTAATTTTCTGATCAGCCCCTCATATAAAGTACATCATTGCCCTGAGCATCTTTCCTGAAACGTTTATATAAGAATTAGACATTTGAATCTGTGGTTTTCATTTAGGCTAAAATTTAGGTTAACATTAGTTTATTTTGTTTTAAGGTGTTAAGTATCAAATCCACACAACCCTGACATAATGAGACATTTAGAGACTTTTAATGAAAGTACAAATTTGATTTTAAGAGTAAATGCTTTGCAATTTTACATTATTATGCCTTGTTTGAGCATAAATATTTATCATATACATATATGTGATAATTTTGTAAATATATATGTAATTTTTACAGTTCATTTAAGGTTTTAAATCTCTTTCTTCATGAGGAAAGTAATGTTAGAACACATTAGCAGGCACCTTTGCTCCATCTCCCATTGACTGAATGACAGGGCCAGGCTTATGAATGGATCTTGATGGACTGTGGAGTAATCAGAGCTGGAAACAAATACCTCACCTGAGTAGTGGGAAATAGTTCTGTGTGATTGTCAAAGGACTTTGTATATGAAGTCTTGGTATCTTGCTTCAAGACATGGCAAACAAACTTGTTAGTTAATAATATGTAATGAAATGTGATTAAATAAAATGTGCAGAAGTTAGTGAAAACCTAATAAATAAAAATCCATTTCCTTAGGAAAATGTAATTTGTTCTCATTGTAGTTTATAATAAGTAGCTCTATTTGCTCATCATTTCAGTCTTAGTATCATGTTTGAAGAAAATATTTGCAAATAAATAGTTGATAACAATTTAAAATATACTGAATTATAAAGGAATTATTAGATTCTGCTTTTTAAAAATGTGTAAATAATAAAAGGTACAGAACCATAGCTAATAGAAAGCTTTTTTAACTGTGGAATAAGTTTTAATGGTTTTTTTTTGGTATTGGGGATTAAACCCAGGGGTGCTTAACCACTAAGCCACAAACCCAGTCTCCCATTGTTTTTAAATTTTTTATTTGAGACAGGGTCTCACTAAGTTGCTCAGAGCCTCGCTTAATTGCTGAGGCTAGCTTTGAACTTGCAAGCTTCCTGTCTCAGCCTCCCAAGCCTCTGGGATTATAGGCATGCACCACCACAATATACACAATGGAATATTACTCATCCTTAAAGAAAAATGAAATTTTAGCATTTGCAGGTAAATGGATGGAACTAGAGAATACCATACTAAGTGGAATAAGACAATTTCCTAAACCCAAAAGCCGAATGTGTTATTTGATAAGCTGATGCTGATCTGTAGTTGGGGGGTGGGTAGGGAAGAATAAAGGAATTTTGGATTTTGCAGAAGGGAGTGAGGGGAGGAGAGGGGATGTGGGGATGGGAAGGATGGTAGAATGAGATAGAAATTACCCTGTATAAACGTATAATTATATTACTCGTGTGACTCTGCACCATATAGAACCAGAGGAATGAGAAGTTGTGCTCCATTTGTGTACAATGTGTCAAAATGTATTCTACTGTCATATATAACTAATTAGAACAAATTTAAAAATCAAAAAAATTAAAGTAAATCCTTGAATTTCAATAAAAGAAATTAAAACATAAGAATATTTCATTAAAAAAGATTACTTCCTAAAACAGATATCTCATACACTATATTTAATAAATAGTACTTTAAATTTTTATTGAATTTTGGTCTGTGAGTGTCTGTACCAGTCTGAAAGAATGCCCATTTGACTCTCATTCCTTAAAATAATTTAAAATTCCTGTGTTTAACAGAATAAAGTTATACATATATTATCCTTACCCTTTGTGCCTTTCTTCTTTGATCTCAAAGCTCACAGATATGGAGTTATTAATTCAAATACAAAACAAATTTAAGAATTGTAAATTTTTAGTTTTCAACAAAAGAATATTCTCTTACAGGTGGATATTTCAACACACTAAAAGTATCCAATATTTGACCTTAGAATAAGACATTGTTATTAAGCCTAAGTTAACTAGGCTAAACTGATCTTAGTAAATAGCAAAATTATTAAACCATGCACCATTTCATAGGATTTTTCCCTTTTCCATATGGAGGATATGAATGTCTTCAACATGTAAGACCCGAGGAGAGGCACTTCTAATTTAACCTGAATGCTATCCAGTAAGAAATATTTGAGAGTGAAAAAATCCTGTAATAATCATAATTACTACTATAATTTCTCTAGCAATACATCATTTTTGCCTTTATTAATATTGTATTTCTTACTTCTTATTTATTTATATGTATGATTTTGTTTGTAATTTTCTCAAATTCTATTTTGCATAAGCAATGAACCAACATCATTTTGCTAAAGTTAACTTGAAATTAATCTGCTATTATTACATTTTTGTTTTTTTGTTTTTTTGTTTTTGTACCAGGGATTGAACTCAGGGGTACTCGATCACTGAGCCACATCCCCAGCCCTATTTTCTGGTTTTTTGTTGTTTTTTTTTTTTTATGTAGAGAAAGATCTCACTGAGTTTCTTAGGTCCTCACCATTGCTGAGGCTGGCTTTGAACTCACGATCCTCTTGTCTTAGCCTCCCAAAATGCTGGGATTACAAGCATGCACCACCGTGGCCGGCTTATTATTACATTTTTAAAAATAAATCCCTTTCTTCTTCATCTGGTACCTCCATTCAATCTTTCCCATATCAGACAAGGAAAACTATCCTACCAGTTACTCAAGCCAAAGTCCTTACAGCTGTTCTTGACATATTCTTATCTTATACTTGAATTTAACAAACTGCATCAGGCTTACCTTCAAAATACAAACTTCCTTTCCCACCCATGACCAATTCACCATCACTGGTTATGTGGACCACTGCACAAATCTGCAAATGTTATGTCTGTTTGAACCCTTGGTTACTGCATTCTATTATCACCAGGATCTATTTTTAACATGAGAAAACAAACAAACAAAAACCCAGTCATTCTGTTATAAACCTAATTACTTTGTTCCTCTGGACCAAGTCTCCAAGGTTTCTCACCTCAAAGAGAATGGCAATATCTTCACAACAAACAGTTTTCATAACTATAAGATCTGGTTGTCTTTTAGGTTCCCATTTGATCTACCCTGTTCACCTTTGTCTTTCTGCCCCTGGACACACTGGATTCTTCACTGCTCCTTAAACAAGGGTGCTTCTGTTCATGTCTTATGATCCTTACCGGTTGTAAAAAAATTCCTAAAAGCACTTGTCTGTAGTGATTGTACTGTTGGATACTTTCATTAGTAGTTTTTCTGGGTTGCAAAACCCCTTAATCCCAATATTTTGTTTGCTAGTCTTTTCTATTGGAGTCATTCCAATAGGTTTGGGTGGCACATCATTATGTTTTAATTTGGATTTCCCTAAGAGTATAGATGTCATAAAGGATTTTGTTTGATTCAGTGATATTTGTGCATTGTATTTGTAAAGTATCTGTTCAAATAATTTATATACTGCTAATCTGTTGTATTGTTGTGTTTTAAAATATATCTGTATATCAAAGACATCTGCTCCATATCAGATATAGCATGTGCAGGTACTTTCATATCAACTGTTAACACAGTAGCTTTACTTTGTCATTTTTTCTATCTGAATGCCTTTTCTTTCTAGACTTATTGTATATCTGAGAGATTTGAAGAGCAAATAATACTAAATTAGGTCAAATGATAATTCTGAGTTGACTAAAATTATTGCTGATTGTCTAGAACACCGTTTTTTTAATTTGTTCACTTGCTTGCCTGTTTCTTTGTGTTGTTTGGTTTTTGTTTGTTTGGGCAGGAGGGACAATCTCCTTGTTACACGTATCTTTTATAACTCAATAAATGACATGTCACACATATGAGTAAAACCTTACAACATGCCATTGTTTTCAGAATAAATTCCAAGCATCTAAACACAGCCTAAAAGGACTGGCAAAGATAATACACAGCCACCCACCTCCATTTACCTTTTACATCATGATGTTATATTAATCTTTTTGTCTTCTTTCTATTCTTAAAAGATACAAAAACCTGTGCATAGTCTTTGCATTCATTACTCTGTCTGGAAAAGCCATCTCTTCTTTCTCAGCATGGCCCACTAACCCTCATCCTTTAGTCGTGTAGCTCAATGACATCTCCTTTGAAGTGACTGTTCCAAGTCACTGTGTTACTATTCTCTGTTTTTTCCCCTATAATGGTATTTAACAATATAGGAAGAAGCTGGATTTTCTTTTCTTTTTTTTAGTACTGGAGATTGAACTCAGGGGTACTCGACCACTGAGCCACATCCCCAGCCCTATTTTCTGTTTTATTTAGAGACAGGGTCTCATTAAGTTGCTTAGTGTCTCGCTGTTGCTGAGGCTGGCTTTGAACTCATGATTCTCCTGTTTCAACCTCCCAAAGTACTTGGATTACAGGAGTGTGCCACTGCACCCTACTTGGATTTTCTTTTTGCTTCACTATGATTTGGCAAATTTCTTATTTCCATGGAATATATACTTCGTGAGAGTGTGAGTCTTGTCTTGTTTACATCTGTAAATATAACATATGGAACTGTGATTGGCATCTGCAAGAAAGTGAACAAATACTTATTCAATAACAACACAAAACCATCATTTTTATTTAAAGTCCTGAAATTGATTATTTCCATATTTTACCATCATGCTGGTGAAAAATTTTAAATTATTCTACTGTTTAATGTATGATGTTAGCTCTCCTTGAAAGGATATAGGTTAAAGGTTCTTCTGATAGTAAAGGTCATCTTTTTTCTTTCCAGTCTTTTAATGCGTATTTCATATTATGTCTCATTTTTTGCATTATACACTATAGGATAACAGAAAGAACAAAGGCATTTAGGCCAGATTGCTTTTCAACTTTCTAGATGAGTACTCTTTCATAAGTCAGTTAACATTTTGACACCTCAGTTTCCCAATGTATTACAGCATTAATAATGCATTGCTTCCAAGAAATTTCTGGAAAAATCAATTGAGGTCACAGCAATTTCTTTTTGTCCATGAGAGATGTTCAATGACATTCAGGAAATGCCTGAAACTATGAACAGTATGTATATTATGCTCTCCTATACATACATACTCATGATAAAGTTTAATTTATAAATTAAATACATGAAGAGAACAGAAATTGCTAATAGTAAAATGGAAGAATCTTAACAATATACTATAATAAAAGTCATGTGAAAGTGGATTCTCTTTCTCTCTCTCAAAATGTAATATTGTAGTGTGCACTGCAGTCTTCTTGTGGTAACATGAGATGATGCACTGTTTCTACATGATGGACGGTGAATAAAGTGGGTGGTGTGAGGTGGTATTAATTTCTATGTAAGAGTCACTTGAACACTAGCACTGCACTGCCACCAGTCAATCAAGTTGCCAAGACTGCTACAAAAGCCACTAATGGACCAGTAGCCAAGATAGCATGCAATACACTAGACAAAAGAATGATTCATGCCCAAAGTGGGATGGTGACAGATTTCATTGTGCTACTCAGAAAAGCACCCAATTTAAATCATGAATTGCTTATTTCTGGAATTTTTATTTAGTATTTTTTGACTATGATGTACTGCTGGCACTTGAAGACAAGGAAAGAGAAATCATGAGTAAGTGACGATTAGTGTATATACCTAAGTAACTATGCAGGAGGAGGCAGAATTTGTTCCTACTTAATTTTCTTTCTAGATTTTATTTGTTTTATTCCCCAACTGGTGTGATTGTTTAAACTGGTTTAGCTTGGTCCTCTGCAAAATTAGACAAATGAGACTGATAAACTGTGGGTGGGAAACTAGTGAAGGGAGAGAAGCAGCTAGGGTTGGGTAAACTCATCACTATTAATTCAATAATTTTGCAGTGAGAGTGAGTTTGGGTTTATATAGTTTGCAAGTTCAAAATTATAAACACAAAGCATATCTGAGTTTATAGAAAGAGTCTTGATTTATATGTACTCATACTCAAATGTTGCTGCCAAGGAAATACTCATTCAGCATTCTCCTACTTTTAGAAAAGGACAGAGAAGTTACTGTAGAAGTAGCTGAACATAGAAATCAGTCTCCGTGATCACCGTAGGGAAAGCAATAGATTTGCATTCTACAATATAAACCCAGCAAGCTATAAGCCAGCTTTTAGCATCAAAAATGCTCTACTGCTATTTTTCTTAAAGTGGATCCTGGTTGGGGATTATTGACTTTTACTAAAAGAAAATTATAATAACAGGCTAATGTAATATTTTCCATGCCACCTCAGGCCTTGAAACATCACATAGATATTTAATTATGTAAGGCAAATGAGCAATGTGTTATGAAGTCATCTGTGAAAATCTGGGAAAAAAAATAATTTTTAATAGAATCACCTCTAGTGAATTTATGCAAGGTGTCCACATTGCATGATTCCATATGCAAAAATTTGTGTAGGAGAAGAGCAATTTACTATTAAATTACATTTTAATGCTTTCTGATTTATCTAGGTTTCAGAGGAAAACCATGGTAGTTGGCATCATACCTCACACATAAAAAATAAGCACTGACTGGAGGGGAAAGAAATCCTGCTGACAGAGTGTTTCACTTCACACAAAGTCCTAATTTCTAAAATTTAATGTGCATGATAATTTATTTAACTTTTTAGTGATATTTAAGATAATATTTCTCTTTCAATTTTTCAATTTCATGGTAACTAATACTTCCCAAACAGTTTTGTAGACCCACAAGAATCATTTGCATTTTAAAGGATAGCTTTAGATATTATACTTTTATATTATACTTAAATTAAAAAAACTTAAACGACCAAAATCTCACATAAAACGTTTGCATAATTTACTCATTGCTTCCTTTTTATCAATATATTAACATGTGTAATTCTTTATGACTGCCCTGCTCATAGGAGAGATTAATATTTCTTATACCATTCCATCATTTATTGTAAACTAATTTAAAATCAATATTAGCTAAAAGTGCATATATTATATATACATATTGATATGTGTAACCAGTTTTAAGAATCAAATAATATTTTCATTACTTTTGGATTTTAATTGTTGCTTTCTATGTGAATCAAAACTTTCCTAAGTGCAGCAGATGAAGCTCTTAAAGTGCTCCAGAGAGAGGATGTTTAGCATATTGCTAGGAGACCACATTCGCATCCTCCATAATAACAGCAGTAATTATGTGCTTCCTGGTGCAGGGCATTAGAAACACTGCCAGTTATGTCTCAGCACGCCACAGAATTAAATCATACAATCTTGATCATCTATTTCAAGTAGCTCATCTGCCAGGCTGACCTATACTGTAATCAAACTAAATTGTATGTTTTTGCTACATTTGCATTTTATTTCCAATTTTTATATACATACTTCTCATTCCTTCTCTGAAATAGCCTTGCTGTAAGTAAGACTCAGTAAATGAATTTCTTCCCTCAATTTCTAGCTCAACAAAAAGCGTAACATTTCTGAAAGTAAAAATCTCATTATATTTAATATATTCCTTTTTTTTAGATGACGGGGAAATATTGTATCTTTTTAACCTGTATTTTCTAGAGTAAAGGCAAAATTAACTAAATTTTTCTCTTATTGTTTAGATTATTTGAAAAAACTAGTACATGATCACCCACCAAAGTCCTTGTCTTATTTTAATGCTACATTTCAATGTTAGAAAGTCAACTTCAGTGTAGATTCTGATGGCACCAAATGTCCAAATAATGTCCAAATGTATATAACCCCATTATACTACAAAAGTGGTAATTCATTAGAGTGTCCATCTTTTTCATGTGACATTAATGATTATATCATGATATCTGTTACCTAAAATAAGCACAATATTCCTAACTAATTGATCTTTTAGCTATATGATGCCTTTCTGCCTCATTTTTTTCAGCTTTCACAGAACACTAATTATATTTTTCACATGCCACTATTACCCTATGGACAGTCAAGAATAAATTCCCTGATATTTCTCCAATTTTCCCAATATTTAATTTATAGGAGGAAAGGCAACAATGTAACCTCTGGGTTTCTGTCAGTTCTCCAGGTGTTTAATACACCAAGCAGGGGTATATTTAAAGAAAATTTAGAGAATAGAGAAATACACAAAACACTCGTGAAACCCAAGCTCTAGTGTCCACATGACACTATCATATGGAAAGCCTGTTGCTAATTTTGGTCCTCTGCCCTGGAAATACCCACATGTACTTCTCAGGTAGCTCTGTCATGATCTGCACAGCAGTTATGGCCAGAAAGGAAGTCATCCACTGATGAAGTCATTCATACTGAGAATCTCATGCCATAATCTTATGAAGGTGCTAGGAAAGGTGAATTGGTTTTCCCATTTTATAGATTAGAAAATTTAGTTAGCTTTCTGGTTTGTAACTGTACTACATTTTACAAACTTTAACAAAAACATGTTCATAATGTTATGAAACACAATGTAGTATAGAGGACTCTGTACGGGGAAGGCGCACGATCTCAGACAAGGCAAAAAAAAATTAGACCTTTGAATGAATTGATAAACTATTGAACACTTTACTGTAAGCAGACCTCTATTAAGAGGAATAATATATTCTACCGGTCATCGTCTGTGAGTCCATGATTGTTCTGTAGAAAATTTTCCTTATTCATATTGCATATTATTAAGTTATTAATTAAGTGATATAATTTTTCACACAAAAATGAATTCACTTCACATTAGTTTTTAAACACCCTTTATAGCCCATGATTTATTTTTAATTAGAGGTCATCTGTTCTAACTCAGTTTATTAATGCAATAACTTTTTATGAGTGGAAATTGGCTCCAAATTAACTACCAGCCTAGAATCTTCTGCAGCACAATACATACTGCTCCAAGTATATTTAAGAAAAATTTCTATGAGCCAAATACAAAGTCAGATTTATACTACTAATAAATAATATTCCTAAAATTTTTGTGAAAATTGACAGCTGATTTTGAATTAGATTATGTATACTTATTGCACTTACATGTTGTCATGAAATAGTTCTCTTGAAAAAAAATGTAGTTAAAATTCTTCAAGAAACTTGATGGGTTTTTTACAGAATTGCCGTAAAGAAAAACCCTTCATTGTTTTCCAAGGCAGCAAGGCTTAGTGACACAGAGACTCAAAATCTAATCTCAGCTTTCAATTCTCCTACTGGGTGGTCCTGGGCAGGACAATTACTCTCACTGATGTTTCATCTGTAAAATCAGATTGTTAAAAACATGGCTGTAAAGAGCTATAAATAAATACAAATAGCTATTAGAAAATAAAGTCCAACTGTTACTGGGGTAGAATTTTAAAAGTTGAATTGGTATTGTTTAGTATGAATATCAACCCTGAAGCAAGCAGGTAATGGAATTCTTTATGAGTCATGAGTCTTTCTGTGAGCTTCTGAAAGTCATTAGTCTGCCACAAAGCTGATGAATTGAATAAAAACCCACATTGATTAAAATCAGATCATAAAGAATAAGTGGAATTCAATATTAAGACAGAACATAAGTTCCCAAAGCATTAAGAATACTGCAGTCCACAGCCTATAACTGCGTTTATACTGATTTCTATGCAGATGATTTGATGCCTCTTTCACTTAGTTGGGTTGAGGGAGAATAGCTAAGTGTATATAATTTATGGCACCATTCATGATACATGCTGAATTAGAGAAAAGTGAATTTAATCACTTTGTCCCCACAACATAAACGAATAAGGAAAAAAATGTAATATTGCCAGATGGTCACATTTCCCAATGAGACTTCCAGTTCAAGCATGACGGGAATCAGGGAGGAAAAGACAAATGGGATACAAGGTGTTTCTAAATAAAATTGCACATAAGTGTCCATGGATCTCAACTTTCTTCTCCCTTACCTCAGGTATATGTACTGTTTGTGAAGAATCCTGAATCTCAATTAGGTACTTTCTATAAAGTTTCAAAAATATGAAAAGGTTGTACTTTGAAAAAGAGAAGACTTTCTTTTCCTAGTGGTTTAATTCATAACTTCACATGTCAACTTCATATTATTTATCATTTATGAAATATAGTATTCTGGTTTATTCCTGTGGAATTCACAATCCCGGTAAATTCAGGGTTTTCTCAGATTTCAAATGATGAACTGCATCTCTCTTGAGATTTTCCCACTGGTTCCTAATGTACTTGCCTTCATCTGTACATTTTTGGAAAGGCAGGCATTACCTACAATACTCCTGGTTATGAGCTAAGTGAGAGAAAAGAATTATGCATGGATCAGTAAAATCCTGTCACCACTGAGCCTCTGGCATGGACATCCCAACAGAAGGCTCACTCGTCATCCCTGGAGAGGGAACCAAAAGCTCAGGCCAGCGGCTTAAACATTCATCTATCACACTGAGGACAGAGCCAGCTGTACAGTGGAAATGCACTGTCAATGCTCTTTAAATCCTCTTTATTAGAACTGCCTCTAATTCCGGACAGTTAAGGGAAATATAAAATCATTAGCCAAATTAAGAATGCCATTCAAGATTATTTCCCCAATTAGTAAAAAAACAAACTGCCACCACTACATTATAACATCAACCAAAACAAAATGTTATTGAATCTTAAATTTCAGGCAAGAAGTTATAAAGTACAATTTTTGTCATAGAAGATATTATTTCCTTTTTTATCATGTTTGAGATTATAAAAACATGTTTATGTCAGTCCTATTTCCATTATTCTGCTTTGTTTTTATTGAACATGTATGTATGTTTCTCCTATAGTTTTTAAAATATATATTTAGAAAAGCACAATTCTGTCATTAATCAAAATGATAGCTGAAGAAAAATCACTACAAACTCGATTTCAGCAAAATTTATTTTTTTCCATGATACTAATTACATGCCTATGCATTTTCTTTTCAAAGTAACTTAAAATTCAGAGTCTTTATGGATAAGAGTTTAATGATATTGAATTGTTGAAAGCAAATTATAAATGAAACACTAAAATCGGTTTATTGTAGGAACAGGTTCAGGGTTGCCTAGAGGTGGACTCAATTCTCAGTTTCCCTGACTCTTTATGTTCTTAGCAGTAAAATATTATATCACTAAACCTACATGATTCTTGTGTTAATTAAACATAAAATACAAATGATCCAGCCCAGCAGTGGTTACACAGAAGGCATTAACTGGATATCAAGCCATCTTACAATCAACACATAACTAAGTTCTTTTATAAATGAGAGTGGCTCCAGTTCTCCAGGTGACTCCAAAAGAAGAGGAGGAGCTCTGACCCTGCAGGTGTGCACTATTTATCCTTCTGGTTGATCCAGAAACATGCATTTGTTAACTACAAAGAAGCTCTTGAGTGAGTCTGGACCCAAAGCCCATTTCCAAGAGAGTCCAGAGCGTTACCACTTTTTTCACTTTTTTTCTCCGACTCAAATTGATTTTTTAAAATATTTTCCACATTTTTTCTTGGTGCATTATAGTTGTACATAATGGTGGAATTTCCAATTACATAATCAGACATGCACACAGTATAAAATATAATTTGGTATTATTCCCCAGTATTTCCTCTACCACATGGAGTCTTTAGTGAAAGAGATTGTCTACAGTCTCCACACTGCAGAGATAAGTGAGAAAAAAAAGATTATGCATGTGTGTGAGAAAGAGAGAGAGCGACAGGAGAGAGAGAGAGAGAGAGGGAGAGAATATTAAGGAGAAAACATGAATTATCTTTAAAGTTCAAGTCACTTTTATACCTTGACTACCTTGACATTCTGTAGTTTAATGACTCTCACCTCTTACTTAAATTTGTGAGCCAAGAACTTCCATTTTTCACTCGCACTTGCTCATATTGAGTTTCTGCCACTTGCAAAGAATTTAAACCACAAATTTCCATTGTAGTTATGACACTTGAACTTGGAGAAGATTTACATTAAGTACTGACTCAGGTTGATTGTTTTCTCACAAGTGTCTTTTTTGGGGAAAGTTATAACCTCTTGGAAAATCCCATTCTGTATCTATAAAATGAGATTAGTTATATCTGCTGTGTAGCAAGGTGCTTTATCAAATCAGGCATTGATACTTCCATGATTTCTACTATTAGTAATCTGTTCTCGCTCTTTTCTCTAGTTACTCATGTACATAGCCAGGGAGTTGCTTGTATGAGTGAAAAAGAATACAAACACTGAGGTAACAAAACTAAAGCCCATCCAACTAATTCAGTATCATGACGCAAGACCTCCTGGGCTATGATGTTGACTTACTGTGTTTTTGTGAGGTCATAAGTAAGTAATTCACTATTTCTCTGTTCTCACAGATGAGGAGAGCCTATTCTAATTTTAGTGTTCATATGATAAATGAATTTTAAAAGCATAAAATAATATGTTAATATTTATTATTGTTTTGGCTAAATGTAAAGTACTGGGTTCAAGGCCATTAAACTTAGTTGCAATTTTTGCCTGTTCAAACAATATAAAATGTTTTTCAGGTTTATTATGCTTTTCACTTCCTTTAATATTTTCAAATTTTCTTATTTGTATGAACATTAGAACTTGTCAGCAATGCAAGATAAAATTAGGTTATTGTAAAACATTGTATCACCTTATCATGAACATACAAATTATTGGATTCATTTAGATATTTCTATGGTTTCTCAAAATAACTATGGAATGTCTTCAGCCCCATTTTCTTAATGTGATCTGTATAGTAAGTGCTACCAGATAGTTAAAATGAAGCTATTCTATTTGGGGTATCAAAAGAGAAACACATATTTGACAGCTTACATTTCCTACTTCAGCTACTAATTAAAAAAAAAAACAAAAAACAAAAAACGAAGCTCAGCTTTTCCTTGAGAATAAATGTCACTTTGTGATATCTACACAATGTGCAAGATATATTTAGTCAATCACAATACTAAAAATAAAATACAGAGTGATATGTGCAATATGCAACCTCACTGTCATCAACTTGTTTAGGGACTGAGATTTGAAGAGAGTATCGCTATTCTGGGGACAGAACTTGGTACAGGGAGAAGACAATGGACGCTGATACTAAGCCCTGATCATAATTTTATATTTGGCAAGTTCTAAAATAGAAAAGCTGTCAGTTCACTTATCTGGACCCAAGTTCTTAAATCCTTACACAGTAAAATTTGAGGTAAATTATTTTTACTATCCCCTTTAAGCAACACATTTTTAGACTTCTATTTTAGGTATCTCAATTACATTATACAACATTAACTGGTTTCCAAATATTAAATAGAACAAAATATAGTGACTGCTAAACTTTTCAGAGGATGATGTCATCTTTCAAGATTCAGAACTGCCCTCAGAATTTCACTGATATTCGAAAGAGCATTCTGAATATCGTTGATGATAGGCTCTGTAAAAGGACCCTTGATTAAGGAAGACTGCCTTGATTAAAGAACCCAGAGAGTCTTATTTTTATATGGAGTGAGGATTGGAACAATTTCACATGGATATGAATTCATATATTTCCTCTAATAAATGTCTTACTCATTAACCTCATTTTTGACTGACAAAATATTCTGTATGCTTTAATAAGAGGAACACAATTCACTTCTCCCTGCTCGAGCTTTGCTGAGTCATTTGGAAAGTGATCCTTTCCTAGATGATATTTACTATGACCGTCTGAGAGAATCAAATCACAGACTCCCCATGGATGCACACCACTTGTTACTAGTAACTTAAAGCAAACATTAAGATGAAAATGTGACCCATTTAATTTTATGTCTATCAACAAGTTGTGGGTGATAAACTGAAAGCACATTGTATTGTGCATTTTGTAACATTTAAAATTTTCTCTGCTAATCTGTCTTAGATCCGAAAAACACTTAAAATATATTAGGAGAAAATTTTGACTTTGGGTTGGGGGATTCTTAGGCCACTAAAAATACAAACCATGAAAAATAATCAATGAAAAGTTCTATATTAATTGATAACTTTCAGATCAAAGTATGCAATTAGGAAAAGAATTTACTATATGGGTGATTTAAATCAGCACTCAGAAAATACAAAATAAAGATTTTTTTTCTAAACCAATAAGAAATAAGTGTATCATAATAAGGCATTAAATTGACGTTTAGCCAAACCACGATGCTAAAGTAAAAATAAACATGTAAAAAATGTACCATGAGATTCTTTTCCACATTCATTACATTGGTAAAAGTCAGAGTTTGAACTAAACCAAGTGTGGTTAACGAGGTAGACATCATAAACACTTAGACTCTGACACTTACTGGCTAAGAAGGAAGTCAAGGATCATAGAAGCAATGGTTAATAATGTTGACACTAAAGCATAAGCAATCTTCCTTAGTACATAGGCTAGAGAAATCTCACAGGTTTGCAAGGAGATGTGTTCAGGAATGGTATTGCAGAATTGTTTGTAAAATAAAAGAAAGGAAAGGAAGGTTGGGAGGAAGGGAAGAAAAGAGGAAGAGAGAAAAGAGAAAATGAAGGGAGGAGAATGTGAAGGAAAGAGAAGGAATTCTAAACAATCAAATTTTCATCAACTGTGATACAGAAATTTTCTGTTTAATGAAAACTATAAAATATTGACTTAGAGATAAATCACAAAAATATGTAATCATGCAGCAAATCCAAGATACAGAGTTTTTACACAATGCTATCACATGTAATTTATAAATAAGCAATGTTATGTAGCACATCTTTTGCATACATACGAGGTTAAGTATACATTATACCTAGAAAGAATAATGAAAGAGATAGTGTTTTCTTCTGAGGGTGAGGAATAGTGAGGGTGGGGATCAGAAATAGTTTCACTTCTATCTATAATATTTAAAATTATAAATTTTGTGGTGGCTCCTGAGGTTCTTGTTATAATACTAATTACATATTTTCAAAGCCTGCAGTGTTTCACAATATTAAAAAATAACTTTATATTTATTTTGTTATACATTATATTAAGCATACAAGATATAAAACAACTATTAATAAGTATATGCTAATAAGTAGAAAAACATACAATGGGGTGTGTTTCATTTTCAAGTATATGCAATATCTAATAATGAAACTAAAAATATAAAAGCATACATGAAGAAAGAACTATTACACTGAAAGCATGAAATAACAAAATATATCTATGAAGGGATAGGACTTGATGAGACCACTCAATTATGCAAAAATGGGTGTACATAACCAGTGCACCTGTAACTCAAATCCCAAAGATATATGGTTAAATGGAAATTATTTAAAATTCCCCTTTGATGGTAAATTAAACCAAGAAAATTTGAGAAATGTAATAATAATAATAGGCTTTCATTGTGCATATGGCTGCAGTGTTAGCATAGAATATAATAAACTAGAATGTAAGGCTCAGCAACAAATCAAGTTATATTTAATAATTTGCTATAATATGACAAAACAATTTTTTAATCTATAGTGAAAATATAATAAAATAAAATCCCCTATCTTACAACATTTATTGTATTGAATGTCTTGAAATTCTGAGTTAATAATTACATCATAAGTTAGGAGTTAAGTAGAAAATAAAATGTAAGAAAACATGACTAAGAAATTTTACAACAGAAAGCCAAAAATATTTTTGATTAATAGTTATTCTTGTAACAATTAAAGATCAAACTATAAAAATGAGTTTTGTGCTAATTTTGTGATAATTATATAGAAAAATTAACAATACCAGTGGTGAGTTATATAAATGAGGAGTTAAAGGATTAAAACTCACTCAGCACTTTTGGAAATTGCTCATCCACCCTAATTTTCACAAATATGTTAATTTATGAAAGATGATGAAAGATTTTTTCTTACATCAAATAGAAAAGAAAGTACACTAACCTTTTTATGGATGCAAATGAATTCTCTGACATGCATTTACTTCTGACAGAGGAATCAATATAGCATTGATTAGGGAATATTTTACTCAATATTGTTTATATCCTAGAGTTCTAATCCTAGGAATTTACCTTAACGAAAATGCGGATTTGTCATGAAGATTTATGGACAAGTATATTCATCCTTGGTATATTCCAAAATGAGACAAAAATTCACAAGAGTATAAATTTGATTTATGGACAAGTATATTCATCTTTGGTACATTCTGAAATGAGACAAAAATTCACAAGAGTATAAATTTGAAGAAATTTCTTTCTTTCTTTCTTTCTTTTTTTCTTTCTTTCTTTCTTTCTTTCTTTTTTTTTTTACTTAAGACAATTCCACTTCTTAAGAGGCTAAAACTTTTAAACTTTTTTTATTTTATTTTTTGCCTATACCTCTAAAAAGTATCTATCTGCCTACTTGTTTTACAGTATATTTCCTATTATTGCAAAAATAATGTAATTTCAGAGAGAACATTTGGCATTTGAAGGGGAAATGGGAAGAATGGAGGAACTTTGGTCAAAGGGGAGGGAGGGAGGAGGGGACATGGGGACAGTAAAGATGGTGGAATAAGATGGACATCATAGCCCTAGCTTCATGTATGACTGCATATATGATGTGATTCTACATCACGTACAACCAGAAAATGAAACGTTGTGCTCTGTGTACTATGAGTCAAAATGCATTCTGCTATCATGTATACCTATGCAGGATAAATAAATAAAAAAAATAATAATATAATTTACACCGTAGTGCAATTTTCTATATTGCATATAAAATTATTTTTATTTCAATAGTTTAAAGACTTAAAATCTCATACTTGATTTGACTCACAGTGGTTCCTAATGACATATATCTTCAAATTTCCAGTTTTATGATAAGCAATGCTACAATTTCATTTTTAAGATGTACTTCTATATGAAGTTTTTTGAATACATGTGTATTATATTTCACAATTAATGAAGTAAAATCATAATTGATAATTTAGAATTAGTAGCTGCTTAAACTTCAATTTTATTACTATACTCACCTCAAAAATAATGTCATTATTACTTAGTAACTTACTAACTAATACTAAGTAGATGCTTAGTGGTATTTCATTCAAAGGAAAATAAAAACATGATTTTAATGAAATTTTGACTCATGTTTTATATACAATTCTACAAATAGTAGTATTAACATGGAAACAGGTCTACATAGTATAAGAAATCATACATGAAATTTCATTAATTTGTTTAAAGAGATTAATTATAAGCTAGAGAAATTAAAATTTTAAAAAATCTAAAATGTAAAAATATAACCTTTGTAATGCTCTCCATGTTGAAGCAATAGAGAAATGAAAGAAAATTGAGTTGCTTTCATTGTGTTCAATCACTGCTAAAAATGTGAATTGATGATGGACAGTTTACATCTTTACCAACATCCTTCCTGCAAATCCAAAATTTGAAAAATATTTTTTAAAAATATGAGAAACCAGGGCTAGGATTGTGGCTCAGTGGTAGAGCGCTTGCCTCGCATGTGGGAGACACTGGGTTCGATACTCAGCACCACATAAAAATAAATAAATGGAATAAAGATTATATATAAAAAATATGAGAAACCAATGAATTGCTTTTATAAGTAACTTGTTCCTAAGTTATAAGATCTGAGCTTTTTACTTGTAAAGTACTATGAAATATATTTATGCAATGATTAATGCTATGACTTACTGTGCTAATATGGTAGTACCTGACCACATATGGTCAGTTAATGAACAATTTTGATTAGTTGAAAGCTTCTTTTCTCACTTGGGAGAGATGTTATGAATGCGTAATAGCTACACATGACTGGTGGCTATCATGTTGACACTGTATGTACAAAACACTTCCGTCATCACCAAAGGTTTACTGAATACCACTGATTCAGACAAATAAATGTCATGATTCATACCTTATGTGAACATGTCAGAATGATAGGCACTCTGTTCATTTATTTCTTGGCCTAAATACTTGCTTACTTATTTTTGTTCTGTTTTATTTTACAATTAATTTAGTTAAACTCAGATAAAATATGAATGAACAATAAAGTAAGGGGTGAAATTACTGTCATTGTTAGTCAAAGCAAGACACCTGTGCTTACAGGTGTCTTAGACATTTGCTACAGGTACAGCAAAAATTAAAATTTATGGCCTGGCATGGTGGTGTACTCCTGTAATCCCAGCAATTCAGAAGGCTGAGATGCAAGGATCACAAGTTCCAGGCCAGATGCAATAGCTTATTGAGGGCCTAAGCAACTTAGGGTGATTTTGTCTCAAGAAAATAAATAGATTTTATGAATATACATTTCAAAGAGGAGGCAAGAATATCAAAATATATGGAGAGTCCCCCTCCCTTCCCACTGGAGAAGAATAGTTATTCAAGTTCTACAGCGTACAAAATATTTACTTTGTGGTTTCTCATTAAAAGGAACATGTGCCAAGTAGAAAATCATGGGGCTGAGCATAATGCTCTGGAGTAGAGCTCATGTTTATTATGCTCCTAGTCTGTAGGTTCAAGACCCAGCACACACATATGCACAAAGTAGAAAACCATGACATAGAACTCAGGATGTTAGAATGTGAATTCCATCAAGGTCTTTGAATAATTTTCATTCACTTCTCATTTCTGGTACAGATAGTATTATACATTTTAATCTCAACCAGGAGAGAAGTTATGTTGAAATTTGATAAAATTTAAAGTTATGTGTACCTGGACAGAAAATCAGCCTACTTTTAAATAAAGATCAGTTGAGGGAGTAAGAGTGGAGTGAGACTTTTGCAAACACTCAATAAATACTTGCTCATAAGCATCAGTGATTTTGATAATCTGATTGATGACATGTATTTAAAGAAAAATGATTGAGAGTTTGAAGTCAATTGGAATCTAAGTATTTAGGGTTATACCGAAGAACTCTGATCTGACTCCATCCATTTCAGTATAAAATAATTTCAATATTTTTGCATAAAGACACAAATTTAGGAGCTAGAGCCACTCAGTGACTAAATTTAAATTTCAAAAATTTACCAAAGTAGAAAACATCCAAATATGATTATTTGTAAACATTGAGTAAGTACAAAGATCAAATCCTAAGTTAACTGAATCCATACAGGAAGACATTTGACTTTATGACTTTACACAACTCTGGTATGTATTTTGTTTGAGTGTGAATTCATTATGAATTCACAAATAAATAAATAATATGGCTTCCATAAATAACATGGTTTCTACAAACTCTTTTTTTTTTAATGGTCCTGGGATTTGAATCTGTGATCTCATGTATGCTAGGCAGGTGCTCTACTACTGACCTATATCTCCAACATTTATTATTTTTGAGACAAGTTCTCCTAAATTGTCCAGGCTGGCCTTGAACTTTCAAATCCTCCAATCTCTGTTCCCTAGATAGCTAGGATTACAGGCTTGAGTCACGTGCTTGGCATGGGTTCTGACAAGTCTAATGTCATTTTTGACTATTCTAATAATAGTCTAATGTAAAGTTCAAGGATGAAATGAGAGCATATCATTGAGTTTTGTATTATTTTATGTGATTCTGAGCAGCATGTTTTAACACAGATTTGACAAGTTACTGATTTCTGAAATGTATGTTATAGTGGATGAAAGTACATAAACTGTGTCACTCTAGTAGCACATAAAATAAAAGTGAGATTGAGAATAAAACCAAGTTGCTGAGGCAAATAGTCTGGCCAGCCAAGAAATCTCTTTGGCAAATGTATGAATGGGGAAATATAGAACAGGAAAGCCAGGATGGATCAGAAAAGCAGTCCTTAGGGTAAGAATTCCCCAATATCAAGAATAGCAGCTGTCTTCAAGATAAGCACAGTGGACCTGTCAAGAGAGTAATGTCAAAGCCCTACAGGAATCAATTTACAGAGTGGGTGGTAGTTTTCTGGGGATGATACTCAGGCACAGTAATCAAAGCAAACTGTGCTATAAACTGCACCACACTCTGGATATTTAAGATGAGGTAACAGTCTAAAATTCGGAACTGAGGTACAAGGTAGAGCTAGAGAAAGATTATTAAGGACAAAGAAATGCATTCATTATATCATTTCTATTTAAAATTGGATAAAAATTTGTGTCTTTTACAGTAAATACTTGACAACTAGACCACCAGTCCACCCTCCTGTATCCTTGGAAGGTATTGACATAGACCCATGATATTCTAACTCACTGAAGAGAAACATGACCTCAGAACCATTTTTGTTTTCAAATATAATTACAGATAAAACTATATTCATAAAAATTATCAAATAAGATGAAACCTAGGAAATGGGTAGATTGAGATCAAAGAAGGCTGTCAAGATTAGAAAAATGCAAGCTGTGAGCAGATGAGTAATCCATATAGCATATTCCCAGTCAAGGAGAAAGTTCTCACCTGGCACTCATGGAAATAGTTTCTTTCTCTAAGATGATAGGGTTAAAACTAAAAGCCAGATTTAATATGGGAGATTAGAGCATGTACTCCAAAACTGGGTAGATTCCTGGCTCCATCTATTGTGACGAGTGTTAATTTATCCACTGTACAGCCTGTCTACTCATTATCTATAAATTACGTCAGGGATGTTATGAGAAGTAATATGTTGATACAACTGAATAATTGATAACCAAGTCTGTTATAAAGTAACAGCTCAAAAAATATTAGCTATTATTATAATAAATGTTCAAGTACAATTTTAAAAGTTTTATGTGAGTCAAGATAGAATATCATAGTATATGGCTGAAGTGAGATTAATCTGGGTTTGAATTTTGGCTCTGTCATTTATTAATATGTGGTGGTTTCAGATAATCAATCTATGTTCTCTTCATTGGATATAAACAATAACTCTACTTAACTGCGGGGAGCTAGCTCTATGCTATGCCCTTATGACTGGCCATTGTGTGTAAGTGGGAAAGGCACAAAAGAAGGAGGAACTATGTGATTGGATTACTTTTGGTTCCATGAACGTGCAGCTCATGGACAGAATTCAGGGGACTTACATGCCTTGCCACATGAACAGCTGTTGCCTACGTGCATTGTCTCTGATTGGCCGAACAGCCCTATAAGTTGAATGCTTGTTCCGCAAATAAACGGGTGCCTGCTCTGACTGTACTCTCTGGCGTGTCTGATTGTCCTGTGGCAGGGCTGGGAACGGACAGCCAGTCGGCTCCAACTCTTCCCAACTTTCACGGCTAGGTGAATGTAGGGGTGCCCCTTCGACCCACTGGCTTGGGACAGACTGCAATCTCCACACTTAACCTTTTATTTATTGTCAGGTTTATGCACAACAAACATACAAATATACAGAATTAATGACAAAATTTTAACTGGAGTATCTTGATAAATAAAAGGTAGTAGGACTATTACTATTAGTACAAATTACATGTTTCAATAAGCTCACCATGTCAACATTACAGAGTGAATTAGGTTGTAATTCTGATAAAATAAAAATCAAGTTTCATGCAAAATAAATTTCATTTGAAATTAAATTCTTTGCCAGTTTTGCTTTATTTATTTATTTAAATTTATTCTACTTAGGTATACATGATAGCAGAATGCATTTTGATTCATTGTACACAGATGGAGCAGAACTTTTTATTTCTCTGGTTGTACATGATGTAGAATCACATCATATATGCAGTCATATATGAAGCTAGGGCTATGGAGTCCATCTCATTCCACCATCTTTACTGTCCCCATGCCCCCTCTCCTCTCCTTCCCCTTTGACCAAAATTCCCCCATTCTTTCCATGTCCCCTCCCCCATTATGGATCAGCATCCACTTATCAGAGAGAACATTTGGTATTTGGTTTTTTGGAATTGGCTTACTTTGCTTAGCATGATATTCTCCAGCTCTATCCATTTACCTGCAAATGCCATAATTTTATTCTCTTTTATTGCTGAGTAAAATTCCATTGTGTATATATACCACAGTTTTTTTATTCATTCATCTATCAAAGGGCATCCAGGTTGGTTCCACAGTTTAGCTATTGTGAATTGAACTGCTATAAACATTGAAGTGGCTGTGTCACTGTAGTATGCATATTTGTAAGGATATAAAACTATTGACTCTGTCAACTAAAATTTTCATGTATTTTGGCCCCCCCATTCATAAGAGAGAATGGCAATTGTGAGCAATTGAAACTCTAATTTTTTTGTTTTTGTGGGGTATGTGTGTGTGTGTGTGAATAGAGAGATAGAGAGAGAGAGAAGGAGAGAAGGAGAAATCAATGATAATTCCATTTCAAAATGTTCAAATAGCAATTTTAAAGAAATAACTGTGACAAGTTTATTATTTAGGAATATCTGTTGAAACATATCTAAGATTGTCAGCCTTTTAAAATTTTCCACTGCAATATGCAAAGCTAAAATAACTGAATAATACACCATCTAAGCAGTACTTTTAATTGAATTGCTTTGACTTTAATAACTTGAAGCACAGATTTTAATAACCTCAACCACTGGAGGAGTCTATCAAAATGTCAATGAAATGCCTACTGAAGCACAGATAAACAAAGCACATATACTATACCAAGTGTAGCTCAATTCTGATAAGCTGTAATAAAATTTAGCTGGGTTCATTTGTGGCAAATGTTATCTAAATATCTCAATGATTTTGGAAATATTAACTGAATCTGGGTCATTATTTTAAGAATGTTTTGAAAGAATCAGTCTTTTTTTTTTTTTTTTCCTAACAAAGGAGAGTAAGATAACTTTACTTAAACATCAAATATGTTGGCTGGAATAAATAAAGGCTAAGCAAACAAATCCAGAACTTATCAAAGGGAAAAACAGAATTTTGCCTGAAGATTTGTAGAGCAGATGGTGAAATGTACCTCAATTTACTCAGAAGGTTGATATGTGATTTTATTTACACAAAGTTTTGACATGATTATAGAAGGTGTGATTCACTTGAGATGTTGTCTAAAGGACTACATAGTAAGTGGACTCCCTTTTCAACAGTAGCTGTGTGAATTTCATAAAAATGCAGGGATTTGCCTTCTTTTGTGTTGTGACTTGGAGTTCCTCTTACCTTCTCCCTTTTCTCTATCTCTCCCCATCTTTCAATACACCTTCTTACAAACTGTAAAATTTCTCCCCAATACACCCTTTCCTCTATAACATGCCCGGGCTGGTTTATTTATACACAAAGAAATGATATGAATCAAATGTGGTGTCAGGAGTGAACCTGACCCAATTCTCAAAAAATTGGGATTTTTTATGTATTTTTTTAAATATAGAAAATAACTTCGGGAAATCTCTTAATTTCAGTTACCTTGGTGAAAAGAGACCTTGGGTGACATATCTCTCCCAATTTAATTCAAATGTTTGTCTTTCAATATTAAGCCTCATATATATGCAAATGTTTACCATGCTGACTTAGTGATCATTCAAAAACTAAACCTACCATCCAAGAAAAAAACACTTATGATTTTCAGACAATATAAAATACTGATGTGAAAAATTTTAACAAGTAAAGAGCTTTTTATAGGAAATATTTTTTATGTTCCTTACATAATACCCAAATAGTGATTATATGGTCATTATTTTCAATTTTCCATTCATATTTGTAGTGCAAGTTATTTCACTGCTGTAAGATTTGGACTCCATAGCTTCAACAATAAAGGTGCGTTTCTTAGTTGTCCCACATGCCTAACATGGGTTGACAGAGGAGGCCTCAACTCATTGCTGTACTTAGAAACCAGGTTGTTTGGAGTCTTCATCCTGACAAAGGCTTCACAAATATTGTGCTATGGGAAAAAAAGGACCTAAAAAATGATCATCAGAAGTAAAGTACTTGACCCAGAAGTGACACACATTTTCTCTGTTCACACATCACTGGCCAGAAGTAATTGCATGGTTATGGGCAACCTCAATGTGTAGGAAATGGTTTCCTTACTTTGAACATTGACTGAAATTAACAATTCAGTTGTATAAATTTTATCCTTTTGTGTACCAGTCTATTTATCTGCCTTTGCATAGCGCATTACAAGGAGCACTATTTTTTTTCCTTGTACTCTTGTTGGAAACTTTGAAATATCTCCTAAACATAGCGTCAACCAATACTTGAGAGACTAAAACATCCAGCGTATTACAGGGATCATTGAACAAAGGAGAACTGTGAATGTGAACCTGGTGCTTCGTTTTGAAAACATTAGAACTTGCCTGTGCAGTGAGAACCCTGGAGTACTATACCTCACAATCCATGCCCTAGAATTTCATGCCTGTTGAACCAGAACTTAACAATAAAGAGATTTAATTGCTCACACTAGAGATGCTTTCCAATTCTTTAAGATCAATCATTCATGAGCTGAGATTTATTAAACTCACCCTTGACAGGAAAAAAAGACCATGATGCTTGCTAAATATAAGCTGTTGTCTTTCAAAAACAAAGAAGAAAATGGCTCATCCGTTCTCAAAATTAACTTACAAATGCAATACAAAGAAAGTAGGTAACTCCTTTATATTTCAAGTTCATAGAGTCAATCAGAGGTTATTAAAATTGTACTTCTTTTTTGCATTTAAATATTACTATAAAATAGATTATAATGAATAGATATTCATTTTTTTACTGTGTGGATTTCATAGGCTACAAAGAAAGCCTATGACTTTGCTATTGCAGTTTTAAATGACAAGTACATTCAGAAGTCATTTATTTTGCTACAATAGCAACTCACACTAAACATATTATCCTGAGAAAAGACTGTTTCATAACACTTCAGGGACTCTATAATGCCTCAAAAGATTGAAGCATACCAGAAATATAAAGAAAATCTTTAAAAGAGTCATCTCATGCCCTCAAGAAAAGCAATATTTATTTTAGTTAGTTGAACAAGTCCTAGTTTATAGACAGGTTTTGTTATAAAATTTTATATGTAGGTCTCTTAGTTGGGATTCTAAACTTGTTTTCTCAAAGGTGCAATAAAGTTATGTTTAGGAGTTGCTTCCCACAAAATTCTGTTTAACCCATATTGTATCTGAGCTAAATTACTGATATTGCTTCTTGAGATCTGATATAAATCTTACCAAATATAAATCCTAGATCTGATATAAAACTTACCAAAAGATGTGTGATGGAGAAGAATGAGAAATGAAATCACATAACTACTAAAATTAAAGAAACAAAAATTTGTCTTCAGCTTCTTTCTACATAAGTTATTCTGTCCCTCTCTAACTTCCATGTGCTCCTATGCCCTGCCCTGGTACCTATGTTATTCTCTCTATCACCTTGACCTTTCAGAATAGATCATGCTATTGCTGAATTAATACATTAAGCAAAACGCAAATTTCCTCATTGGTCCATAGTCCAAATCACCTTGAAATTAGATTTCATGGAGATAGAATACATATTAAAATATTTTGTAATAGCATATCTATGATCGATCAATCTAACACATCATAATAAGAGACATTAGAGATCTTTCTCAAAGAATACAGAATTCCAGGCATCGTTTAGAGATATGTTTGTATTTATAGCCTTTCCACTCTATGTGTCTTCCTTAAGAGTCTGTACTTTTCCTCGGTTTTGCAAATTCATTAAAGAAGGTTATAATAGCTTTATTACTTCATCTACATATTATTCTCTAAAACCTATCCACATTCAATAACAATACATTTACTTTAGGAGTTACATTATTACCATACATAATTAATTTAATCATGTAGAATAAAAGCATTATGTAGATGAACACATCAATAACTGTTGTTAGGGGCTTAGGAATTCTCATAAATTCAAACATCTAATTTATTTTAAAATTTGTTTTGTATTCTAATTGGCTGTGACTATAAATTGAATGATAAAATATTTCCTTTTAGAATTTACCTTATAAATAAATTATCCCTTAATTAAAATCATAAACTTCACAGAAAAATAATAGAAAATTTGAATTTACAACTTGAAACATGCAAAAACACAATATTCTGTACAAATCCATGTCCTATTTATAATTTCAGAAAATACCCCCAATTTACATCATGGGTATACAAGGCAATGGGATGTATTTCACCTTCCTGCTGAAACATAAGCCAGGACAGACCCCAGCACATGCCCCTCCCATTCAATCAAGCATAGAGCAGTTGTCCTGTAGCCATTTAATCTCATACAGCTTAATATGACTGAAAATGTTCCCACTGAAGAGCTAACAGAATTCCATACAGGAATGTATGAATATATGAAAGTATAAGACAAGAAGCATTAGTGCAAGTTCTAAGAAAATAATTCACTTTTCCAGAAGTTCAAATTTTGGGCATCTCTATATTAAGTTTATTATATGTTATTTACACAATGTGTTATTTTGAAATTTTGACATTTTAAAAATAAAACATAAGAATCCTTCATCTTATGGAGCTTTGCTTTATTATGCTTTATGGTCTTTGAGGTTTTTTACAAGTTGAAGTTTTGCAGTAACCTTGTTTTAAGAAAGATCATGTGTGCCATTTTTCTAGAAGCTTAGATGATTGCTAGCATTTTCAGAAAGAAAGTACTTTCTAATGCAGGTATGTACATTGGCTTGTGACTGTTGCACACAACAGGCTACAGAATAGAGTATGCGTAACTTCATATACACTATGAAACAAAAAATTCAAACAGCTCTCTACTGTGATACTTTTTGCAGTGGTCTTCAACCAAACCCATGGACTTTCTGATGAGGCATGCATACATATTAAAAACTGCAATGCACATTAGTCCAGTTGCATAGTTTTTCAGAACACAGGTGGAAAACACTTTTAATTCACTACCATTTACACCCACTTCCCATTTCCTGTTCTAGGATAAATATTTTTATGTTATATTCTTCTGGACATATTTAAATTGAAAAAAAAATGAGAACCCTTCTTTTTCCTTTCAACCTCTATACACTGTTTTGAATCCACACAAGATATGAAAATATTAAAAGAATTATTTTATTCATTTTCTTGTCTTTGTACCTTTTAAATCTCAGATTGATAACTTTTTCTAGCTCCAAAATTATGTTTATATTTTTGAACAAAATTTTGTTACAAGTCCTTTTCTTTGTCATACTACTTCCCAATTAATGTTTTCTTGTCCACAGATAATGGGATCCTTTTCCCATATTGTTTTTTCTTCCAGTGCTGGAGATTGAACTTATGAAGTTGTGCATGTCAGATAAATGTTCTACCGCTGAGCACATCGTCAGATCAGGAATCCCCTTCATCAACATTTTATTATTTCTTGTTAAATGCATTACTTTGAGTTGACTTCTTTTGAGATTAGATTTTACTTCTTACCTTTTATTTTCATTGTGTTGCATTTGATCTCTCGTGTTTCTATTATCATGTGTTGTTGGTCATATTTTTATTCTTTCATGAATTTTCTTTTCATCCTGCCACATATTTTTGAGAAAAGGTCACAGCACTCTGCATTTACCCTCCTACATAAATTGCATAAATGATAATTTACCTTGGCATTGTTTCCAGTTGTAAAACAATTAGGCTTTTAATTTTAAAGAGTTTTCTCATATTCAGAATTTGATGTAGACACACCTGGGTCTGGATTTTTTTTTAAGTAATGTGCATATATTGAGAAGCAAAAAACACACCCTAACATAATGAAGATGCATGATGTATATGAAATAATGAAGGAATGTCCTCTCTATAGCAATATAAATATTCCTGATTGAAGGAGTTGTTATTCTAAGTTTATCTTCAAATTAAATGATTGATTTGCTGCCTTAATGCAATCAGCTCCAAAACCTTCAAGGTTTGTGTTAATGAAGACATTCTAAAGCCTTCTTGGGAATAGCAAACCTATCAAGACTCCAAAGAAAAGTGAGAATCAATAACAAAATCTAAAAAGATAATAACAATGTGAAAGAAACAAGGGATGAGTGTCAAGAATTATCAAGGAATTGTGATTATACAAAAAACTCACAAAGTATTATGATGCAAAAGAGAAAATCAAACACTATAAAGAGCACTAGGTAATTAACTTAGTTTTTATAATACATTGGGAACTTTCTGAGACTTTGAACCTTAAAAATTGAATAATTTTACCTGTATTCTATGTCCATCTGGGAGGCATTTGCTTTTTTCCCAAATTACATTTCCAGACCTATCAGGGTTGTGATTTGTTTGCTACCTAATGCACTAACATAAAGAGTAAATGGGTATAAGACAGAAATAGGAGAAGATAGGAAGAGCTTTCATGTCTGGAAAAAGGTCCAATATTAGCAAATGAAGGGTGAGGTAGATTATGGCACAATGCTAAAAAAATATTGGTAAGCCAGTTCCACATATTCCCAAGGGAGTGGTCTTCACAGTCATGAGGTGGTAGCTACTTAGTAGAGTGTGGCCTTAGATACACCCAGAGAAAGAGGCAGTGGAGGTGTCAGTGAACTGTGCTGCCTGGAGTAGGAAATCTGAAAAGTATATTTTGAAGGCCACCACAGCCTCTGAGATGAGTTAATATGCAGCTGCAAGCTCAAAATGTACCTCTAATAACTAGATAAGCTGTTTTATTAAATTGATTATTAACACAAATCTTATGATATTTTTGATAAAAATGATATTTACTATATTACTGGATGACTTCTCTTCAAAGAGGAAAATGGACTCACTGAACAATTTGAATGAAAAATATTGCAAATAAAATTTGAAGTTTCTGGTAACAAAAATTTTAATCTAATCTTGGTTGAAGTTCAAGGAAGTGATGTTTTGAATGCAGGGACAGGAACTTGCCAGAGGAGAGACAATAGTTTGTTAGAATTTTAAAATACATCTGATTAGTCAAAATTATAGCAAAATCAGGACTATAGAAAACTTAAAATTTATTTAAAGAAGTTTACCCCATATAGACAGATTTCAATGGGTAGCAATAAATATTATTACTTAATAAGAAATCACAAACTGTCAAAATATTAAGCAGTAAATTGTTCATACTTTCTTTAAGTTAAACTCATAGAATGATATTTAAAATTCTCTTCCAGTAAAACTTAACATGAAAATTATTTTTTAGTTTCTTGAATTTTAGTAGTATAAAAAGGATTATCAGCTGCCATAGGCATTGCAGGTTTGTATTTAACTTCCAAGTCTCTTCCACTGATTATTTTTCCAAAATAAATCATGTTTCAGTAGCAGGAAGATTTTAAAAATCACCAAAATATTTTAGAAACAGATCTGGCAATGAATAAATAAGCAATCAAAATAGGAAAGCAACATGAAAATGCTACTACAGAAATATAAGATTAAATTCATCTCCATCCAGTGTCTTTAAATGCCTGTAAACATACTTCAAGTACCAACAGTCCTTGTCCCTTTAATCATATTTTATCCATAATAGTAGCATCCCATTGGTGACTCTGGCCATAATTCAGCCAATTTATCTGGAATTGATTCTGGAAGCAAAGGCTGAGAAAAAGATGAACACAAGCAATGTTATTAGAGATTGCTTGTCCAGTCAATATATAAGGAAGGGTTTTGAAATAGAATGATTGGGCACAGCCAAGCTGAATTTTGCTGAGTTCTGAATGGTTTTTCTCCCTGTCCCCCAATTCATATATTGGAATCCTAAGGCCCAATCAGATTATATTAGGAAAGTAGAGGCCTTTGGGAAGAAATGACGCTCTGGCCTCAAGAATAGGATTCACCATTATATAAAGAGACCTTGGAGAACTAGCTAGCCCTCTTCACCAGACACAATGGCAGAGCCTAACATCTCCAAACTAGAAAGTGGGTCCTTCCCAGATGTGGGACCTACTGTGACTTGACATTTGACTTGCTGGCCTCCAAAACGATGAGAAATAAGCTTGTGTTGTCTATGAGATTCCCATCTGTGGTCTCTTGTTGCAGCAGCTCAGAATGATTACAAGAGGTTTTGGTGTATTTTTTTTTTTCTCCAAAAATTCTTAGCCATAGTCTCAGAGAAGTCTGAGCCTGCAAGACCCTTCAGCATTTTCCTGAGTTGAGCAAAAACGCCTGCTTTATTATTCCCGCTGTGATAATGATTCATTGAATGTGGGCTACCTCAGATAGAGTTCACATCCCTGGGCAAAGCTGCTTACTTCAGCCACGGCCAACCACAAAGAAGGCTGACAGCTGAAGGCTCTCTGCCAGCGACACTCCAAGCAGTTTTCAAAATAAGCTCTTCCATCCTGCAAGGGTTTGTGTTCATATGCCCAGCCTCTGTTATATCTGCCAAGGAAAATTTTAAAGGAAGACCAAAAATAAATACACACCCACATAAATATAAGCACCTGATCTAACAGGGGTGGAGGCAGAGAGAATGAATGGAGCAAAGGTGAGTCTTGTCAACAAGAACTCGAGCAACAACGTCTCAAAATGCATCCAACTCAAAATGGATCATAGACCTAAATGTAGAATGCAAAACCAGAAAATTGCCAGAAAACAACAGAGAAGCCGGTCTAGGTGATCTTGAGTAAAGTGATGATGTTTTAGGTACAGCAGAGGCACAACCTAGGAAAGAAATGATTGATAAACTGCACTACATTAAAATGAAGACCGTCTCTACGAAACAGAATGAGAAGACCGGTCACAGAGAAGGAGAAACTATTTGCAAAAGAAATGTCTGCTAGAGGACTATTATCTAGATGTGCAGAGAACTCTTCAAACTCAACAAAAAGAAAAATAAACATCTGATTGAAAAATGGACAAAAGACCTATACCTGGGGCTTGGGTTGTGGCTCAGTGGTACAGGACTTGCCTGGCATGCGTGAGGCACTGGGTTTGATTCTCAGCACCACATATAAATAAATGAATAAAATAAAGGTCCATTAACAACTAAAATAATAATAATTAAAAAAAGAAGAAAGAAGAAGAAGAAAAGTTCTTCTTTCCTTTATTTAAAAAAAGACCTATACCAACATCTTAGCAAAAAAGATATCAGATGACAAATGAGCATTTGAAGATGATGAGATGTCCTCAGAGAAATGCAAATTAAAATAGTTGTGAGACACCACTGCATATGTCTTATACCTTCATTGTCAAAAACCCAAACACTGACAGTAAACGCTAGTGGAGAATGTGGAACAGTGTGAATTCCCATTCTTTGGGTACAGGAATAAAAACATGCTACAGTCACTGTGGAAGGAAGTTTGGCAATTTCTTATAAAACAAATATACTTTTATCATTTGATCCAGCAACTGTACCTTTTGGTACAATTTACTCAATCCAATTAAAATTTTATGTCCATACAAACACCTCCATATGGATACTTATGCAGCTTTATTCATAATTGTCTAAACCTAAAGCAATAAAACATCCTTCACAGAGTAAGTTGGCTACACTATCCAGGCAATGACATATTATTCAACCTTTAAAATAAATGAGCTACCATGCCATGGAAAAACATGGAGGAAACCTAAATACATACTTCTAGATGAAAGAAATGAATTTGAAAAGGCAATATGTTGTAATGATTCCAAATATATAATATTCCAGAAAAGGCAAAAAATAATGGAAACAATAAAGCATCATTTGCTTCCAAGGATCAGTGAGTAGAGAGAGATGAATAAGTACAGCACTGGGGAATATTAGGGCAGTGTTATGGTTTGGATGTGAGGTATCCCCCAAAAGCTCACTTGTGAGATAAAGCAAAAGGATTCAGAGAAGAAACGATTGGGTTACAAGAGCCTTAACCCAATCAGTGAATTAATCACTTGATGAACTTGAGTGTATCTGAAGGTAGATGGGGTGTAGCTGGAGGAGGTGGGGCATTGAGGGTGTGGCCTTGGGTACATTTTTGTATCTGGCAAGTAGAGATCTCACTCTCTGCTTGCCAGTCATCATGTGAGCTGCTTCCCTCTGCCACACTCTTCTGCTATGATGTTCAGCTTCACTTCCAGACCTGAGGAATAGAGCTGGCTAGCTATAGACTGAGGTCTCTGAAACTGAGCCCTCAAATAAATTTTTCCTCCTTGGACCTGTAGTTGGAATGGAAAAAAAAATAACTAAAACAGGGAGTTTAACTTTATATAATGTCTCCTAGTAGTGAATACATGTCATTATACATTTGTCAAAGTCCATATAATGTATAATATCAAAAGTGAACTCTATAGACTTTGGATGATAGTGATGTACCATGTAGAGTCATCAATTGTAACAAATGTACTAATGTACAAATGTGGTGTGGGGTGTGGATAGTGGGTAGGCTATGCATATGTGGGGCAGGGAGTAAATGAGAAATTTCTGTACCTTCTGCTCAAATCTGCTGTGAACTCAAAACTGATCTAAAACTAAGATCCATTAAAAAAAGAAAAATAAATCCACAGACTCAGATGAAGTATTCGTTGGGGTAGAGCTAGAGGAGAGATGATGTTTCAGTAAGCTTTTTTGCTGCTGTGTCTCAAAGTACCTGACCAAAACAATTGTAGAAGAGAAAAAGTTTATTTTGTGGGTCATGATTTCAGAGGTCTCAATCTAAGACAATAGGCTCCATTCCTCGGGGCTCATGATGGAAGAGTTTGGCAGAGGAAATCAGCTCACATAATGATCATAAAGCAGAGAGAGAATGCACTCTCCAGATACAAAATACATACCCCATAGTCATGCCCCAGTGAACCACTTCCTTCAGCCCCACTCCACCTGCCTCCAGTTACCACTCACTTAATCCCATCAGGGATTCATTCACTGATCAGTTTGAGGTTATAATCCAATAATTTCTCCTCCAAACTTTCCTGCATTGTCTTGAATGTGAGTTTTTTGGGGACATTGCATCTAAACCATAACATCTGCCCCTGACCCCCCAAAACTTACACTCATCTCACAATGCAAAATACTCCATTCCCCATGGCCTCAAAAGTTCCAAAATTGCTCAAAGTTCAAGTCTGAAGTCTTCGCTGAGGCTCAAGGCAATCTTGCAATGTGAGCTCCTTTAAAATTAAAAACAATTTGCAAGTGTTAGGTCAGTTCAGGGTCCAGGGTGTCCAATTAGGGGGGCCAGGCAGGGCAGCTGCAGAACAGAGCGGCCAGCCAGATGCTGACGGTACCAGTAGAGGCTCCTGTCAATCAGCGGGTTTTTCCTGACTTATCCAGGAAGGACCCTGGCCTTCTCTTCCTGCCCTAAGCCCTCCCCTTCCTGACCAGGCCTTTTAAAATTCTCTGTATGCCGGAACAAGTGCCCCATTCTCCCGTACACACTCTGATGGACGGGAGAGTTCAGCCCGAGAGCATGTATTTCCAATAAAGCCTTGCCCAGCGGTTTTAATTCGCCTCCTTTTGGTCATCTGGCTTTACAATATAAAATGGTACAGAGTAAATATTTCCATTCACAAAAGTAGTGGCATAGAAAAAGGGACAGAACCAAAGTAAGACCAAAATCCAGCTAGGCAAACTAGTCCTGTAGCTCCATGTCTGGCATCTGGGGCACATGGCATTGTGATGTTCTCTCCAAAGGACTTGAGTAGTTCCTTCCCTGTGGCCTTGTTGATTGTAGCCTAGTGCCCTTTCTGTTAGCTTGTCCTGCTCAATTCCTACACACATTTCCCAAGACAATGGTCCATATTACTGGCATTTCTTAATCTCAGGAGCCACAACTATAGCTGTGTCTTCATCCCCATGTCTTCTCACTTCACACTGTGACTTCTCAGGGGGTGCCCACAGGGACTCCAACCTGCTGTACTTTGCCTAGCTTCCCAGGCCTTCCTTTGAAATCTTGGTGGAAATTTCCATGACCCCCTTAATTACAGCATCCTGCATTCCTGCAAAACCAGTACCATGTGGTTGATGCCAAGGTCTGCTGCCATCTTGAGCAGTAGTCAACCCTCCAGGGACCCTGGCTGTAGCTGCCTCAGTGTCTGGGTGGCTGAGCTCATTGAAAAAACCACTTAGGTCCCCTTGTGTAAAAGGGTTCCCCACTAGGCTCTTTACAAGAGAATTTTCAATTTTACTCTCTTGAGTCTGAGATGGGTGAGATGGGCATGGTCTTCTAGCTCCTGAGATGCCCTCAAGCCATCTTTCTTATTGTCTCTGGGCAAAGTCTTTAGCATTTCTTTAGTGGCAGTAATGTCTTTAGCAACTACAACTTCCTTAGCCCCAGTTTTAATTCTGCCTTTCAAATTCAAGGATTTTAAATATTTCTGCTCTGCTTTCTGCTCCAGAATATTACAATAAACTTGGCTAAATGCCACCAACAATACCCATGCCACTTTGTGAATGCAATGCCACCTAGACATTTTTTCCGCCAGATTGAAAACTCCATTGCTTTTACAATCAGCCTCAAAGAAAGTCTCAACACTGAGAAAATGCAGACAACTTCCAATCCAAAACATAACAGGAATGGCCTCTAGTCCAATTACCAATAGTGTCTTCCTTTTCCTTTATACCCTCTTGAGCTCTGTTTTCATTGTCCCTGATTCTATTGACATTCTGGTCTTCTGAGCTCCCACCAGAATCAGCCATTAATCTCTGCTTACAACAACCTACAGCATTTCCAGTTTGCACTGCTAAGCTTCTCCCATCAATTTCTCCCACCAATTCCAAAATGCTTCTGAATCACATGGTCAGGCTAGGCACAGCAACAATCCCACTTCTGGTACCAATTTCTCTTTTAGTCAGCTTCTTTGCTGATGTGACTAAAAGACCTGACTAGCACAATTTTAGGGGAGGAAAAATTTACTTGGGGGCTCACTGTTTCAGAAGTCTCAGTCCATAGACAGCAGGCTCCTTTGGGCTTGAGGTAAGGTTGAACATCATGGCAATAGAGTGTGGTAGAGGGAAGTAGCTCACATGATGATCAGCAAGCAGAGACTCCACTCTCCAAATACAAAATATATAGCCCAGAGCCATGCCCCCAATGAACCACTTCCTCCCTGCTGCCACACCCTATGACTTCCACTTCTTTACCACTCAGTTAATCCCATTAGGGATTAATTCACTAGTTAGGTTAAGGTTATAATCCAATTATATTTCAAAACCTTCTTGCATTGTCTTACATGTGAGCTTTTCAGGGACACCTCACTTCAAAAACATAACATTCTGACCCTGGCCCCCCAAAGCTCATACTCATATAAGAATGCAAAATACATGTAGTGATGATCATTCATGAGGTCTGGCATATTATCTAGTCAACTCAAAACCACAGGATATTTATTTTGTGAAATGATCTTTTTCTTGGATCTGTTTCTCAGATTTGTTTCTTTGACACAGACTCTAAGTTTTACCTTTGTCCCCAAATTAATGGAATACTGTAAATTGTTTAAAAGCCTCATAGACAAATATCTATAAACAGATATTTCATGAAGATAAAAATGTCATATTAATCTGAATAGTAAATTGTCTACTTATAGGTAAAGTATCCAAAAACTCAAATTATCTAAAACAATTTTGATGAATATAGAATGCAAACAAGAAAAGTCAGGATTTGAAAGCTCTCTCCACAATGTAAAACATCAAGGAAAAATGTTTGCTGGACCAGATGCCTATGTACCATCTGGACAGAAGCTGCTAAAATCTGTTTTGATGATGACATGTCTTCTCATAGGACTGGCCTGGTACATTTCTATCTAATGTTGCTTTGCAATTCACACATGGACATCTTAATTGAATTGGTTAAGTGGATTCCAGGACTAGACCTTTAAATATTTTGAAGGAGGCTTCATATATTTCAGTTCTGGTGAGTTGTATGTTCAGGTTTCATGTTTTACTTCTTTCAGGGTAGAAATAGACCACTTCTGAAAGAATTTTGATACTGCCTGAATGTAGTGCATGCTCTTATTAATGGACCAGATTTTTATCATATATGTTTATGTATCTATATGTATACATGTGTGTAAATACATGAAAACACATATACATATGTCATGGTTCTTAATAACTCATCACAAGTATCGATGACTGTAGTTTATGATAGATTGTTTCTCTTTGCAGTGTTGGGCATTGAACCCAGGGCCTTGCACATTCTAGGTAAGCACTCTACTGCTGATTTATGCCCCAGCTCCAAAAGGGTAAAACTTTATTGAGCACTCACTCACTGACATTAACTTTGCTAGGTCCTAAGCAAATGGTATTGAACCAAAACTGATGCAGTTTCACCTAGAAAGTTCTCCCTGGTGAGTTATTGTCTATCCAGCCTCAAAAAGAAATCAGGGTTCCGTGACAGCTCAAACTTCTTCATAAAAATAATGATTACTGAGGCTTTGTTAACTATTTTTAATTGATTTTTAACTATTTAACTAATATGCCCAGCAGCATGAAAAGCAAGATTCATCTTTTTCAATTTCATTTATTTCAAAGATGAATAATGGCATGTGTTAACTTAATTACTGTTTTAATTTATATTATAACTTTAATTTGCTTCTTATTGATGGAACAAATTAATTACCATTTGCATCAGTAAATCTTGCCTATTCTTTAGTTTATTTGTCATAAAATATTATAGTAATACTCACAATTTATTTGATAGATGATTATCCTGTCACTTTCCAAGTGTCCGAAACACTTGACCACATACACCTTAGTATTTGATCTTATGTAAAATACAAATCTTTATGGAACTTTTAAAATTCAAAATATAATATTAGGATTCTTGATCTGAGGACATTGCTTAGTCTTTTATAAGTTAGGTGAATTTTACCTGGACCATGGCCATTATTACATGATTTAAATTGTGAACTGGAAATATCAGCAAAGAGTAAAATATTACTGCAAAATATACATAGACTTTAGGTAGCCACTTTCAAAAGTTTATCATTTGGGAAGTCACTAAGGAGTTTTATGCAATGAAAATAATTTGCCAAATCAATTTAGAAAACTTTGTGTTCATCCAAAGTAAAAAGACTTCGCTGAACAACTGCTCTAAATTTTTATTGTACTAATGTGCAATTTAACTCTTTAATGCACAGCTATTCTTATTATTCTTTTCCTTCAAGACGTTAAAAAGAAGCTGTAAGATGTATTAATAAGCAATATTCTTTAAACACAATTAACTAAAACGTAATACATTTAAATTGTTCTAGTTTATTATTAAAACAATTTCAAAATTCTAAATATATGCAATGATATTTATTTGTTTGTTTGGTTGTTTATTTATTTATTTATTGGTACTGGAGATTGAACTCAGGGGCACTCGACCACTGAGCCACATTCCCAGCTCTATTTTGTGTTTTATGTAGAGACAGGGTCTCACTGAGTTGCTTAGTGCTTCGCCATTGCTGAGGGTAGCTTTGAACTTGCGATTTTCCTGTCTCAGCCTCCCTATAAGCGCTGGGATTACATGCAATAATATTTAAATAGTGAAAGATACAGGTAGGAGTTTTGTTTCTAACTTATTGCCTTCCATATTGGTTTCAAAAACAATCAAGTAAAGCTTGGCACAGCACTAAGGAGAAAAACCATGGCAGTTTGGATAGTATTAAGGACCATGAAAAATGTTTGGGCTATCTAATGTTTGAGCAAAAGAAGACTCAAATAAACAAAAGCAGGCATGAATAAATGAGAAGTGCAAACATATAGAATGAGTGAATTTAGAGATGGAATTGTGAGTCAGCATATTGGGGAAAATAACAGAACAAACACAAAGGCATACTTAGAACGTTCTGGACATAAGTAAAAAATAAATAGAAATAATTGGAGTAGGCAGGATTTTGTTCAAATATTGAAAGGTATGTTGTACAAATAAGGTTGATGATCCAAAGATAATAGTTTAATAGACTAACTAAATCTTCACAGCCACCCTCCAGGTACAACAATGAAAGTCTTTGCAGTGTATATGAAGGGCTCAGAAAGACTAGGATCACTTTAGTATCTCAAACTATATATAAAAGAAATATTTTTAAATTATAATGATTTGCACCGAGATGCAGTAGGCAATCTTTCCTGATAAATATTATGCGTCTTATGGAATTACTGAAATATTTATCAAGTAGGAAGTTACACTTATTTGCATATATGAATACTCCTAATTGCATTTGCATATATGCCATTATAATTATCTAACTTGCATATAAATTGAAAGATTGGATTACATTATTTGAATGCTTTGGGAAATTGCAGAATCATGGCAGATTTTGTTGAAAAGCATATTTTTAACCTGTGAGTATGTGACTAAATATTGTTGTTAAATTCACTTTATGAATAGATCCTACTCACTAGCCTATGTATGTAGAAAGCATTTTTAATTTAAAAGATAAATCTTAAACAACATTGATTCATGCACAGATTGGTAAATAAACTATTACTAGTGTCTTGGATACCCTCAAAATATTTTGGTCCAAATGCATCTCTATTCCTCCAAACAATGCCAGTCACTAATTTAAATTTCTCAGCTTAATTTTGAAATAATTCACTTTAGAGAAAAGATAACAAATTGAAATTCTTAAATTCAATAATTTTTTACATAACAAAATCTGTGTAAATTCCAACTAGAAAATAAAACAGAACACCATCAAAAATAGAGCTCACATTACGAGCACTATCAAAGTCCCTTTCTGCCCTGTCTCAAACATCCTCCCCAACAAAAATTGTCAGTGTGTTGACATTTTATGGCAATTCATTTTTCAGTGTTATTCTTCCAATAGGCTTCCTTAAGACTTTTACATAGTTTACTTGACTTTTGAAATTCATATAAATAGAATCACCATAAATTCATGCTCTTTTGGATCTATCTGTATCTTTCCATTTCATAATGTTTCTTAAATTTATCCATGCTATGATGTATAGCTCTATTTCATCTCTTGCTGTAAAGAATGTCCTTATATGATCATATAATAATTTATCCATCCTAAATGTATTTTTGTATATTGTAAATGTATGATTATTTTTAAATATATCAGCTGTGATTATTCTTGTACAAATTCCTTAGTGAATGTATTTCATAAATTTTTGTCTATATTTACCAGGTCATATCATAATTATACCAGTATTAGTAGATAGTAAAATTCTATTTTAATTATGGTTGTACAAATTTACCTTCAGCTAGGAAATAAAGTACATTATGAGCATATGAGATTTCCTATCTTCCTTCTACCAACACTGTATTTGTGTTTTCAAATTACTTTTAAATTTTAAAAATATCATGGTCATACGTTTTAATTATATTTTCTATTATTATTATTATTAACTTATATTTTTATATTGTTTTTAAAGTGAAAATTTTAAGTATCCTGTACATCCAAATAAGCATATATAGCACATAAAAATTAACATATCTATGAAAAAATATCACATCATAGAACAGAATATTACCAACATTCCAGAAGTATTCTATGCCCCTTCCAGTCACTTCTACAAGTAGTTATCATATTGGTATTTAACTTCAAGAGTTCATTTTGTCAGAGGGTATGAATATTTCATTTCTCCCTGTATCTATCTTCTTATCTTGTAATTTTTTTCATTAATTAATATATTAATAGGAAAGCCTGGGGCAGGATAGAGTCACAACAAAGGACTCCAACAAATAATCTGTAAACTATTCTGAATAATAAATTTACAAAGAAAGAAAGAGTGAGAAAACATTCTCAAGTTCATTAGATGAGGCTTGCTTAACTATGGTACCAAAACCTAGACAGTCCTAGTCAACCAAAAAGGATGATACAATTATTAATGAATTAAACTTAGAATTATTTATTCATTGATATGTTATAATTAAATTACTCCCTAAACTTAGAAGTGCCATTAATTTCAAAATACTTCACAATGCAATTAAATTTATCAATTAACTGAAGAACAACCTTATGAATATCTATCTCATCATCTGAAGGAAAGTTTTTGATAAAGATTAAAAATCGGGCTGGCGTTGTAGGTCAGTGGTAGAACACTTGCCTAGCATGTGTGAGGAACTGGGTTTGATTTTCAACACCTCATATAAATAAATAAACTTCCATAGACAACTAAAAAAGTATTTTTTAAAAAAAAGATTAAAAACCTTTGATAACAGCTTTGATAACAGCAAAAAAAAATTCACTTCTAAGAGCATCATAGATAAAAGTTTCCTAACTTATGCTCTGATTTTACTGACCCCTCCAAACCTCATGCTAAAATTTAATTGCAATTGTCACTGTCTTAAGAGTCTAAGAAAAAAATTGAAATGATTACTGCATTTCATCTACTAGGTCTCCACCCTCAAGAGTAACTTAATGCTATTGTCCTGGGAGTGGACTATTGTGGACTTGGCTGTGTTATGAAGGTGAACTCTCTCTCAGACATGCTCTCTGATCATGGATGCCTTCCACCACATTATACACACAGAAAAAAGTCCTCACCATTTGTTACCTGCCATTTTGAGATCAAAATTAAAAATTTGAAACTTCAAATATGGATTCCACTGAATATATATCTTTTTTTCACCACTAGAAAGTAAAAAAAAAAAAAAAAAGTAACGTGGGGATCATATTTACTGAATGATTTCAATTATGTGCTATTAAAACAAAAATCAAGCTCCACAGAAAGAGAGTAAAAGGGTAGATATTAGAGTTTAGATCCCCAAAATTTACTTATCTGCAAATTTGACGAGCAGCTCCCTATTTTGCCCACTCTTAAACTCATGTATAACATGGTGTCCATCATTAATAATATTGTATACTTGAAATCTAATAAGATCTTTAGTATTCTCACTACAAGCATGCAAAAGACAACATCCGGAGTGCATGGTATGCTAATTCACCCAATCGTAGGAATCATTTCATAATGTGTACATATATCAAAACTTCATGTTGTAAGCCCTGATTATATAGAATATCATTTTTAGTACCTCAATAAAGATAAAAAGGAATAACATTCTGTATCTTCAAGAGAATATAAGAATTTAAAGATGTGAATTATCTTAAAACTAACCAACAATGTATTTTTATTTTGTGAGCTTACTCCACATACATTGGAAAGAATAGTGTATTTTATTATATAATTGTTCATTTTGTGTGTGTGTGTGTGTGTGTGTGTGTGAAGTGTTCTTTTGCAAAAGAGGGGGGGTGCAACCATTATATGAATCTTTAAAAGATAAGTGTCAGTATTACTTTAAAATCATGTATTACTAAACTGTCTGGTTCAAGATTAGAGAGTATTGAATACTTTGAATATACATTAATGCAGTGGTAATGATTATGCAATAATATGTGGTAAAATTTAAAAAAAAACATTGCCAAATATGGTCAAAAATATAAACCAATTCTTACAAATGCTTATAAAATTATGTGTACGTTTACCCTCTGTCCTAAAAATTTTACTTCTATCTACTTAAGAAAAGACTTGTTGAAAAAATTTTTTTAAATCATTTCATTTTCCCCAAATAGGCCCGAACTGGATTAATCCAGATATCCCCTAAAAGGAATTTTTTTTTTGTGGGGCTGCGTGGGGTACCAAGGATTGAACTCAGCCACTGAGCCACATTTCCAGCTCTATTTTTTATTGTATTTAGAGAGACGGTCTCACTGAGTTGCTTTTGCTGAGACTGGCTTTGAACTCATGATCCTCCTGCTTCAGCCTCCAGAGCAGCTGAGATTATAGGCATTTGCCACTGCACCCAGCGGAAAACTGGGTTTTTAAATGTTGGTCTATTTATACAAGAAAAACTTCAGAATGGTTTTCCTATGGACATTTGTGAAATGGAAATGGAGAACAGAGAGAAATCAAAGGAAGGGAAAGCTTGGAGAAGAGAAAGTGCTGGTTAGTAATAGTGATAATGAATTTTAAGAAGGATCATTCTGAAACCCTGCAGGCTGTACATCCAATGAAAGAAACAAAAAGAAATGCCCATTAACATTTTCCATTAATAACATCCCATTAATATGTTCATGTTTCTGCAAGGCCAAGGCTTTCTAAACAAAAGTACTAGCAACTCGTGATAAAGCAAAATTGAATGATAACCGTGCCTTGGAAATTAGTGATAGTGAATTTATCAGAATAGATTTACTGAGGCATTGCTTTTAGAGACATTTATTAACATTCTGGAGGATAATGGGCCTAGAAAACTAGACATTTGTCTTATTTACTATTTTTCTTTTTAAATTAGAAGAACACATTCTTTATTATTCTCCAAAAAGGATAGGCAATAGGGTAAGATGCTTCATGCAAGTTCTGGGATTAATAGATTTTGGCTTTCTCTCCTGTGTTACAGATTTCCCTGGATCGGCAGGGTGATATTTGCTCTTAATTTGCCTCAAGTGTAAGATGGTACAAAAGGAACCAATGGTAAGATATTCTCAAAGTAAATAATATTTGGCTTTTCTCTGATCTAGAAACTTCATGTTTGCTCTATATGTATCTCATATATATCACACTTATATATCGGTTATGTTTAGGAATATATATATATATATCACATATATATTGATATATATATATCACATATAATATATATATATCTCACGTATATTTATCAACATTAATGCAAATTTTAAAAGATCTTATGCCTTGAAATTTTATATGAAGACAGAATATTTATTAGATATTTTCAATGGACACATTATAGTGTGCAGAAATCAATTTTAGCATTGAAAATGTTGGGAAAGAAATTATGTAAGCAAGAAAACAAAATTAAAAGAGAATAAATTTCATCTTGACAAAGTATTGTTCTGTTATCAGCAGCACGTGCATTACCTGGGAGCTTGTTGTGAGAAGCACATAATCACAGGCTGTGCCCTACATAATGAGTCCAGATATTCTGTATGCGTGTATGGTGAAGTCTGAGAGGCACAAAATTAGAGAACAGATTACATGCAAATGAAAACATATTACAAAAATATAGAAATGCAAAGAAACAAACTAAAGTGAAGAAAAATTGGGCCCATAGATGTTTAATAGAAAATGAGATATCTCAGGTAAAACATGAAATCACTATCCCGATGGAGGTTCAGATCCAGGATCCTTTTAGAAAGTATCACGTGACAGTGACAGCAGAAGATAAAAAAAGTTGAACGTGAAACTGAAATCGTTCTCTTGATGATCAGTATTATAAAACTGCTCTAGGTATCAGAGACTTCCCCTAAAAAGTCAGATAAGCTGCATCAGGAATGAAACATTTTAATAGGCCCTGAGACTACAGATGAGAAAGTAGGGCTAGTACTTTCTTTGAGACAACAGATGTATGAAGTTTTATCAGCTGTGAAATTGAGAAGGAAAACTAGAGAGATGAGACACCCTCTTAGAGCACCCAGCAAGATAAGTGACCTCAGACTTGCTTAGTTAAGAGACTGACTTTGGAAATACATGTCCTCATGGAGGTGGAGGTGGGTTATATTTGTTTGCAAATGGATGCTTTGATAGCCACAATTAACTTAGTTCTTATCTCTCAACAAAGAAAAATATAGAGCAATATATCAAGAAATCAAATGCATAATAAAGGATAGAAGCATTCTGAAAGTAAGATCAAATGACCAAAATTTTCAACAATAAGTTATTTTACAGTAACAATGAAAACTTAGCATATTTCATCATCATGAACAATGACCCAAGGATGCACAGAACTAATATAGCATCCCAAAATATATATAATATAGCACCATCATTTCTAATTAATCTGGGTCTTTCTATGTATACTTCACCCTGTCAGTTTACTTATTTCACCTGGAAGCATTTCTCTAACTCTTAAGACGGAATGTCAGTAGACTATGATCTAAAAATCATTGTCAATAGTACATTACAAAAAAAAAAATACATTAGAAAGATTTTTCTCAGATTTATGAGAGGCATTACCAATCCCTCTGAGTTTTCAGTGTTGTGAGTTTTTATGTTTGATACTCTCTTCACTGTACATTATTGGGAAATTAGGAGAGACCATACCAGGAGCTGTCAATCCGACCTATTTTAAATGGGAGACTTGAAACTAACTTCTTAACAAGGAAGATGGTTGATTTACTTTTTTTTATGCTTCCTTCTGTATTGTCAGTAGTTTTAGATAATGAATACACTAATGATTAAATAAAAAAGTAATAACTAATAATAAAAAAGAGACCAGGAGAGATTAAATAACTTTTCAATCTTAGCTTTGCTGTCTTTTTGCAAACTAAAATACAAATTTTAAATTATGCTAGATTTTGTTCCTTCTGCTGATTACAAATGTTCACTAATGTTTTTATTTCATTAAGTCATTTTCCCAGAAACCATTAATTATATCTAAATATAAGTGCATCAACAATACAATAGTTCACTTCAATTATCATTAAACATTTGTCTGCCTTCCAGTACAGTGCATAAAATTATTTTTGCCATAAAGTATAAGGCATAGTTAAGTAAAACAGAACACATTTTTCTTTTATTTTCTAATTTAGAAATATGCATGGCTGATATCCTGGGTTTTGAATACATTCATCTTTTTCTAATACTTTTCCCAGGTCATAAAGTTGATTAAGACATATTGTATGATCAAGAGAAAGCAGGCATAAAGTCATGCAGAACTTAATACTGCCCATCTTTCATGCTTTGATATCATTTTATATCTACAACTTTATTAATATTTTAGACATACTATACTGAAAATGCAACTACAATCCTAATATATCAAGTTTATGATTAGCTTAGCTCTATCAAAATGTTTCTATGCTTGATCATATTAGATATTCATTCTGTATTTTTAAACTGCCTAAGAATGGACTATTAAGTAAATACTATAGTTTTCCAGAATTATTTTTGTGCACATTTAGATCATAATCTGAAATCATTCTTTGAGACTTTGCTTATTACAATGCTCATGGCTGTCATGGGAGTGTTTCTGAGAGTTATTATGATATCATAAAAATACAAAGAGAATTTGACTCAAACTGCCTTTGAATGAATTAAACTATCTGATTTATTTCTATTCGAGCAAAGAAAAACAGTACAGGTTATAGTGTCTCACTGTGTTTAGTGATACCTACCAACAAACTCTTGGTTCAGTGAGTGAATAAGCAATAAAAAATTACATTCCACAGTATACCTGGTTTCAGAGATGCTAAGAACAACTCCAAACACAAAAAGATATTCCTGAGGAAGTGCAGAGGAGGCCACACAGTTGATCATTACTGTCTGACGTTCCTAGTTCTGCTATCTCCTCATCACTGCCTGGAACCCAGTCCCCTGATATCACTGGATCCCTGGAAACGGCTTAGATACATGGAGATTTTAATATTATGCAGTTCAAGAATAGGACCCTAGGGTCATGAAAGAGGCAGTACACCTCCAAGCACTCTCAAATTTATTCACCAAAGAGTCTTTAGTGTTCTGGAAAAGTCCAGCCTAATGATCATCAAATATTATGGACCATGTTAACTTTATGTATCATAAAGATTTCATTAATATGCCAATAGAGTCTTTAATATTACCAAGGTCTCCCTAATTATATTATCTCTCTGTAGATCAAAATTGTCCCTATCACTGCACAAGGTGGAGGAGGCTGTGTCTTGTCCAAGATTACCCAAAAGAGGGTCTTCTAACAGCTAAAATCAACCTGAGAAGGAAAGTATTGGACTATATCAGCCTAGAAGAAATGCATATTGTATATCCCCAAACATATATAAAAGATTTTCTATCCACATATTGTTTCAAAATTTGTGTGTCTGTATTATGAAATCATGCTTAGTTTTATATGTGTTCTTTTCTTGGAATATGATCACATGTCATTCAACCATATCAACTGATTTGGGTAAATAAATACTTTATACAAGATATACGTTTAGACCTGTGACAAGTCTGAACAAAATATCAAGGAAATAATGTACATTTTTCTTTCCTTCGAGAAACTGGAGAATATATCTTACACATGGTCTTGTCCTTCTACTTTACTGGAAGTGATTTAAAATGTCATCAGGATTAGTCAACTAATTTGATAATAAATGTAATTGTTACACTTAAAGGAGAAGGCACAAACATGCTAGGTTTTTTTATTCAGAGTAGAACTGAAGGCAGGGGACGCCTCATGACTTCAGTGGCCAAATGACCACGGTTGATGATCTCTGAGGTAGACTCTGCACAGCTGTGACTTGGGCATCCTACCACATCCAAGTTTTTCTGTAACTCTATGGAAACTTGTCAACACTGGCTGGAAGTTCTATAAATGTCCTTGACACCCATCTTTGTTTTATTTCCCTCGTTCATCTGGTTTATTCTTAAGGGAGATATGTAATTAAAGCTGCCAGGTTTTGATCCTCACAGACCTTCTTAATTTCACACAGCTGTTTATTTCAAAGGAATTGCAACATTTTCCTGCATAATAAATATGAAATTATGCTTTATGCACTATATTATCCTAAAAGTTTAGATGCAATGACTATAAATCTCAAGCCTGGCCTCATGGTATAGGCCAGTAATATCAGCTACTTGGGAGGCTGAGGCAGGAAGATTCTAGCCCAAGACCATCCTGAGCAATTAAATGAGACCCTCTCTCATAATAAAAAATACAATGGATTGGGCATGAATGACCTTGGGTTCAATCCCTGGTACTCACAAACAACAACAACAACAACAAAAACACCCTAATGTCAAGTAATAATTTAATTGGTTTATTTGGGCGTTTATAATATTGCTAGTGTTTTATTAATAAATTATTTCCCACTAATTTTTACAAAATTGAAAGTGTTTTAAAATTGATTTTTAATTTTTTGTTTATATAGTTAAAAGTTTACAGAAAAATATACACAAAATATACATTTAAAAGGTTTTCTGTCTGTGTCTTATCCATTAATTTTCAACACAAACTACTTGCCAGAAACATAAGAATCACCAATTTCCGAAAAGTTACTCATTCTTAAAACACAAATATAAATACAAATTCATATTTCCTCAATTATTGTGCAAAATTTAATATCTAGATTTCACTTATTTTTACTAACCATGTATCTCACTTGCTACCCTGTCCATCACTATATAAACTTTCTTTAATGATTTTAGAATTTCGGTCACAATTAGGAAGACCTTCTCTTTTCTTTCCTCCCTTTTGGGAGAAGGTTTTCTATTAGGAGCTGAGTGCTTCCTAATCTTGTAGGACTTTCTTGTTTCATAGTTAAATTACTTGTGTGCAGCATAGCATTCCTGGTTTTGAATTTTTTAGATTATAGTGACAATAAAAAAGCCTCAAATGTTTCTCATTAACTTAGCAGCACAAACACAAATTTCTAAATTGTTTTTATTCTGTTTTATTGAGGTATAATTGGCAAATAAAATTGGATATATTTAAAGCATACAATGTGATAGTTTGAGATATATGGGCATTGTGAAATGATGACCATGGTCAATCTGATTGACATTACCATTACCGCAGGCTGGCTGTATAGCTTGGTGGTAAACTGCTTGCCTCTTATGGGTAAGACCCTTGGTTTGATTGCTGGGGAGCAATGAAAGATAAAAATCCGTCATCCTACATAGTTATGCGTTTTGAGGTATGTGTGCTGAGAACACTTAAGATCTATCTTCTCAGAAAATCCAGGTGCACCCTAGAATCGTATTAACTGCAGTCATCATAGTATACATGAGATACTAGAACCTATTTATCCAGCATAATTGACACTTTGCATCCCAGACCAACTTCTCCCTACTTTCTCTATCTCTGCCCCTGGCAATCAGCCTTCTAATCTCTGCTTCTGAGAGTGCAGATCACTTCAAAATTCATGTGATGAAATTTTATTGTACTTCATGACAGATAACTGGAGTAACTGATTCTTTTCTGTGCTTCTTCCCACAACCAGCAAGGAAGTTCATCTAGAGCAGTTCTATGAGCTGCTGTTCGTTATGGAATGACCAGGTCCACAGACGTAGTGGGAGGAGAGAGGACACCCTGGGACAACTGAGGGCTGGTTATTTGGTGAAGCTGTCATCTGAGAGATTTGTGTGGACCTACAACAGCCACATTGAGGACAGAAACAGCAACTGCCACCATCAGGCATCACCACATGTCCATCCTCAGTGGACCTTGATAGCATCCTCTCCTGGGATCCCAAATGGGGGAAAGTGGAAGAGAAGACAGCACCCTCATCTTCCCAGTCCAAGGTCATGCTCACCCTTGCCACACGAACCTCTCCCACACTGTTACCCTGTTGCGCCTGTCACCTCATGTAGCTTCCATTTCCCTTTTCCTTTATTTTAAGACCCTGGAAATTTTAATAGGTCCACAAGTAGGTATTAGGGAATTTTTAATTTCTTTCTAAATTTTTATAATAATTTATTATGGTTATATTTGCTGCTTCTTCAAGACTGAAAATCCAGAAAGGCATGAGATTATGTCCACTTCCTCCAGCAAATGAAAAAAGAAAATAAAAAGCAACAAACAGCAATTATAAAGCAACTTATTAGACCCCTTCTAATGGAGTTTATATGGGCTTGTGAAAAATGTGTTTATTCAATAATTTTATTCTTCAGATGTGATTATGGTGGCTACTTTCAACCAAGTATTTCTAAAATATCTTTAATATTCTACTAATATTTAAATATTCAGAATAAGCCTATTTTGAAACTGATATTAACCTTTATATGTTTTTAAATATATTTTTTCAGATTTTGTGAGACAACTTAAATGTATTACATTTCTATATAAAATTATTTTGGCTAAAATGAAGAAAAAAGAAATTGAATAAGGCTATACCACTGAATTCACAAAATAGAATTACTGGAGAACTAGAATAAAATGGACTAGGATTTAGAGCGTGATTAGCATCCACATGTTTTGTAACAAATTGAAGGGTCAGGGTGTGTTGCTCCACCATGGACTGCTAACCAGTAAGCTGCCTCTGCTGCTTAGCAATGGCTAGCCCATGTGTCCGCTGCCAGATTTAATTCCAAAGCATTCTGAGTTTCTTTATATTGGTTCCTCAAAATTCAATGTCCTGAGAAAAGAGTACTTATATAGGCTGTGTGTCTACGAGTGTGCCTACAATCTTTATCCTAAAGTCCTCTCCACTTCAGCTAATCTTTGAACCAATTCAGCAGACTGAAAGGGAACTCTCTAGAGTAAAAAAGCCTGACTGTGAGAGTTTTCTGTTAACCACATTTATTAGTCCTGAGACTCCTACTGAAAGGAAGACAGATTCTTCTGCACCGCATTCCAGCATCTTCATGATCTGGGAACAGCCTAGATCTGCTTTACTGAAAATTCCTTCACATCTCATCTTCAGTTACGCTGAACTCCTTGCAATTTCTCTAATGTGCTTTGAGCTTTCATGCAGCTGCTGTTCCACTTATGTGTCTATAACATGAAATGCTCTTGACTCTTCCATCTATCCTTTTCTTTCATATCAATTCAAGTCGCAGCTCGAAATTCATCAGAATTTCCTTCTGTCCACTCAACAAAATTAATCATCCTTTGTTCTCTCTTTATCATATAAATATTGCTACTATGTCACTCATCACGTACTGTGGTAATTATTTATTTACATATCATACTTGGCTATTCTTGAATTCCTTAAGAGAAAATTCTTTTTTGTAAAATTAAATGGAAGATTTGGCTGGCAACAGTGCTGACAAGTAGACTCTGTTCTGATGTAATAGAGCAGGAGAGAAAAAAGTATATGTGGAGAACTATAGGTCTGACTGGAACATGTTTGCACTATTAAAGAGGTAGAGCAAAATTGAGATTTCACAGGTCAAGGAGATATTTTTCTGCTTTGGAGGGAAAATTTTTTGAACAGATGTTTGAAAGAATAAACACAACATCAAGGATATACCAAGGAAATTTGAAAGAAATTTTTTTTTGTACCAGGGATTGAACCCATGGGCACTAAATCATTGAATGACATGCCTAGGCCATTTTTTTTTAATTCTTTATTTTGAGGCAGGGTCTTACTAAATTGCTTAGGATCTCTTTAAGTTGTTGAGGCTGGCCTTCCTCCTGACTCAGCTTCTGTAATCTCAACTGTTGAGATTACAGGTGAATGTCACTGTGTTTGGCTAGAAAGTGTTTTGTTTTTTTTTTAATTTAAACCCAAAAGATATGGTTGTCTCTGATGGATTCAACTAAAGAATATATGTCTCAAGAATAAGTTAAATCCATTCAGTATAACTTCACAAAGTAAAAAAGCAAATGCTTGGAATCAAAGGCCAATGAATATTGGAAAGGGTGACTGAGAAGACAGTGAAGTAGTTAGAAGACGAGTAGAACACATAAACGCTATTTTTTCAAAGGGCACTATTATAATTCCAGGTCTTCAGATGCTGTAAATATCCTAAAAACAAAAGCTTTGACTCAATCCAAAAGGTTGTTAAATAGGACTTAGGAGGACGTTATGATCAAGAAAGATTTCACGGATGAACTATAGAAAATTGATCTCATTTTGTTTTAAAAACTATACAGTTTTGTGAGCAAGTGGAGTAGCACTCATATTAATTTTATTATTGACAGATCCTTACCTATAACTCCTTTCCTGATGTCATTAGATAATGGGCTGACGATGAAGCAAATTATATTCCTCCTTCCTGAGCTGGCAGTTGCCATCTTCTGAAGATATGTGGAGGGGGAGAGACATCCCTCTTCCCCGTCTGCTCACGTTGGCAGTCAGCATCTCTCCTGCAGCAGGCAGCCACCCTGTCAAGCCCACTGATCAGTTTCCAGGTTCTTTTCCCTCCATCCCCTTGTCTTCATGCTGTTCCTCAAAGCACCAGCACAGAAATCCCTCTCCATATCTCTGAATGTCCAGATACTAATTAAGTTAGATCAAGATGTTTTTCCACCAAGGAATTTTCAAACAAACAAACAATAAAAAGACGATTAAACAAAGAAAACAAAAATATGTTAGTCACAAGTGTTTGGATTCCAGAAATATGATTATGGGATTATAAATATGTACTTAAACTAGGTACAAATAAATGCAAAGATATTTGAAAAGAAATTCCTATCATTATCATTGATCTAAACCTCCCATGAAGTCCAATTAAATATCTCACTTTAATGAACACTATTTATTTGAATTTATTGTTTTTTTTCACAGACTAGGTAGTTTTTCCAATTCACTTTTAATATGTACTTTAGAATCATTAAAAATTAATTCACTAGTTTCAGAAATTTTGGAAAATGACTAACAACAATCTTATTATTATGATTACAACAATGGAAAATACATACATGTAGATAAAATCTAATTAATGATAAATTAAAGATAGTGTTACAATGTTGTAAATGTGTGTGTTTCCCTAGTATCCTAAAGGTAAACCTGGGAAGAAATTCCCCATTCAATTTTCTTAAATATTAAGCCCTCTTTCCTTTCTGAAATATTGGATATATTATACACTTTTAAAAAAGCTGCATTTCTTTCTTAGTAACAATACCAACGACTCACCATCTCTCTCTTATCTCACTTTTCTACTAAGAAGCTTTTTCTGATCCTTGAAAACCCTGAATAGACATAGTAGGAAAGCTAGTGATGAATTTCAGGTACAAGAATGATTATATATATTTTTTATTCTTTAAGGCAACTTGAATAATGGAGAATTATAGGAAGAGTTGGAGCATTTTACTTTTATAGTCGAAATAGTGTCTTCATTTGAATGTGTATGAGTAAGCATCACTGATGTTGCACTATTAGAAAATTCATCTCCATTCTAGAACCTGAATGTGACAGAGAAAGCAAATTATGCAATAACATGCATGCTCCCTCAACTTAATTAGAGAGTTGGCAAGTGATGAAGCAGTTATGGGCCAGCCTCCATAGCATCTGGATGTGACCACATAACAATAATTAGATTTTGCCAAGGGAATATGAGGCAAAGGAGTGTCTGTTTCTTCCTGAGCAAGATGGATACAAAGACTTGTAATTTACATCCTTATTCTTTCTGTTGGACTGATACAAGGAGAATAGCAATGCTGAAGGCATTCTGTTGAACATGGCAGAGCCATCAACATAAAGGACTGGAAAGTTAGACAGCCTGTGCTTAAAAAAATCAAAATCTGTCAATCAGGAATGCATGTTTTGGGTTCAACAAATGTGAAATTTGGCTTGTGTTGTTTATGAGACATTACATTTTTTTTAAACATAGATTTGTATGTTAAAATACTTAGAACTGCACTTGCAATATCAACTTCCTATCTTTACAACAGTGTTTTTGGTAGATTTTATAGAACTTGACTTTTAAAATATATTTTATTTATTATCAAGCTGGGCTTGATGGTGCATGCCTGTAGTCTCAGCAGCTTGGGAGGTGAAGGTAGGAGGATTGCAAGTTCAAAGTCAGCCTCAGCCACTTAGGGAGGTCCTGTCTTAAAATTTAAAAAATAAAATAAAAAAGGGATAGGAATCTACCTCACTGGTTAAGCACCCAGGGGTTCAATCCCTGGTACAAAAAAAAATACAATTTTTTTTCTATCTTCAGAGACTATTAAATAGGAAGTTTGGAGAGAACATGGGGAGCACTACAAGGTTTCTCTTGCACTAATTTTGACCTAGTTTAAGTCAAATTTATAATTCCATATCATATTTCTGAAATTCAAACACCTATGAATAGCGTATTTTTGTTTGCTTTGTTTAATCTTTTTTTGTGTGTGTCAATTTCAGCTTCTTTGGTGAAGAAACTTATCTTGACCAAAATTAATTAGTCTGACCTAAACTGATATGAAAGTACACACTATATGAATGTCCATCAATTTTGCTACAATGAGTTCAGTCCCATTTTGGTGTATATCCTTGGACCATGTCGGGAGTATTATATATTAAAGGTTATTTGTTCAACTTTACTTTCATATAATTGTTGACCATCTATACTCTTTTTATTGAGAAGTGTCTGTTGAATTTATTTGCACATTTATTTATGAGGTAATTTGATTTTTGACTATGTTTTATGAGGTTTTAATATGTTCTGGATATTAATTCCTCACCAAGGGAATGCAGATTAAAGTTACACTGAGATTCTCTCTCCAGTCAGAATGGCAGAATGGCAGCCATTACTAACATGGCTGCCATTGCCATTTGTTGGCAATGGCAGCCATACCAACAAAATGCTGGAATGGATGTGAGAAATAGAAACATTTATGCACTCTTGGTGGGAATGTAAATGAGTGCAGCCACTATGGGAAATACAAGATTCCTCAAAAAACTAAAAATAGAACTACCATAAGATCTAGATATTCCATACCATTCCTCCACATATATTCAAAGGAATTAAAGACAGCACACTGTAGAGATACTTGCATATCCCATGTTAATCTCATTACAATTCACAATAACCAAGTTATGGAACATGCCCAACAACAGATGACTAAAAAAAATGAGTTGTATATACGCAATGGAGTTCTACTCAGTCATACAGAACAAAACTGTGTATCGTTTTAAGGAAAATTGATGGAAATGGAGATCACTGTGTTAAGCAAAATAAGCCAGACTTAGAAAGACAAGTATTACATGTATTTCTCTCATATGTGGAATCTAGAAATAAAAATAGACCATGAAACTAGAAGGGAAATTAATAGAGAAGATGAAGGAGATCAGGGGATAGGAGATGGTAGATTAAGAGGGGAAAATGGGGGTGGAAATATTTTATTTCCATGTACAATTATACCACAATGGAACTTGTTATTCTATATAATTAATATACACTAAATAGAAAGTGGTATTTTTATCTCATTTATTTTTACTCTATACTTTATTCTTCATTCCTTATTCTTTCCTATTCCTTATTCAATTCTAGCCCCACGTATTTCAGACATGGATTTGGGGATTTTCATTTGTGGTGTTGTTGCATCATGGAAATCTGACCCAATATAGAAATAACAATTGATTAAGTAGATACCTAGATGATTAATGGGATTGAAATCAGTGCATCAGCTGGTGGAGCCAAAAGTCTACAACTTTCTCTTTAGCTCCACATACCCGCATTATAGCATTTGCATGAGCAAAATTCATCTTCTGAAATTATTTATGAAGCTAAGCCTCTTTCTTTCTTGTCTAAAGATTTATGACATGATGATATAGAAGGCTTTTTAGGTTTTCTTAGAAATTTCTCCTACTATCCAGAGCTGAAGTGGTGACAACTTGGAAGTTCTTTTTAACCTGGCAGAGGTGGAATAATATTTCAAAGACCATTGCCAGCTCGTCTACTCAGTAATTATGGGGCATTTTAAATGTGAGCTGGCTCTTGAAGACAAGTGTGCAGTGACATCACATTTTTAAAAAAAACTTTAAAATTTAATTTTGGTTCATATTATTTATACAAACATTAGATTCATTTTGACATAATTATAAAAGCATGGACAATGATTTGCTCTAATTCAGTCCCCAGTACTTTGCCTTTTCCTCCACTCCTCTCTCTCTATTCCCTTCCTTCTAACAGACTAATCTTTCTGGTATTTATACACACACACACACACACACACACACACACACACACATTTTCATTAATGTCCTGTGGATATACATAATGGTGACACTCATTGTGAGATTTGGATGAATTTCAGTTATATATATTCTTCATGAGTCCATGAAAAATGCTCTATCCTATTTACTTTAAATTTGAATTAAATCTCAAGTTTGCTTAATTATGAATAATTTGTTATTGAAACATAAATATTCCCAAATAAAATGCAGGTCTTTCTTTTCTGTTTTCTTCCTATACCTGTTTCTAAAAATTGACTTTTAGTCGTCATTTGGCATACATGAAGAATAATTGGAAGATTAATTATTGATAGGTAATTGTAATGTCACTATTTGCTGAGTAAGAGAATGAAATGCATATATATCAAAAGTATTTAGTATATATTGACCAATGATGATATAGTCTACCCTTGAAAATTTTATTCAAGTTGAATTTTTATCTGATCTTCTGACTTCTCAGACAGTTTTAATCAACTTCTTTCTACTTTCAACTGAAGTTTGGATAGTTCATGGGATGTCTCTTAAACAATACTTTTTTCCAAGTCCATTTCTTCATATATATACACTGTACAAAGTTCAAACTGCACGGAGATGTCAGTATTTTTTGTTTGTTTTGTTTGTTTATTGTTTTTAGATAACTTAAATATTTTCCCCCAGCTTTTAGAATATTTTATACAATGTAAACTCAAAGGTGAAAAAGCATTTAGAAACCTTTTGTACATTCCAAAAAGTGGCAACTAATAGATACCACTAATTTCAAACATCTTGATTTCAAACCAGTGTTCAGAGTTTTAAAGATAGTATTATAAATATTCAAAAGAATCCTTAGGCAAAGCATTTCTAAAATAATATTCTTTTTTATTTGATCTTTTTAGTTATATAAGGCAGGAGAATGTATTTTGTCATATTATACATACATGGAATATAACTTATTCTAATAAGAATCCTATTCTTGTGGTAGTATATGATGCGGAGTTACCCTGGTAAAATATTCAAATACAAGGCTAGGAAAGTTATTTTCGATTAATTCTACTGTCCTTCCTATCTTCTTCCTCTCTTCCTTCTCTTTGTTTCCCTTTGTCTAATCCAATGAACTTCTATTCTTCCCCTTTTTCCTCTCGCCTGGACTGGCTCAGCATCCACATATCAGAGAGAATATTTGGCCTTTGGTTTTTGGGATTGGCTTATTTCATTTACCATGATATTCTCCAGCTCCGCCCATTTACTGGCAAATGCCATAATTTCATTTTTCTTTAGGGCTGAGTAATATTCCATTGTGTATATATACCACATTTTTTCATTCATTTATCTGTTAAAAGACATCCAGGTTGGTTCCTTAGTTTAGCTACTGTGAGTTGAGCGCTATAAACATTAATGTGGCTGCATGACTGTAGTATACTGATTTTAAGTTCTTTGGGTATAAACTGATGAGTGGGATGATGGTTCCATTCCAAGTTTTCTGAGGAATCTCCATAGTGCTTTCCATAATGGTCATACCAATTTGCAGTCCCACCAGCAATGTAAGAGTGTACCTTTTTTCCTACATCCTCATCAACATTTATTGTTGCTTGTCTTCTTGAAAATTGCCATTCTGACTTGAATGAGAACATATCTTAAAGTAGCTTTGACTAGAATTTCTCTAATTACTAGAGATGTTGAACACTTTTTCATATATTTGTTGATCAATTGCATTTCTTGTTCTGTGAAGTAACTGTTCAGTTCCTTAGCCATTTATTAATTTTTTTTTGGTGTTGAGTTTTTTGAATTATTTATATGTCCTGGAGATTAATGCTGTATCTAAGGTGCTTGTGTTAAAGATTTTCTTCCATTCTGTAAGTTCTCTCTTCATGTTCTTGATTGTTTCCTTTGCTGTGAAGTTTTTTAGTTTGAATCCATTCAATTTATTGATTCTTAATTTCACTTCTTGTGCCTTAGGAGTCTTGTTAAGAAAGTCAGATCCTAACCCGACATGGTGAAGGTTTAGGCCCACTTTTTCTTCTATTATACTCAAGGTCTCTGTTCTAGTGCCTAAGATCCACTTTGAATTGAGTTTTGTGCAGGGTGAGAGAGAGGGGTTTAATTTTATTTTGTTACATGTGTATTTCCAACTTTCTCAGCACTGTTTGTTGATTAGGCTATCTTTTTCTACAGTGAATATTTTTGGTGCTGTTGTCGAAGATGAGACAATTGTTTTTATGTGGGTTTTTCTCTGTGTCTTCTATTCTGTATCATTGGTCTATGTGTCTGTTTTGGTGCCAATCCCACACCATTTTTGTCACTATGGCTCTGTAGTCTATTTTAAGGTCTAGTATTATGATGCCTCCTTTTTCATTCTTCTTGCTAAGGATTGCTTTGGCTATTCTGAGTCTCTTATGTTTTTCCAAATGAATTTTCTGATTGCTTTTTATAGTTTTATGAAGAACGTCATAGGGATTTTAATAGGAATTGCATTAAATCTGTATAACACTTGTGGTAGTGTGGCCATTTTGAGAATATTAATTCTGCCTATCCAGGAGCATGGGAGGTCTTTCCATTTTCTAAGGTCTTTTTCAATTTCTTTCTCTAGTGTTTTGTAGTTTTTATTGTATAGGTCTTTCATCTCTTTGGTTAGATTGATTCCCAAGTTTTGGGGTTTTTTTTTTGTTTTGTTTTGTTTTGAGGTTATTTTGAATGGGGTAGTTTTACTCATTTCTCTTTCAGTCGATTTATCACTAATGGTTAGGAACAGATTTGATATATATTTTTCTTTATATATCCTGCTACTTTGCTGAATACATTTATTAGTTATAGAAGTTTTCTGGTAGAATTTTTGGATCTTCTAAATATAGAATCATGTCATCAGCCAATTGTGATAATTTGAGTTCTTCTTTTCCTATTTGTATACCTTTAGTTTCATTCATCTGTCTGATTGCTCTGGCTAGAGTTTCAAGGACTATGTTGAATAGAAGTGGTGAAAGAGGGTACCTCTGTCTTGTTTGAGTTTTCAGAGGGAATGCTTTCAATTTTTCTCCATTTAGAATGATGTTGGCCTTAGGTTTCACAAAAATAGCTTTTACAATGTTGAGGTATGCTCCTACTATCCCTAGTTTTTCTAGTGTTTTCTAGTATTTTGTCAAATGCTTTATCTGTATCAATTGATATAATCATATGATTCTTATCTGCACATCTATTGATGTGATGAATTGTGTTTATTGATTTCCATATGTTGAACCAACATTGCATCCTTGGGATGAACCTCACTTCATTGTGATGCACTATCTTTTTGATGATTTTTTTGTACGTCATTTACCAGAATTTTTTTGAGAATGTTTGCATCTGGGATATTGGTCTAAAGTTTTCTTTCCTTTGTGTGTCTTTGTCTGGTTTTGGAATAACTTCAATCTTAATAAAATAATGACCTTAATTACATATCTCCCAAGTTACTTAGAACTGACACCTGATTCAATGAGTAATATTAAATTAAATTTTATTATACTTATCCAGATAAGTATTCTGGTTTATTGTAGCTAAATATTATTCAACCCAAACGCCTAAGAAATATTCAAATAAGATTATGATAATGATATTCTCAATGTTTAGTTGATCCTTCTTGATTTGTATATCCATAGCAGTAAAACAGAATCAGGCAGCAAAGAGGATTCAGATATGCCTTGATTTATGATGGGGTTAATTTCTGGAAAACTCTTTACATGTTCAAATATAGTGAATTGAACATACATTTGACAGACCCCCACATATTGATATCATAGCTTGGCCTAGCTGACCAAATCTGTGCTCAAAACACTTAAGTCAGGCTAGAGTTGAACAAGTTCATCTACCATAAAGACAAATTTATAATAAAATGTCAAATATCTCATGATCTTTGTTGAATACTTGTATCCAAAAAATGCTGGCAATATAATACATCATTGAGTATTGGCTGTGTGCTCTTGTTACTGTGTGACAGGCTGAGAGTTGTGGTTCTCGGCTACTGCCCAGCATTGCAGGAGACTATCATAATGCATATTGCAAGCTTGGGAAAGTGTAAGTTTAAAATATGGCTTCCGAGGTGGACTCAGTCTTACAGACTTGTAATCCCCAAATTGAGACGGCCTGAGGATGGAGGATTTCAAGGTCATGGCCAGTACATGCAACTTAGCTAGACCCTGTCTCAAAATTTTTAAAAAAGAAAACAGAGAAAAAATATGGCTTCTATTGAATGCATGTTACTTTTACACTATGGACAGTTGAAAATCAGTAAGTCAAGCCACCATAAATCAGGGACCATCTGTGTCTAATGGAAATGTCAATTACATTTTGTTGACTTAGTAATTGTATATAATTGTCAAGAAATTTATATAAACACAGATGGCCAAAGTTAACATTACTTTATTCAAGATGTTCAAAACACTTTTTAGAAATTACCATATACACTTTTAATAAATGATTTTTCGGTCGCTGTATGTTCCTTAGCCCTGTCTTATCATCAGTAAAGTAGAACAAAAGGGTCTCTCACAGATCTACTTCATCAGAAATTATGGAAGTTTGGCCCAGTTATCCGTGTTTTAGTGAATGTTCCAGGTGATTCAGATGCATGCCAAGGTTCGAGAGGAACTTAAGTGAAGAGACTGAACTAGTCCTCCCAGGGAAATATTTGCTCTGAGTGGAGTCACAAGTATGTCTCTGCTAAGTGCTCCACAGACCCAACAGTGCTCACTGGTACAAGTAGTAAATATCATTCTTGGGGTTCCTATGAATAAAACTGGAACATCTTGTATTTCTTTAGAAAGGCATTGAGAAAGGTCCTCAGGCAATGCAAACATGTGACTAAAGTCCTGTAGGAAAACGTTTGCACCTATGGTCTGCCACTCTTGTTCATACATGGCAACAGGTCTGGACATGAGCAAAACACCCATTGGTGGCCACCGAGCTGACTTCTATGCAGCAGCATGTTTGCACAGAGATCCTTTCTACAGCACTGCAGGATCTTTTGATTCTTAGAATGTAATCTGCTTATAATTTTGTGCAAAGTTAGAAAAATTATGATTGTAACAATTTTTTTTCTATTTGCCTCAACAAATGTTTTCAGTAAACAGTGTGTACAGCTTCTGAAAATTTGCTTTTTTTCTGTTATGTTTGATAACATGTATTAAAATGCAACTTTTGAGAAAAATTAAAAAAAAAAAGTAAAGTGATTGACAATAAAAAAAAAAAAAAGAAATGGCCACAGTTGTGAGTTTTTCTGTTGTGCAGAGTTAGCCATCAGTATCGCTTCTGTTTGTGCCCAACAAAATTCCACTTTTTAGAAAACTGTTAATCATGTCTTATGAGCTCATTTCCATATCATTCCAGTATATTTTTAAAATATTATTTATTTATATAAACTGATTATGGCATTCTAAAAATGGGCCTGTAAAATGTTCCTGTTGGCCAAGAAAACACATACAGAGACACAAGGATCCACACTGTACACCTGAATGTGTTTTAATTGAAAACTATTTACAGAGATTTGCATGAGATTTAATTATTATTAAAAAGTTTATTGTTCAATTTGGGGGTATAGGAAAAAATAGAGGTACTCTGGATAGGTAGAGGAGAGTGAAGGGAGGGGAAAGGGTATGGGGGTAGAAAGGACAGTAGAATGAATCAGGCATATTATCCTATGTACATATATGATTACATGACTAGTGTGATTCTATGTCTTGTACAACCAGAAGAATGAGCAGTTATACTCTATTTATGTATGATATGTCCAAGTGTATTCTACTGTCATGTATAACTAATTGGAACAAATTTGTAAAAAGTTTATTGTTCAAAAGTAGAAATGATAATATAAATGTTTTATATATACTCCATGGATCTCAATTCTTTCTCCTTTTTTCTGGGAAGATTATATCCATATGAGAATACTAAATGTTGGAAGAAAGGAGCTAAAATGATGAACATCAAATATATTTCCTTTGAAATGCATTTTATTTCCAAAATCCTAATAATATTTAAGAAATATGCAATATAGAGTGGGAAATGTAAAATAAAAATTAATTGTCCCCACTCATTTCACCCTAGGAGAAAATCTATATGACCATTGTTTATCTTCTATTGATTTTTCACATGCCATCTTCTAATTACATATGGACATGAGTTTATGAGCTCATCACCTGGCACTGCACTATTGCCTTATGATTAATCGCATGTTTACATATCCACGTTCACATAAGCACAGTGGAAATTTTTAGTCCCCTAGAACAAAGAAAACTTGCCTTTATTGCTTTTATCTTCGGAGTGGTAGCCTGAAACATGATTTTTCTCTTTAAAAAAAAATTCTACTTAAATTGATTTCTATGTGAAAGCATGTCCAACATTCCATTAAATTGCTAGGTTACAATTGATTATTTAATAAAGCTGTTTGATAGCTTCTGAGAAGATTATTTCAAGCATTTAGCTTTGCATGCATCATTAAATCTGCTTGGAAAAGCAATAGAAAGCAGAAGTGACCATAACAGGAGTTCTGGTAGGGCTTCCCTCACTAATAACGGCCATTTGCTGGCCTGCGCTGTGGCTCTCACTGGAAAAGACATGACTAAGCATTTCAGAATGCACTTCATTTGGTTTAAAATAGATATAACTAAATACTTGTTACAACTTAAAGGTTTTTAGGGGCTTATTTTACTCATAGTTATCCAAAACATTTCTCCTTAAACAAATGTTTAGTTAGTATCATTTTTTTGTTGTTATATCATTTTTACAGAGGTAATATATAAGATGATATATACTTCTCTTGATTGACCTTTTTAAATGGTAAATAATGTATCAATCATAACTGGAATATATATAAATCGGCAAAGCAAATTGTCAAAGACTTATAATATAAATGGAATCAATCAAGATAGAAAAGCACCATTTTTAGAACCAAAAAGAAATTAACTTTATGTCCAGAACATCATCTGCTTTATTCTAATGAGACCCACAGGAACAATGTCAGTGGTCCTCTAGGTGGTCTCATAGTCATACTTGAGCTTACAGATGCTCTTCAATCTCTGATAAGGTTATATCTCAACCAACCCACTAAGCTGAACATATCTTAAGTCAAAACACATTTTATATATTCAGCTAATGGAACATCCCAGAGCAACACAGAACACTGCAAAGCATTGGTTGTTTACACTCATGATAGATGAGGGGGAGCTGAGATTCATAGCCACTACCCTCCATCATGAGATAGTTTCTTTCTGCATAACAACATCCTGGGGGAGATGTCAAAAGTCAAAACAAGGTTTCTATTGAGTATGTATTTTTACCAGCATAAAGTCAAAAAATCATAAGCTTACTGCTGTAAATTGGGTATCATGTCTACAGTTAAAGCCTAAACTTCTTCAAAGTGGAAGAAACCAAGTAATTATTTTTTAGTACTGGAAGCAATCAATAGATTATAATAATGATGGATAAAATTAGAGTCAAAATAGGTGTAGCTTTAACTCCATATCTTTCTGTACCCTACCAAAACAACATCAACGATGGATTCCAACAAAGTAAGAAGAAATATTTTTATTGGACAGGATCAGTTTTTTAAAGAAATACATACAAAAGGGACAGTAATTTTGTTTTCAAGCATTTAATATCTATATTAGGTTATATTGTGACATGATCATAAAATATTTCTAAGGGCCACTGGTATATAGCAACTACATACACAACTCTAATGTTTTTAAGCCTCCAGTTTGGTCTACGCATCTTGTATGTGTTATAAGACACTGTATTTTTATAAGAAATCCTTGAAGGGTCTGTTTAGTGTTTATTCTTCAACATACTTTTCCTTTCTCTCAGGTGGCTCCACAAAATTTCCTTTAAGAAACCATCACTCAGGTATTACTAGTCATGTTGGTTTGCATACGCTCCAATTCTAAGGACAAGTTTTAAGTGTTTTGTCCTACTCTTAACAAGTGATTTTTTTTTGCCTAGGGATAAAATCTAATTAAAGATTAAGAGATGTGACACTATTAAAATACTGTGACTTCAGGAGAGTGAATTTTCTCTCTCCTTCAGGATTTGTTAGCAAAATTTCATGAAACCTGATACCATTGTGTACTTGCTACCATAAAGGAAGCCATCTTGGAGATAAAGTGGAACTTAAGGGGTGTAGATAAACTCCCTGTTTTACTATCCTTTGAATCTACTGGACCAAAGGACAGCACGAAGAAAGTCAGGTCAACATATAGACCATCAGTTCCAGATGTCAATAAACTGTCTTCACTTCCTTTCTTGCTCCCTTATTTATTAAAAAAAAAAAATTAAATGTAACTTAAGTCGAGAATTTGGTCAGATGCACATGAAAAACTCTGAATAATTATGAAATCTCCAATGTGCATATCTTTATCTTCATACTGAAGTTCACAAAGTTTATATGACTTAGAGGCAACCAATTATAGAAATGGTTTTGAACTCTGCTGTAAATGGCAGCAAAACACTGGTGAATTCTATTATGCCACACAGACCTTCTGCTGGGGACTCAGGCTCACCATCACTGGCCAGAGTAAGAAATAATTAGTCTTTTGACACATAATCAAAATATTTTCCAATACCAAACATGATAGACAAACTTGCCACAAAAGGATTAATATCAGAAAATAATGACATAATCATGTCAAAAAATGCTTATCATTTATCTCCTTTTATTCCTTAAATATTCTACACCCTTCCCCTTTATTTATCTACATGTGGTAAAAATATCCCAGGGCCCTTGGATAGCCTGTAACTTTTTAAATATAAAGATGCTTGCATTTAGCACGTTAAAATAATAAAGTAGATGGTTCAGAAAATTTGGTCCCTATTGTCTTTTAAATAAAACATGCTATTATAAAAATTCAATCCCACTTCTCATTATATAGAATGTAAATAAGACACCATGGTGTTATTTGACAGAATATAATACCCCAAATCTCAAGCATCTATGATAATAATAATAAAAAATTCATTTCTAAAGCTTGAGATTGTAAAGAAGCTATTTTCCAAAGTCTATAGTAATTTAGTTTCACTTCTTAGAATGCATTTTAGTTTTGTAATCATATTCTGAAGATTAAACTTTTGCTTGTATTAAGGGAAACTTTTGCTTTAAAAAGTTGTGCATTATTGCCAATTTATTTTAATACAGCAATTACAGAATACACGCAGTGTTTCAAAAGAAGTTGGCCCATTTCCTATCGTAGCAATGAAGATTTTGTGGCAGCATTGGTACCATGCAATCCACTCGGTGGCCTTTTATTTTGTTTCATTAATTAGTATATTTAATGGGTAAATTGTGCATAATATTCACTGCTAAGAAAGATTTTAAACACTTTCTTAAAGCAAATAAAGTCATTGAGAGTAAAAAATAGCAACAAAAATCCCAAAGAATAAATATATCCATAAAGTTTAGCTAATGCTATAAAACCACTAATAAATACAAATATAATAAAAGAAGATATAAAACAATGAAAGAAAAAATAAATTTTATATTTATGGCCAGTATTGGAAAAAAAGTCCTTAAAAATATTGACCACAACAAAAATCTTACCTCTTCTCTTTGGTTATTTTGTGATTGACAAAAAGACAGTTCTCTCTGAACTCAAAAGGTTTGTAAAATATCTTGATATATGACACACTTACAGAATAAAGAATTCTCTATGCTTTCTCCTCCAGAATGCCAAAAATAGAGTTATTTTTAAAACAATGTAGAGAAAAAGTTTATATTTTTGCATTAGTTTATTTCTATTATGAGAATATTTATCTAGTTCATTAACTATGTAAAGAAAAATATTTTCAAATAATTATGAATATATAGATTTAATTTTAAATCAGTATCTCCAAAACTGTTTAATTTGATGCCTAAAGATTTAAGTGTATCTTAACAGAAATACAAAAATCATGTTCAATATGATTAAATATATGATGATTTTCTTCTAGTTTAATGTTGCAATGGTGAAAAAATTAAATTTTTCTTACTTATCAAAAGTTGAACTACTATATATATCTCAATAGATTAAAGTATCAAATAAATTATTTCAAGACAAAATAGAAAATAACAAAAATAATTGATAGTTTATTGTTATCGCTACTTTAAAAAGTACTTATTTATAATGTTACAGTGATAAAAAGCATCCTAAATGGAATTTTTTACACAGTTGGAGTAAAATCCATGTTTTACATAAATATAGGAAGTTATAAGTAGACCATAGTAATTCTATACCATGTGTATGTAAATACATGGAAATTAATCTTTTAATTTTATATGACCCTCGATTAACTACTTAGGTTGAATCGTAAGTTTGTTAAATCCAATTTTTATTAAACACAAATGACTTTGGTTTAGAAAGGCCAAATCTCAAACCAGCAATTTCATTTATGTCTTTACTTGTATATTCATAATTTACCAGTGACAAGCATCACACATTTAAAGGTTTATTCTAAGAAGATAGGCAATACCTTTTCAAATTTTTGGTCTGCTTTTAGTTTATTAGAGTTTTACTATTCTGTAATCCTTTGTTATTAAGAAATTAGTGTAAAATGTGGTATATATACACAATGGAATACTACTGAGCATTAAAAGAGAATAAAATTATAGCATTTGCAGGTAAATGGAGGGAGTTGGAGAATATGATGCTAAGCGAAGTAAACCAATCTCAAAAAACTAAAGTCCAAATGTTCTCTCTGAGATGTGGATGCTGATTCATAATGGTGGGGGAGATGGTGAAACTTTGGGAAAAGAGGAGCCAGGGAAGGGAATGGGACATGGAGGAAGATGAGATGGTGGAATGAGATGGGCATCATTATCCCAGGTACACGTTTGATTGCACATATGGTGCAACCAGAGAAATGAAAAGTTGTGTTGCATTTCTGTACAATCAATCAAAATGCATTCTGCTGTCATATATACCTAATTAGAATATATTAATTAAAACATAATAAAATAAATAACTACTAAAAAAGTATAACTAAACAGACCAGTGAAAAGAAGTCTCTTTCTAGAGGAAGGGAAAGGGGAAGGGAGGCTGGGAGAGAAAAGAGGGGAAAAAGGAAGAGGATCATTTAATTGAAATAGAATTCCATTCATGTGTGAGTTTTTCAGGATGAACCCAACAGCTATGTGTAATTATAAAGCTCTAATAAAAAAATGTGTACATAAAAAAGGAACTTATTCTTGAGGGTTCTTATGAATTTTTTGATTTAAAGCTCTTTCCAAAAATACCACTTCCTTAAGAAATACTCTCTGAAACTTATAAATAAGGCAAAGAAAAGTACATAATAGTTCCTTTTGATATTTTGGGGGGACACCACTTCACAAGACTACCAGTAGATTATTCAGAGGAATGCATTTTGTGTGACTCAGTTTCACTGATAACTATTTACTATGGACTGAGAAAGGTGATTCATCAAAGCTGCACATTAACTTGCATATTTTGACCAGTAAAGATGTGCCTAATTTCTCTTCAGCAGAAAAGAAATCATACACATTCCAGGTTACAGTGCAGAAAGCATACCCAATAACTAACAAAGCAGTTTCATTGGAACATTCTTTTTCTTTTTTCTGTACTGGAGATTGAACTCTGGGGCACTCGACCACTGAGCCACATCCCCAGCCCTGTTTTGTGTTTTATGTAGAGACAGGGTTTCACTGAGTTGCTTAGCGCCTCACCATTGCTGAGGCTGGCTTTGAACTCATGATTCTTCTGTCTTAGCCTCCCAAAGTACTGGGATTACAGGCATGTGCCACCGCACCAGGCTCATTGGAACATTCTTTACCAAATCACCAAAGTAGTCCCCAAATCTGCAATTTCTCTTGATGAACCTATTTTATCGATTCCCTTATTGAGTGGAGATAAATCTTCTTAGCATGCACATTTTATATTTGTATAAGTCATGTTTATCTTTTAAAAATTATACTCAAAAATATTATCTTTACAAATTTGAGTAACTACCAACTCATCAGTGTGTCCTAGATCTCTCAGCCTATCTCTAATATTGGCACATCTCTCATTGCTAGAACTTTCTCTCTGTTGCTTTTTTTCATAGCACTTCTTAGCGTCCAACATTCCATATAAATTTCTGTTGTACAATCTTTATTTTCTCTCTCCATACTTTTCGAGTATAAACAGAATACAGGCATAATTTGTTTTGCTCTATAATGTGCCGTTCTTTCTGCTATAACATGGCACTTTGTTTCCTAAAAGAGCACCACACTAAGCCATGATAATCACAGAAATGCACTTTTCCCCACAGGGTGTGGGGAAAAGCTGAGGTTTGGGGAAAAACACTCGGAAACTTTGTGAGTGACACAGTAAATGATGATGGAATTACACATGCTAATTGGCTAAGAAATACATAGACTCTACAGAGAACATGAGACTTTACCTTGGACCTGAAGTCTGCATGCAAAAGCTGGTTTCAGAAAAATAGCTGCTGGTGCATTATTGTGAAGTGGCGGAAGGAAGGTCTTCTGAATGAATGACAAGTCGTGACATTATAAGTGATGGGTGTGTATGTGTGTGTCATCCGGTGTGCATGCTTGTGAGATATTTCCTTAAAAGCTTGATTCATCTGTGAACATTTTTCTGTATTTACCAAGTGTTTCTCCCCCAAAAAACAATTTAAGCTACAACTTTTCCCTGCTAAACAATTGCATTCAAACTAACTCATATTTTTGAAACAAGCATAATGAAAGAGATAATGATAGCTGCACATCCTAGACCAATACTTAGTAAATTCTATGCACTAAGAGCCTATATACTAGATAAATGATCCAATAAGTGATTCAGTAAAATGTATTTGTAATAAGTCATTAACAAAATATATTTATTCAGCATAATATATCACATCTTAGATTCCATAGAAAAATATGGGTAGACAGAAGTCACTTAGGAAAATTTGATTTTCTCTCAGGTTAATATAGGTATTTTATACAAAATAAATAAAAATGAATTAGAAGTATTTTGCTTCAATGTATCCTTAAAGCATATCTACCAGAGATATTGCACATTGCTGATCAGCTTGGTTGGGTAATATAGCACATCTGGAATTTCAGAGTAGGACATGTTAGTTTGAAAGTATATATTTGAGGTGGTATAAAAATTTGTATGCTAATAAATATAAAAATCAGGATAGCTGTGGTTATTTTAAATGAGCTACAAAGCAAAGTTAAAATATTTTTGATTTGTGCTCATAATTTATATAAAAATCTTCTTAGTTTCTCCCATGACCACTAATTACTGCAGATGGAAATGAGGTTTTAAAATTTATCAGTAATGATACAGGATTTGAAAGAGTGAGAATGACTCTCATTAGTGTACGTGTAGTGTAGGAAGCAACAGGTTGATTAGAAGTTGTGTCCTGTACCCAGTGACAGCAACCCAAATAATTAACAAGTGAAAAAAAATGTAGTTATCCAAAGTAAATATGACAAAAACACTAACAGGTATGAAAGCTGGTGTGGTCAGAGGAGTATTTCTACACTGTTTAGATACTAGTGTATTGGCCAGGGCTCTCCAGGGAAACCAAACAAGTTGTGTGTGTGTGTGTGTTTGTGTGCGTTGGGGGGGGACTGAGAAAGATGGAGAGACATAAAAGCAGTGGTTCATAGAGTTATGGAGGCTGATGTTCCTCAAGATCTGCTGTTGGTAAGCTGGAAACCTTGGAAAGCCAACATGAAGTTGCAGTAAGAATCCGGAGACCTGAGACTCAGGAGAGTCAATGATGAAAGGTCCAGCTCAAGGGTTGGAGAAGACTTGTTTCTCAGTTCAGATGATTCGGCAGAAGAAGTTCCCTCTGACTCAAATTTTTTGTTCAGTTTAGATTTTTAATTTATTAGATGGGACTCACTTTTTGAGGGGGCAATCTTCTTTATCAAGTTTGCCAACTAAAATGCTTATCTCATGTGGAGAAGCCTCAAAAATAAAACCAGAATAATGCTTCACCAAATTTTTGAGTATCCATGGTCCAGGCAATTTGACACATAAAATTAATTATCACAATCTGCTTATCAGCTTGAGCCCCTCATGCATCTCCTTAAACCGTATTTAATATCCACATAAAGAAAACATGTGGTCATAATTCTTCTAATATAATAGAACTGTCCTGTATACACTTGAACACAGGCTAGCCCTTTGCCAGAGGAGAAAATAAAGTCCTGAGCAATTTTAACTTTTTCTAGTCTAATCTCTGAGGTCTGTAATTAAGTATTATGATACAAACGTAACACTTGAACACTATAATATAAATCAAATGCATTCCATATTGCATGATAAAGAAACAATAGGTGAAAGAAATAAAAAATTATGTACACATAGTCACACACCAACGTATAACAAAACCACGAGGAAATAATTTGGGTAATTATTTTCTTTATTTCTATAACTGGTCACATGTAGTATTTATACATGTAGTATGTAAAGCTACATTTGAACACTACCTATTCTGTATGCATTTGGGCTTTGCATTTGGGCTTTAGTAGATACCTCAGCTAGTCATAGCTATTCACATGGTGGAGTTTCCCAAACCTTCACACCTGAAGGATCTGGACCTTTAGTGTCTTTACTTGTATTAAGTTATTTCAGTTTTCCATTGGCTTATCATAAGGCATGGTAATACAAAGAGAAATCCTACATCCTGCAAATTACAGACAGTTATCCTTGCCTCCATTGTAGAGAGCAGTCCAATATTCCCAAGGCAATCAGAATCAGTGACCCAGCTAGCACAGTTACATTTCATTATTCCTTGAGGATCACAAGGAGTCGAAAGGAGACAGTGGCCACTTAGATTCTGGTTCAGTGGAATCATTATTATTTCTCCTGGTGGAGGCTTGCTTCCTTCAGACCTAACACCTCTAGGCCAGCACAACAGAAAGTCAAGGAAAATGGAACCAATGGAACTTTTCTAGTAGGTCACTAGGGGTAATCATGAGCAGTATTATGGCCATTTGCATCCCTTGATTCCTACTTGTAAATCCTGGCTATGGGAAAAACAGCTGCCAGTATTAGGTGCCAATTCAGAACAAATATCCCAGCTCAGAAGTACATGGTCAGTTAATATTTGAATGAAGAAAACAAACACACTTAAAGCCTTTAGGATGAGGTCACCTGACTTATCCTCTTAAGAAAATCTTGGAATATATACATGCAGATCTTTGGAGTTAAAAGTGAAGAGGATCTCATGATTAAATGAAATCTTTAAAGTTCATCTTTCATCTCAGAACATCCATCTGCATGAGAGCAAAGTTGGTCACAAATGTACCTTCTCAAGAATGTTTTATAAGCGTGCCCATATATAAGTGTGAACAGGTCTGCCCTGAGGTTAAACCATAAAACTGTAATTCACAGCTTTTTACTATTTCAAGGAAAACACATTCTCACCTCAAGATAAGTTAGGTAATAGTAGAGAATACAAACATGACTTTTCATGAGAAACCTATTATTTCTCTTCTTTCTCATATATACAAATATAAAGTGCAAAGAAAATACAAAGGGGGATGAAGAAGGACCTGAATTTGAATTGCTAATTCCCTCAAAGAAGGCAACTCTGGGCCATGAGTAAATAAAGACCTTAGCAGTGATATTCCCTGAATTCAGAAACTTGCCTAGGTCTCTGAACAGTTTTAGGTTAGGGTTTCTTGCTTGTGATTACTAATTAATTTATTGCTTTGGTTCTTGATTCAGAAAATCAAGCAATAAAATGGAATGAGTCCCATCCTAGACAACTGTATTTATTGATGATTTTGCTTGATATCTCAGCTAATCATTTCCTGGTGCCATCTCTCCCAATAAGTTATTTGCGATGTTTTTATTTTATAGTCTCTTCTCTCATGTTGAGAAACTTATACATGAAAATTGCCCAATTACTGATAAATAAATGGATTATAGTTATTCAATGTGCTTATGCATAACATATAATATTCTTGTATAATAATATATTTCCACTACGTTGTTTTCAATCACCATAGTTCAAAATTATCAATGGTTCTTTTCCTCAATATGACAGAACCAGGAGTAAAGTCACAAAAATGTGTGAGTGACATAGTGTGAATACTTGAAAACAGTGAATTCTGAGACAGACATGCCCTCATATCAAACATGTCTCAGTAGCATGTAAACAGTTAAAATAAATAAATAAAGTAGACATATGCTTGATTGTCATTATATTCCAGAAACAAATATGGAGGGACTTTTTGTTGTATTTTATATATTTTCATCAGGACAATGCCTTCCTTTGTAAGATGATGTAAATAATTTTAGTGTCTGAATTGGCACAATTGCAGCACAAAGTCAATATGATTCACATTATTAATATTTTTATTTTTTGAGGGGTGGCTAGGGATTGAACTCAGTGGCACTAGACCACTGAGCCACATCCCCAGCCCTATTTTGTATTTTATTTAGAAACAGGGTCTCACTGAGTTGCTTAGCACTTCGCTTTTTGCTGAGGCTGGCTTTGAACTTGCCATTATCCTGCCTCAGCCACCCAACCCATTGGCATTACAGGTGTGCACTCTCATGCCCACCAATTCAGATTATTTTTAAGCAATAGGATTTTTCAATTCACCAAGATTTTCTAACATATTCCATTAAATGCATCTCAGATTCAAATGTGGGCTACAGAATGATGGTCTTGATGAAAGATACTTGAAATTATATTTTCTGTATACAATATATTTTGTTAAGTAATTGAAAATAAAATCTAACATTTTAAATTTTAGAGAACTTAATATCAACATGACATCATGGTATACTTGCATATCAGGGTGAAATCAACTTGGGAAGGTCTTCCACATATATAGAAGGAAATGATAAGTAGCATGAATTTTCTACACATCTTGCTAAAGACAGACCACATATTCTAATAGCGTACACAATAGTGTTAAATAAAATTACATACATTTCAGAAAAAAATAAAGGTACTAACCAGGTGAAAAAGAATGAATTAGTAAATGGATTTTTTCAGTGTCCCCTTGACCAAACCAGCTTGTCAAATGAACCCACTAACAGCCAGGTGTGGTGGTGCAAGCCTGTAATCCCAGCACTTAGGGAGGCTGAGACAGGAGAATTGCAAGTTCAAAGCCACCCTCAGCAATGGTGAGATGCTAAGCAACTCAGTGAGACCCTGTCTCTACATAAAACACAAAATAGGACTGGGGATGTGGCTCAGTGGTCGAGTGCCCCTGAGTTCAATTTCCAGTACAAAAAAAGTAAATAAATAAAGAACCCACTAACAAGGAAGGAAGGTTCTACAACAGGTAGGATTTACTACTTTCGTTTTTTTTTTTCAAAGTATTGATTCTATGAATGATGGTTTCCTTAGAGGAAGGCCAATATGGTCAAGAATATAGTGATCCAAAAGTGAAATACAGTACTTCCTGTTGATAAAATGCTGCTCTATGTTTTCCATTAGTGAAAATACAAATTCTTGTTGCTTCTTTAAACACTAACCTGAGTTTCAACCCATATCTTAACCTCCAGAAGCACAATAGAAAGTGTAAACTATTGGGATCAAATAGTCAACAACACACTGTAATACAACTAGGAATTTGTGTAGATGTTTGGAATATTTTTCTCTACCTTCCACAAAGTCCCTTGGAGAAAATCATTTAGCCATTTAGTTGAATTTTCAGATCTGCATAGAAAATATGGGGAAAATATCCATGTCTCTGGCTGTTAGGGTTAGCACAGAATGTGCTTGGTGACCTTGACACAAATAGTGTCCATGGGTTGGTGGAGTTAAAATAAAATTAAAAGTTCAAGGAAGGTGAAGAAACAGATGTAACATGTGAAAGAAAATTTTCAGTAAGTTTATTTATGAATAAAATAGAGAAAAAGATAATGGTTGAAATTTGTTTTGTCTTAAGCTTTAGAGACATTACAATAAGTCTGTGCTTAGAGTAGAAAGAAAGGGTACATTTCAGAAGAAAAGCAGTCACTATTAATTCTATTTCACTTAAATAGCATAATTAAGTGTTGTAGAGAGTACTAATTTCAGATGACACTCGGTTGAAAAAAAACAAAGAAAACCATTTGGAATCTTTTTAATTTGAAAAAAATTACCATCTTGCTACACTAGTATTAATTTAAGGAAAAATGTAAGTAATTTTCCTGTTGCCTGGCATTTTAAATTATATTATTTTATAATTTCAAAAATAGATGCCACATGTAGAAGAATGAAACTAGACCCCTATTTCACCACTTAGAAAAATCAACTCAAAATGGATTAGAGATTTAAATGCAAGAACTGAAACTATGAAACTACTGGGAGAAAATAATAAAGTCTTTAGGACATTAGAATTTGCAGATACTTGTGACAAAACCCTAAAGCACAGAAAAAAAAAACAGTAACAGAAAACTAGGATTACATCAACCCAAAATCTTCTGCAAGCAAATAAAACAATCAACAGAGTAAAGCCAACCTACAGAATAGGAGAAAATATTTCCAAATTATAGATCTGATAAGGAGCTCATATCCAGAATGTTTTATGGAACAGCAAAAACTCAGAAAGAAAGAAAAAAGCCCAATTTAGCAAACAACACTCAGTAGATCTAAAATCGATGTACCTCAAAATAAAACATATAAACACCAAAAGTTGTATAAGTTGTATGAAAAATGTAAAACTACAGTAAGACAAAACCACATCAAATCAAAGATCAAATGGACAGTAAGACATTATCTCACTCTGTAAGAACGTCTATTTGAAAAGACAAAAGAAAAGTGCTGAGATCAGATGAGGAACAGACTGTCAAAGAGAAGATAAATTATTACAGCCATTAGGGACATCAGTATGGAGGTTTCTCAAAACATTAGAATCAGAGCTACCCTATGATCCAGCAAACCCACTCTTGGATATATATCCAAAAGAAATGAAGTCAGTATGTCCAAGACACATCTGCACTTCCATGTTGATTGAAGCATTATTTACAATAACCAAGAAATAAAAACCACTTACATGTCTATCAACTGGTGAATGTGGCACATAGACACAATGAAATATGATTCAGCCATAGAGCAAATGTACAACCACAAGTATGGGAAGTTATATTCCATGCATGTATAATATGTCAAAATATATTCTACTGTCATATATAACTGAAAACAATAAATAAAATATTCAAAAATAAAGAATGAAATCCTGTTATTTACAGCACAAGGGAGAGGACTAGAAGACATCATGTTAAAAGGAAGAAATCAAGCACAGAAAGAAAAGCACCACATGATCTCAGTTACAGGTAGAGTCTGAAAAAGTTGATCTCATGGATATTGAGAGAACAATGGTAGAGAGAGCAGAGGGGAGAGATGGATCAATGGAAATGAAGTTACAGTTGGATAGGAGTAAGAAGTTCTGATGTGTTATCACACAGTATAGTGACTATAGAATAACATACTAATATAATAATGCACTCTGCATTTCAAAAGGCTAGAAAAGTTTTGAGAAGGTTTTTCCAAAAAGAAATGAGCAACGGTTGAGGAGATAAATATATTTATCATGCTTTAAACATTAATCATGTATCCAACATTACATTGTACCACTTTAATATATATGACAGACATTGTTTTGTGTATTATTGAAAAAATAAATTAAAAAATGGAAATCTAGAAACCCAAATACAAAGCAATTTTATTTTAAATATTTAAGTTTATAAATGAAATTGCCACATTTTTGTGTGTTAATTTTGTAAACTGGTATTTTGTCAAATTAGTTTATCAGCTCTAGCAGTTCAAAAATTAATATATTCAGCTGGGCACAGTGGTACATGCCTGTAATTCCAGCAGTTTGGGAGGCTGAGACAGGAGAATCACAACTTCAAAGCCAGCCTCAGCAACAGCGAGGCTCTAAGCAATTCAGTGAGACCCTGTCTCTACATAAAACACAAAATAGTGATAGAGATGTGGCTTAGTGGTCAGTGCCCCTGAGTTCAATCCCTGGTACATAGTAATAATAATAATAATAATAATAATAATAATAATATCAAAGGGAAAAGAAGAACTCCCATTACAGAGTTAGAGAAGCAGAAGGCAACTTTGTCCCAATTTTGATATTAGTTTTGTTCATTCTGATGAAAGTCAAGTATGTAATAAAAAAGACAATAAAGTGGTTATTATAATCCACATCTATTTCAAATTTTTTTTATTAAAAGAACAAAGATGCATTTGTCACTTTAAAACTAATTCAAGAAAACTGATTCATTAATGTATTTTCTCCTTTTATGCTTCTTCTTTTTATGTTATATTTTGTAGAGAAGTTACTATTATTTGTATTATCTGGAAAAAAGTTGTTGTGATATTTGCAAGATCATGAATGATGGGGCTGGGTCTTCATTGTGTCTCATCTGGCTGACCTTAAATTTCTAAATCACACTAAGTACTTAGAAAAAAAGTCTGTGAAAAATCCATTATTTTTAAATCCACTGCCTGCTTGAGAGATATTGCAATTCTTGTCCAGAATATCAGTTTCCCCTTTAATGATGTCTTGCTCAGTGGTGATACTTCCTCCTTCTGTCTTTTCCACTTCCTCTTTATCAATGCTCATCTCAGATACTCCATTCACACTTACCTTAAAATTTTTGAAAATTGAAAAACTAGGAATGCTAAACTTTGAAAAAAATTCACACACACACACACACACACACACAAATACTAGTATAATGTTGCTTTGTTGCTATAAAGAACAGGAAACAAAGACAAGGACATAGAATGAATAAGAATATATACGTATACATCACTCTCCTGCACTGAAATAGCAGTTTATGGTGTGCTGTAGTTAAAGGCTAACAAGTATTAAAGCAGGGGGGTTGATCAGGGTGACCACATCAGTACACAACAAAGGGCTCATCTGGAGGTGAGAAAGACTAATTATTAAATAGAAACTCTGTGTCAGAATTTAAATTTGTCCTCTTTCCTTTAATGTCACGTGGGGCCATGTGCCAGATACTGATGTTGGCAACATAAAGTATCTTAAATATAAAATTTCCTGAGTTTCTTTTCTTTCTTTTTGTCTCAATTATTGCATCAATTACAATATTCTAAATTTTTGGCCTCTCTGCACTAACACTTATGCTTTAGATGTTGCATATGATGCTCTTTGCTGTGTCCCTTTTCAGTTTAAACAAATTCTTTTGCCATCTCCCTTTGGAATTTATATTTCCAAAACTACGATTACCTAGAGTGCTATTTTTTATTGAAGAACATATATCTCTGGATATAAGTCGATGATAGGATAGAAGTTGGAGGATAGAGAAAGCCAGATATCACAGTCATTGTCCAGCAATCCCATAAGCTAGTTTTCCTGTAAGCAAGATCTCAGCTGTACAAACTCAGGGTACAGGAACCTCAGGAATATTATACCCTACTGATGGCAGTTAGTAAGCCCTGGGAGAGTGGTAGTTCAAAGGAAGCAGAATGAATGTGAAGAGTCTCTGTTTCTTTCCCAGGGGCATGTTGAGATCTCCCAGTAATGGTGCACACTTCAGTGTCAAGAGCGGCTGGTCTCAAGGCAACACAGAGCAAAAGCAAATGTCACCTCTAAAAAATTGTTGCTCCAGTCTATCAGCCACTCCAGAGTTCTAGGCAGTCTTCAATCACCTTAGGGTTTCCTATTATTTACATTTTTATTATTCTCAATTTGTGAAAAATGAATTAGCAGCAATTCTAAAGGCAATGTCTGAAAACCCTGACATTTCCAAGGGGTTTATTTTTTTCAAAGCCTTGCCCTAAGTTATGCCAGTAGGGAAAGATATGTGATCGTTTCAGAAATTAAATTAGTTTAACACATTAAAAAAATCTACAGGAAGGAGATGTCACACAGTGATATAGGATGTGCAAAACCTTGGATTTGATTCCCAGCATTGCAGAATAAAAATGTTTATGATCAAAAATTACCCAAAAGAATTATAAAACTATACACCCAGAAAGGAGTTAAAATACAATGCCTCAAATCTCTCATTTTTAGATTGAAAAATCAGATTCATAAAGGGTATGCACTGATTTTTTTTTCTTAGAATTAGAACTAGAGCTTGACTCCTAATCCCTCATTCAGTTTTTTCCCCATATCCACTGTATAATTTAGATCCATCATGGAATCAACTCTGTAATAAATATTTATGAAATACAAAGAGTATAATAAAAATCTTTTGGTATAAAGAACATAATCATTTCTCTCATTTCTAAAATTATAGCTCCCTCCCCCCTTTCTTTTCTTCAGTACTAGAGACTGAACATAGGCACTTGTCAGGAGTGGCAACTGAATAATGGGTCTTGAACAGTACCGTGACAGATGCAAATGCTTCTATTGGAAACTGTGGATGCAAAGGCATCAATTTGAGACTGCCCAGTTGCTAGGGTGATGCCTTGTTCAATAGGAGGTTATGTACCATCCATGAAGCTATTCACTTTTTGACCTTCAGGTTCAGATGTCAGCTGCTTGAGGACAGAAAGTTATGAATGCAAGCCAAAAATCATTATCATACTCCTGACCTTTATTCTGCTTACTTTGAAGAAACTTTCTCACAATAAATCATTTTGATGTTTATGCCTATATGATAAACGTACTGAGCTTATTGTGTATTACTACCTCCCTACCAGGGTTGTAGTCAACCTCTGAGACCCAGCTTTTTCTCTATTTGTATGTCTGTTTGTCTTTTCTGTTTGTCTTTTCTGTTTGTCCCTCACTGCCCAGCCTGGTACCTGAATTAACCGCCATGTAAGTTACAGCAGTTGGTGACTGAAAAGGTGCCCTGACACTTGCTGGAACTTTCCTCTGTCGGGTGAGTGAAACACTCTGAAAAAAGATGGCATCAGATGAAGGAAGGAGAGGAGAAAATTTATATATAGATCTGTGTAAAACATGGAACAGTTGTAAGTGGAGAAAAGGCTGTCTATGTTGATATGCTTATGTTTAAGTCAAGGAAGGTACAATTGTCACAATTTTTAAAATTTGTTACAAAAACTTGCCCCAGGTTCCCTAAGGAGGGACGTAAATGTAGAGACATAGGCAATTAGTGCCCTGCTTAAAGTAATACTTAAGGCCCAAGGAATAAAAAATAAAAAGGAGGGGGGGTCTCTCCATAGAAAACTTAAATTATAGCACCGAGCTTTAAGAGAATAATTTTACAAAAAAAAAAGATAAAAAACAGCAGCCTTTTTTCTTAGTTTTTGCAAGATCAATCTCTCTCTTAAGCTTGCATTTAAAATGTAAATTGCAGAGAACCAGTGAAGACAAAAGAAACAAAGGGTGTCACTTTTAAATTGCAAGAAAGACTTGCAGAGGAATGCTTAAGATTGAAGGGGAAAAGTGTCATGTTTAAACCCAAGCCATGTTTAAACTTGGCTGGCTATCTTTTCTGCCCTGTTTTCTTAACCAGTTTCTCCCTAATGCTATAGCACTGGGACAAAAAAAAAAAAATGGAAAGATTATAAATGTACAATTTTTTCCTTTCCTTAAAAACATTTTTTTCCTGAGGATTTTACAGGCTCTCACATTCTTTTAATGTCTGAACTGACGATAAGCTATATTAAAATTAAACTCTGAACCAATAATGATGTTTTGCATGCTCTTTTACTAAAATATTGTAGCCATGTGATTTTTTTTTAAAGAATCCCCTTTTTTTAAAGATTCTATATTTATGAGCTCATGATTTCATGGTTAATTCACATTTGATCTTTCATGCCTAAATTAATGTATTTTCCTGATCAGTCTTATTTTGTCTAACTACAGAGGTTTATATACTCTGTCTTTGTTCAGAGGCCAAGTTTTTCAAAGTTTGAATCCCAAATACATTACAAATTCCTCTTACAAGATTCTAAAAAGGACATAGATATGTTGATGTTAGGAGTAAATCTGATAGCCATCAAAGAAGAATAATGTGTGGCTATCTGAACGTTTGATTTCAGCATCCATCGTGGCTGTTAGATTTTAAACCTGGCATTTCCAACTTTACAGGGCTGCCCTATGTGTAAAAGTCTGATTGATTCTATTTTTAATTTCTAACAGAATAAATCTAATAGAGGCTTTGATAAACATCTGTAACATTTCCTCCAATCTGTGGAGCTCCACTTATATAAACAATCTTTGTTTCTTGTCTGTTTTGTGTATGTGTGCATACCTGTGTATTGTATTATTGTGTCTACATGTGTTTGTGTCCATATATTAAGTACATGGTACCAAAATTAGCATATAGATAAATGAGCACTCCCAAATTAAAATAAGAAATTGATCCAAATATTTTTTAGTTTACATGAGTTAAAAAAGAATTTCAGTTTAAATTGGGTAAACAGATAAAAATAAAGATGTTTTTAAAATTAATAACTCACAAGTTTTTCTAGGGAGTCAAACAATAAAGTGTTGGTTTTTATAAAATGTCTAAAATGTAATATCCATTCCTTCTAAAAACTTTTCTTCAACAGGAAAGAGATGTCTAATACCATTAGCTACATTTGTCGAATATCTTGGTTTTTCCAGCTAAAAATGAACAAATTAGACCTAACATAAGTAGGATTAGTCATAAATGTATTTGTTAAAGAAAACTTCTGATTGATTTACAAAGTTAAAGTTCTAAAATATCAACTCCTAAATATAAAATAGAACACTTTAAACTTTTTATATTTTATAAGAAAATATATTTAAACATTAGATGTGTTTTCATAGATGGTTAAATAGAAAATGTTTGAGATTTCTTTGTTTCTATGTCTTCACTAAAAATGGAATTATTGAGAGTTAAGATTGTCAGGTGTGATTTACATTCAAAGAGTGCAAAAGATTTCAGTTCCGTTGAAGTACTATAAAAACAAAAGTAATTCATGTTATTAAAGTTTAATAATTTGTCCAAATTCAAAAATTTTGTAAGGATTGTTTCAAAATATGAATTTGGAAAGAAGTCAGTAACTAAGAAAGAGATATAAGAAAGTTTTATTTATGAAAATGTAGTTTAATATAGAAAGCAAAGGGAAATGTTTTTGGATAAAAATGTCTTTTGTCTGGTAAAGTTAAAGTTTGTAAAGGATCTAAACAAATTAAAAACATTGATGGAGAATAAATTTTTAAAAGTTTTTGTGTAACTAACTTGGTTATATATAATTACCACAATCAGTTAAAATTATTTAAGACCTTTTCCTCTTTTAAAAATAAAGTTTTTAATCCACAAGTTGGAAGGTCTGGCATGGAGCATGCTTACAGAAACACATACCTTCTCATAGGTATCTGTTACATTTCAAGAGGCTAATTAGGCTTCCTAAAAAAAAGAGAGAGAGACTCAGGAAGAAAAGGAAAACTATTTCCTGAGACACAAGTCAAAAATTAATGTAATAATACAAACCAAAGTTTAGCACTCTATGTATTAAAGTGATAAGGATTTCTTTTTTAAAATTTATTTTATTTTTATTTGTTCTAATTAGTTATACATGATAGCAGAATGCATTTTGATCCATTGTGCAAAAATGGAGCCCAACTTTTTATTTCTCTGGTTGTTCACTCTATAGAGTTGCACCAAATGTGCAGTCATACATGTACCTAAGGTAATGATGTTCATCTCATTCCACCATCTTTCCTGTCTCTATGCCCCCTCCACTCCCTCCCTCCCCTTTGCCCAATCAAACTTCCTCCATTCTCCCCACACTCTCCCCTCCATTATGGATCAGCATCCACTTATCAGAGAGAACATTCAGCCTTTTGTTTTTTGGGATTGGCTCACTTTGCTTAGTATGATATGCTCCAACTCCAACATTTACTTGCAAATGCCATAATTTTATTCTCTTTTAATGCTGAGTAATATTCCATAGTGTATATGTATGACAATTTCTTTATCCATTCATCTGTTGAAGGGCACCTAGGTTGATTCCACAGTTTAGCCATTGTGAATTGAGCTGCTACGAACATTGATGTGACTATGTAACTATAGTATGCTGATTTTAAGTCCTCTGGGTATAGATAGAGGAGCAGAATAGCTGGGTCAAATGGTGGTTCCCTTACAAGTTTTCTAAGGAATCTCCATACTACTTTCCATAGTAGTTGCACCAATTTGCCTTGCCTTTAGCAATTTATGAGTGTACCTTTTTCTCCACATCCTTACCAACACTTATTATTGCTTGTATTCTTCATAATTGCCATTCTGACTGGAGTGAGATAAAATATTAGAGTATTTTTGATTTGCATTTCTCTAATTACTAGAGATGTTGAACATGTTTTCATAGATTTGTTGATCAATTGTATATCTTCTTCTGAGAAGTGTCTGTTTAATTCCTTGGCCCATTTATTGTTTGGGTTATTTATTTTTTTCTTGCTAAGTTTTTGAGTTCTTTATATATCCTGGAGATTAGTGCTGTATCTGATGTGTGTGTGGCAAAGATTTGCTCCCAAAATGTAGGCTCTCTCTTCACCTCATGCATTATTTGCTGAGAAGATGCTTTTTAGTTTGAATCTGTCCCATTTATTGATCTTGCTTTTATTTCTTGCACTTTAGGAGTCTTGTTAAGGATGTTGGGGCCTAATCTGATGTGATGAAGAATTGGGCCTACTTTTTCCTCTATTAGGCACAGGTTCTCTGGTCTAATTCCCAGGTTCTTGATCCACTTTGAGTTGAGTTTTGTGCATGGTAAGAGATAGGGGTTTATTTTCATTTTGCTGCATATGAATTTCCAGTTTTCCCAGCACCATTTGTTGAAGAGGCTATGTTTTCTACAAAGTATGTTTTTGGTGCCTTTATCTAGTATGAGATAACTGCATTTATGTGGGTTTGTCTCTATGTTTTCTATTCTGTACCGCTGGCCTACATGTATATTTTGGTTCCAATATCATGCCATTTTTGTTACTATAGCTTCATAGTGTAGTTTAAAGTCTGGTTTTATGATACTTCCTGATTCATTCTTCTTGCTAAGGATTGCTTTAGCTATTCTTGATTTCTTAATTTTCCAAATAAATTTTAAGATCCCTTTTGCTATTTCTATGAGGAATGTTGTCGAGGTTTTAATTGTAATCACATTAAATCTGTATAGTGCTTTTGGTTAGTATGGCCATTTAACAATATTAATTCTTCTTTTCCAAGAGCATAGGAGATCTTTTCATCTTCTAAGGTCTTCAATTTTTTCTTTAGTGTTCTGTAGTTTTCATTGTATAGTTATTTTACCTCTTTTGTTAGATTGATTCCCAAGTGTTTTATTTTGTTTTTTTTTTTTTGAGGCTGTTGTGAATGAGATAGTTTTCCTAATTTCTCTTTCTGAAGTTTCATCACTGATATATAGAAATGCAGTTGATTTATGGGTGTTGATTTTATCCTACTACTTTGCTGAATTTATTTATTAATTCTAGATGTTTTCTGGTGGAGGTTCCTGGAAACATAAGTATAGAATTATGTCATTGGAAAATAGTGATAGTTTGAATTCTTCTTTTCCTATTCATATCCATTTAATTTACTTCTTCTTTCTAATTGCTCTGGCTAGAGTTTCAAGGACTATGTTGAATAGGAGTGGTGAGAAAGAGCATCCTTGTCTTGTTCCAGTTCTTAGAGGGAATGCCTCCAATATTTCTCCATTTAGAATAATGTTGGCCTTGGGCTTATATAGATAGCTTTTACAATGTTGAGGTATGTTTTGACTATCCTTAGTTTTCTTAGTGTGCTGAATATGAAAGGGTTTTATATTTTATCAAATACTTTTTCTTCATCTATTGATATGATGATATGATTTTATTCTTCAAGTCCATTGATATGATAAATTACATTTATTGCTTTCTGTATGTTGAACCAACCTTGTATCAAGTGGGATGGACCCCACTTGATCATGGTGCACTGTCTCTTAAATATGTTTTTGTATGCAATTTGCCAGAATTTTATTGAGAATTTTTGCATCTATATTCATTAGGGATATTGATCTGAAGTTTTCTTTCCTTGATGTGTTTTTTTCTGGCTTTGGTGTCAGGATGATACTAGCCTTATAGAATGAGTTTGGAAGGGATCTTTCCTTTTCTATTTTATGGAATAATTTGAGTGCATTGGTATTAATTTTTATTTGTAGGTCTTGTAGAACTTGGATGAGAATCTGTAAGGTCCTGGAATTTACTTGGTTGGTAGGCTTTTGATGGTGTTTTCTATTTCATTTCTCTAAACTGATCTGTTCAAATTGTGTATATACTCCAGATTCAATTTGGACAGCTCATATTTTTCTAGAAATTTGTCAGTGTCTTTGATACTTTTAATTTTTTTGGAGTATAAATCTTCAAAATACTCTATTATTATCTTCTGTATTTCAGTGGTATCTGTTGTGATATTTCCTTTTCATCACAAATTTTAGTAATTTGAGTTTTCTCTCTCCTTTTATTAGGGTGGCTAAGAGTTTATCAATTCTATTTGTTTTTTCAAAGTACTAATTTTGATTTTGTCACTTTTTTCAATTGTTTCTTTTGTTTCAATTTTATTGATCTCAGCCTTAATTTTAATTATTTTCTGTCTTTTACTACTTTTGGTGTTGATTTGTTCTTTGATGGAGTTTTATTATAAGGATTACTATAATCTTAAAATAAACAGGAATTATAATGTATAGCTAAGTAAAGATTTGAGAAAACAAAATATCATGCTTCTTGTTTCTTAGCTATTATACAAACTAAATATGTTTTTTACTCTTGTTAATTTTATTTTGTATTTTCTTCATAAACTTAATAACTTTTATCCATTAATGCCTTTCAGAAGTGCAATTTTTAATATAACTACTTAAGTAAGTTTAAAATAATAAGCCATCAGTTAGAGAACAGACAAGATGTGAGGCTGACTTCCAGTGCTTATACTGACCCCATTTCATTATTTTGTTGCTCAGCTCATTATTAAAGACAAAAGTCAAGTCATACTAATGGTAGGAACTCAGTCTTCTTTTATTGTGATGCCCCTTTCAATTTAACAACAACATTGATTTTGTCAATCTTCATATACTTGACAGGTGACTTTTGCTAATTTTCCTGGCTAAGTAAAATATACTCATCAAGTCATTTCTCATTGCTTAGCTGCTTTTGCTGTGCTTGGCCATATTCTACAATTTAAAATGGACAATACTTCAGCTTATACTAATTCTTCTTTTCAACAGTTTTGTGATAAATATCATATTGATCACCAAACAGGTATCCCTTATAATCCCAAAGCCCAAACCATTGTAAAGTGGGCTCATCTGTCCCTTAAATTATAATTACAAAAACAAAAAGTGGTAAATAAAATCCCCAAAATTGTTTGAATCATGCTTTCTTTGTTTTAAAGTTTTAGAATTATGATCCTAAAGGTCACACTGCTGCTGAGTGACAAATGACTCCCCCTAATATAGGCCTGTCAGGCCTAGTGTGGTGGAGAAACTTACAAATAGAGCAATAGAATAGACCAGATCTGATAATAATGTGGGGTATAGGCCATGCTTGTGTCTTTCCAGAAGGTAGAGTTCATTCTGTCTGGGTACCTGAGCACACTGTTCATCACCACCATGGAGGATCTCAAGGTACAGTTCAAACAACTGAAAACCCTGACACATTAGGCTGAACAGATGGTCAAGAAGCAGGGAGGCACTAAGTCTCCAACCAGTATGTTTGTGGATTTGCTGGCTTTATTAAGCTGTCAGGTAAGTAGCATTTATGGGGAAACTTATTGAACTTATTTCCCAGATCCATCTTTAGTACACCCTCCTGTGTAGATTGGAGAATCCATTTCAGAATTTACTAATCATACCCAAATGAGGTTTTTCAGATAAACATATTATACCTGTTCATTCAATTGGATTTAATTATGCTTGATATAGTGGTAGTTATCTATATGTTGATCCCACGATAAACATGCTGGCTATTTAAAAGTGACCCCAGAGAAAAGACAGCCTCTGGAGAAGCCAGGTGAATCAATCTCACTGGTCTCTAGGACTTAAAATTATATGTCTAGAAAGTTACAAAACTGAGAATTTCCAATAACAAAACCATGTTTTCCATGGAGCATTCATCAATACACTATTGCCCTATTCATACTATAACAGAATCAGGTACCTTTCCTAGATTGATGAAATGTACTAATATTTTGAAAATCCAACATAAAATCCCTGACAGTATATATTTTGGAGTGGTCTCACAGAGTTGATAAGGGATAATCACATTAGGAATCTATGATTCCTGGAGGATTTGTTAGTAATGTTTTGACCTTCAATGGTGGTGGCATGCAAAAAGATATATGGCATTTAACTAATTACACTGGCAGCTCTCTAACTGATTTTGTAGATCCTAAATGACTTGCTGAACAAATACATGATGATTTAAATGGTTTAAATCCTTAAAATATGTTAAAACATTCATTATGGTATATTTTTGGAATTATGTGTCTCCTAGTAATTCTCTTTTGTGTTATAATAGTAAGATGCCACTTCTTCCAAGAAGACATCTGAGAACTTTAAATAATAACCCATCATTTGCACTTAAAAAATAAAAAATGGGGGATATGTTGAGAGCAGCAACTAAATTATGGGTCTTGAACTGTCCTGTGACAGATACAATGCCTCTCAGTGCAAAAGCATGTACTTGAGACTGTCTAGTTGTTATAGTGATTCGCTGTTCAATAGGAGATTCTGTGCCAGCCATGGACCTATTTATTTCTTGACCCTGAGTTTCAGACACCATCTGCGGGGGTAGAAAGTATGAGTGCAAGCTGATAATCATAATCAGGCTGCTCAACTCATGGCCTTGATTCTGCTTACTTTGAAGAAACTTTCTCACAATAAATTCTTTTGATGTTTATACCTATATAATAAATGTTCTGAGCTTGTTATGTATCACTTGGAGTCAACCACCAAGACCTAGCTTTTTTTCTATTTGTGTATCTGTTTGTCTTTTCTCTATCCCCTCCCTGCCCCATCTGGTATCTGAATTTATGGCTGTCCAGATTGAAGCAGGCACATTTTCACTGACCTACATCCTTCTCCTTTGTATGCCTTAATTTGAGATTACATCTATGTTGAGGCTGGTCTTGCACTTGCATTTTTATTTTTTAATTTATTTGCAGTGCTGTTAATTGAACTCAGGGTCTTGTGCATGCTAGGCAAGTAGTTTAATGCTGAGACACATCTTCATCTGTTGAACATGCTATCCTACTGCCTCAGCCCCCCAGGTTGCAAATTTCCTGTCAGTACTTCCAATCAACCAGAAGTAACTAGAACCTGGAAGGGAAAGCAGTAGGGGTGAAGCTATATGTAGAGGTCAGTCTTCTTGGGCAAAATGTGGGCAGGAATATGAAGGAAGGAAAGATCTAATGAGCAATTAGAAATAATCAATAGGGTCACTCTTATGTATAGGCTCCTATTAAGCAGGTAAATGCAATTCTAACTCATACTTTCTAACTGACATGATAAGACATATACCATGAAAAAAGTATGATTGAATAGCTCAGGAACAAAGGAAGCAGAGATTGACTCTGCCAATTCCATTTGGAATGTTTTGGAGGTATGGTACCATAAAAACTAGATGCTAAAATGATAAGTATAACTTGAGCAGAGAGACAATTGTGCATTATTAATAAATATCTTAGTTTGCCTTGAATGTTGAGTCAATACATTAATAGAGTGTTTGGGAAGTGAAGAAATTGTAGAGTTGTGACCTAAGGATTATATTGAAATTAAATTTCAACACTTTTGAATCAATTCTGATAATAGAAAAGGGAGTGAATAAGAGGATAGAGACAACATTCAAAAATATCATTATAATATGAGATATAGCAAGCCAAACTCTTGTAAATGAGACATCCTGAGTCCTGAAGAAGATGTGTAAAATTAAACTTATTTGATCTTACATTATGCAGGCATAGTGTAGAATCCATCACATGTCAGGCACAGAATAAATTCCGATTAGAACAGGATGTATTCAGTATTTATGTGTGTGCTTGTCCATAATTTGGGAAAATGTTTTTAAGAAAAAAGAACACAAACTATGAAAACAAAAGTAGATAGATAGGTTTTGAAGAGGTCAAGCAATGAACTAGCCCTGAAGCTTCCTTCTAATTAAGTTCATGAATAGTCAGTCCTCTCTGGATTGGATGAAAGCATGTTGTTATATGCATAGGAAATCACAATAAATGTAAATTTTGTTTACTGTGTAAGCTAAAAGAAGCATATCTTCTTTTTGTCACTGGAGCAAGAGAAGTGCAATGGTTGTTAAATATTTTGGTAAAATGATAGACTGTTCAATAATTCACTGATTTAAAATTATTTGAGTATATGTAATTCATTAGATATTATGTCAAAGAATATACACATAAAATATGTAGTCAATAAATTATGGATATCACACTGCAAGTTACATACTATGTAAAAAAGGAGTAACTGCAAGTTACATATTATGGTCAGTAAATGAAAATAGAGCTAGGACAGAGAAGGTGTCCATTAGTCTTGGTTCTTTACAGTTGGAATTATACTGAGATATTAAGCAAGAGATGTAATCCAGAGCTACACCATTAGGAAACCGATGTGACACATTTTTGCTTTAGAAAAGCCTGTGTTAGCTGCAGAAAGGAGTATGGTTCATAGCATAAGATAGAAAGTTACTGTAGCACAGAGTTGCAGGATGAGTGAGGAGGAAAAATAATGGACAAAACTAAAACACAAAAATTTGTGTTGAAGGAAGCACCATTTTTAGCAGATGAAATCAAGAGAACTTGATTTTGGACAGTTGAAGAAACATGAATGGAAGGGAGAAATAGGAGAATTCCAAGGTGAAACTCTGGTTTTCGACTGTTCGATGGTGTCTTTAACCAAAGTATAGCATGTAGAGAAAAGACTGGATTGTGAAGACATGTTACTTTTTGCAAGAATGACAGGGGCTGAGTTCAAGATGGTGAATTGACCAATGGATCTGCACATGGTATGAAGGATTCAAAACCAAGAGTTGGATCACTTTCATCAGTAAGTAAGGAAAACATAATCAGTTAATAAAAGTGACTTAAACAATTAATGTTTACTTCTTTTTCACAATAACATCCAAATCCAAAGTGTATCATTCCAAGCTTTGTAATCCAGTACTAATTCATAAAATCCCTTCTAACCGAGTGTCTCAATTTTTTTGGCTGGATTTGCAAAACATAAAAATATAAAAATGATGACCCCTCTTACCAATTTTACACAAAAAAGTGATGGAAGTTTTATCCTGAGCAATAAAGTTAAAAAAAATCAAAATCAAAAAATATGAAGTTGAATTCTACCAGTTTGCATATGACATAATCAAATATATATATAGAACCCTGAAAACTCTACCAAAAATCTAATATAACATAAATTACTTTGACAGTTGCTAGATACAAAGCAACATACAAAACTCAGTAGCTTTTCTTCCATAAATCAATACTAAATTAACTGAAATAGAAATAAAAAGGCAATACCTCATTGCTACCTACATCTCAGATAAGGCATTAATTTCCATAATATCCAAAGAATTCAAAAATCTTAATGCCAAAAAACAAAATAACCCAATAAATAAATGGGCAATGGAACTGAAAAGACACTTTGCATAAGAAGAAATGCAAATGGTCAAAAACTATATGAAAAAAATGTTCAACATCTCTAGCAAGTAGAGAAATAAAAATTACAACTATACCGTGATTTCACCACACTTTAGTCAGAATGGCAACTATCAAGAATACAAGCAACAATAAATGTTAGCAAGGATGTAGGGAAAAGGGTACCCTCATACAATGCTGGTGGGACTGCAAATTGGTGCAACCACTCTGGAAAGCAATATGGAAATTCCTCAGAAAACTAGGACTGGAACCACCATTTGGCCCAGTTATCCCACTTCTTGGTATATATATTCAAAGGACTTAAAATCAGCATAATTCAGTAACACAACCACATCAAAGTTTATTGCAGCTCAATTTACAATAGCTAAACTATGGAACCAACCTAGCTACCCTTCAACAGATGAATGGTTCAGGAAAATGTGGTACATATCTACAATGTAATATTACTCATCCATAAAGAAGAATAAAAGTATAGCATTTGCTGGTGAATGGATGTAACTGGAGACTATCATACTAAGTGAAATAAGCCAATCCCCCAAAATCAAAGGCCAAATGTTTTCTCTGATACTATGAATGCTAACACATAACACGTGGGGAAGGGCAAGAACAGAGGTTCAGTAGATTATACAAAGGAGAATGAAGGGAAGGGAGGGAAATGGGAATAGGAAAGACAGTAGAATGAATCTGACATAATATCCCTAAGTACATATATGAATATACCACTGTGAATCTCCATATTTTGTACATCTACAAGACTGGGATCCTAATTAGAATAAGATTTACTCCCAAATTTGTATAAATATGTCAATATTGTCCCCACTGTCAGGTGTAATGAGAAAGAACAAATAAAAAAAAAAGATTTAAAAAAGGAAAAAAGGCAATTCCATGAACAATGGATACAAAAGTAAATAAAATACCTGGAAATAAATTCTACCAAAGAGGAGACAGATCTCTATAATGAAGACTATAAAAATTGATGAAAGAAATTTAAGAAGCTGAAAAATAAGTGGAGGAGCTGGGATTGTGGCTCAGTGGTAGAGTACTTGCCTCGTGTGCGTGAAGCACTGGGTTCTATCCTTAGCACCACATAAAAATAAAATAAAGATATTGCGTCCATCTATAACTAAAAAAAATATGTTTTAAAAAAAGTGGAAAGCTGTGTTAGAAAGATCAATAGTTAAAATATCCACACTACTCAATGCAATGTACAAATTCAATATAATCCCTAATAAAATGCTAATGACATTCTTCACAGAACTGAAAAGTATAGTCCTTAAATTAACGTGGAACTACAAAAAAATAAAAAACAAATAGACAAAGACATCTTGAGTCATCATGAGCAGAAAGAACAAAGCAGGAAGCAGAATAGACCAGGAAGCTATAGTAATCAAAATATCACAGTATTAGGATGAAAACAGACACACAAACTAATAAAACAGAATGCAAAATGTGGAAGTTATCCTATACAATCACAGCTAACTGATTTTTGATAAAGGTCTGAAGAACATGCATCAGATCTTTTCACTGAATGGTGCTGTGAAAATTGAATATCCACATGCAGAAGAATGAGAGTAAACTCTTATCTCTTACCAGTTAACAAACATCAAAACGGGTTAGAGACAAATTTAATAGACCACTGGGATTGCCTCAAATTAAAAATTTTCTGCTCATCAAAGGAAACAATCTACAGACAGAATGAGATAAAATACTTGAAAACTATAGCTAACAAGTGGTTGATAGCTAGAGTGTACAAGGAACCATAAAAACTCAGTAGCAAAAGGAAAATAAAATGAAACAAACAAACAAAAAAACCCAAACACTGAAAAGCAAAATAAATAACCCAATTAAAAACTGGGCAGGGCTAGGTTGTAGTTCAGTGGCAAAGCGTTGGCCTTGCATTCACAAAGCCCTTGGTTTGACCCCCCTATTCCAAAAAAATATTGGGCAATAGATCTAAATATGTATCTCTCAAAATAAGACATTTAAATGCCCAACAAGTGTATAAAAAGTACTCAACAGCAATAAGAGAAATACAAATCAAAACCACAGTAAGTTCTCATCCCATCCTGGTAAGAAAGGTTATTATTAAAAACAAGATAACAAGTGCTGGGAAGAGTGTAAGACAAAGGAAACTTGTACACTGTTGATGAGAATGTGGTTAATACAGCCCTTATGGAAACCAGTATGGACGTTCCTCAGCAAATTAAAATTAGAACTACTGTATGATCTCACAAACCCTCTCCTGGGTATATATCCAGGGAAATGAGGATCAGTATGCCAAAGAGACATCTGCACGTCCATGTTCATTGCAGCTCTGTTCAATACCCAAGAAATGGAAACCTCTTAAGTGTCAATCAATGAATGGATAAATAAATTGTGCTCTGTATACACAATGCAATACTCTTCAGCTATAAAAAACGAAGTCTTACCATTTGTGACAATATGAGTGGAACTGGAGATCATTATGTTAAAAGAAATGAGTCAGGCACAGAAAGACAAGTACTTCACCCTTCAGTCAAACGTAGAATCTAAGAAAGTTGATCTCATGGAAGTTGATAGTAGAATATGTTTACAGGAAGTTGGGGAAGCAAGGGGATGGTGGAGTGAAGAAAATTTGAGCAGTGTTTACTAAGAAACAGTGGAGTGGAAGAAAGAGTTTTGGTGTGATTATATATATAAAAAATTTATGTGCATTTCAAAAAGCTAAAAAAACGGATTTTGAAAATTCTCACTATAAAGAAGTGACAAATATATGGCAGATGCAAACGTATACTCTAACAAACATTACATAATAAATAATTGTATGAAAATATCACATTGTACCCTATAAATATGCACATTTTTTGTTTTATGTCTCAGCTAAAATAAATTTAAATTAAGAACAAAAACTTTCTCTGGCTGCATACAAAAATTACCCCCAAATCTACTGGCATAGAATATTTACCATTCCCATGGTGTGTTGGTTTGGAAAATGGAAGCATCAAATTTAGAAGAACATGTCTTTTCTCCACAGTTTTGAGTGTCAACAGGAAGATTCAAAGACTGGGGTATGGATTCATCTGAAAACATGTTTAGGTATGGTTGCACTGCTCTGAGTTTTCTTTCCATATGTGCTTCCACAGAGTATGGTACCTTGGTCCATACTATACCTATCCCGCCACTGAACAGAAAGCTGGTAAAAATCATTTCCTTTCGTGATCTAGCCTGCAGAGTCCTGAAATGTTACTATCTGCTCATTATGTTCATTGAAGCCATCACAAAAGCCTACCTGGTGTTCAATGGAAGCAAATTATTCTACCTCTTTAAAAGGAAAGTCAACAGATGACACATGCTAGAACAGCATTTGGGATCTGAAACTTTGCTGTGCCCTTTTTAGAAAATACACTCCGTTGCAGGCTGGATTTCTCTAAGCTATCCATCTTCCGTATATATGGTATGTCTTTTCATCCTTATGGTGCAAAGCTTCCTCTCCATCCACAGCATCATGATACAGCAATGACCTCACTAGCACTCTCCTGAGGGAGTTCCCAGAAGTCAACACAGAAAACATGCATTACTGTCCCAGTGTTCAAAAATAGTCACATCTTCACCCCTATTTCAAGAGAAATAGGGAAATGTATTAATCTGAGTGGCGATTTTCTCCAGGTAAAAATCAAAAACAGGAGAAAGGAACCAATTATTTTTCTTTAGAGAAACTTCTAGAGAATAAAATTAATAAATATATGACACTTTTCATTGCACTATATAAAATTTCAAACAAAATTGTTCCACTTTCATAGTTACATTGACAAATAGCTCTAGCTGATATTTCAGTAAGACATCAATTTTTTACAGACATATGGCCTCTGTTGTAATGTGTAGATCCATGAAAATTATGATATTCATCATTTTCAAACAAATTATTCTTCAGGAGTGTCAATTATACTGGCTGCTAACTTGACTTCCCCTGCTTTGGAATCCTGCTTATTTGATTTGTTTGACATTGAGTCAAACCAGTATTAAAGTGAGGATTGTTGACAGCTGCATAGGTCAATTTTGAAAGATCAATTTGAAATGAATAGATTAAAGAAAGAGGTTTACTGTCAAATACTTTTTTGCTCAGACTTAGCAATGCCATCATTGATTCTGATCAGAGCTAAAAGCACTATGCTCTTTTATCATATAAAAACATTTAAAATGTAGTTTTCCGAGCAGTGGAAAATTGTATGATGGAATGGAATAATAAAACAGACTCCCACATCCCTAGCATCGAAAATGACAGACAAAATAGAGAGAGACACTGCTGGCTGTTTTAACCTGTACACTATCATTCATCTTGTGTCCTTTGCAAGCCTATTTCCTCAACACTAAAAAATAGAAAAACTTATATGTTTTTGATACTGCATGGTTTCACAGAATCTTTAATATGCCAATAAATATAATGAATATCCTATAAAACATACACTCTAAAATGCTTTCTCAAAATATTTGTTTGCAGAAATTCTTATACAGCATGAAAGAAATGTATCTCTTAATTAGTATGCTTTGGGAAAGAGAAAATTTTTTCCCTATCGCCACCTCTCTCTTAGGTTTAAGTGTTATGCAGATCACAGAGAGCTATGATCCTACTCACAGCAATATCACTTAAACATGTATTAAAAAGCAGATGCAAGTAGCTCTCTGGAATACAGAGATTTAATAGAAATGGATATTTTCTACCTATAAAAAGGAACTTACAAAGCACTAGAGGAGACATATTGTCACAAATAATCCTATGCAATGAACAGAATATTGTGATAGAATTTTATGTAGGGATGGCAGAGGTCAGAGAGAAATGGCACCTTGCCAAAACAATAGAGTAAGGAAGATACACTGAAGATTGTCTGCCAGAGATCATGCTTGATTTGAGTTTTGGAAGATCAACGTGAGCTTTAGTGATTGGTATGGTGGTGTTGGGGATATGGGAGCAGATGTTTAGGTGGGAATAAGGAGCAAGAATTATGGGGTCCCCAAGACACAGTAAGAAAGGAAACCAAGACAGGAGCCATGTCCTGGAAGAGCGTACATACAAATGGAAGGAGCCAGGACTTCATCCTGTTGTGGGTTATCCAATAAATTCAGTATGACAAGGTTTGTCAGCACAATTAAATTTTCACTATTGAAATATCATTTCAATTATAATCAATAAAATAAATATAATTTTGTATATGTCTGTCCAGTTATCTGGTAGATGAATTTGCTAAAGGATATTGCCTCAATGTCATTGGAACATATAGAAAAACAAGCTTCAACTTAACTGTACTGAAGAAATACTCAGAACTACACAACTACTAGGCTAAAAAAGAGCCTCCTCAGATGGTGCCAGTCAACCTTAGAGTCCACAAAAGCATGGCCGGACATTTGAAAGCTGTGTCACTTCTACCACAATCTGTTGGAGTAAAACAGAAGCCCCACAGCTCACTTCAGACCTCAAATCCTGCCCATAGGTCTGATTGCTGGGATCTAGATCACAGGTTGTTGATATATCATGTGCAAAGGGAACTAAGAAGTATGGCTTTGGATCCTAGCTTTTGAAGGAAGAATTTACAGTGTGAGATTTTATCAAAGTGTAAAAAGAGAAAACCCTTCAATTGATGAAGACAGGAAAGAATGAGCACTATTTATTACAAGTGGGAGATATTACAGGAAGAAGGAAGGCATTAGCCCAGACTGAGGGAATTGATGGCCGGAGCTGGGAGAGTGCATGTGAACACACAACAGATAATGGAGAAGGCAGGTCAAGAAGTAGGATGTAAGGGGACTAGGAGGTTATGATTGGTCCATATTTCAATATGACTGACTTTTGATTTTAAAATGCCAAATGATAGTAGACATTTCACTAAAATAAGGGATGCATAAGTGTAAGGCTGATTCAAGGAATACCAAGGAGAAAAAAGATTAAAAAGTAAGGCACCTTTTGGAAAATAATATCTTCCATTGAGCACAGTGAGATTATCTTAGCAGTAAATATTCACTAAAATATGTCTAGAAGGAAAATTTGATTTACAGGTTAGACACACAGGAGAGCATTCAAGGGTAAAATAATAGATTAAAAAGCATAAACATATGAGTGGAAGTTAAAAACATAAAAATAATTGTGAAAGCTCAGCAAAGGTGAAACCACTAGTAGTAATCAAAACTATGATCAATGAAAATATTATAGGTCCTGAATTGTTGATTTATGTGTGAGTACAACCACCAGCTCAGATGGACTTGTGGGGTTAGGGATTCATGGTGGTTTCTGGCTGGGCGCGGTGGCTCAAGCCTGTAATCCCAGCACTTAGGGAGGCTGAGACAGGAGAATCGCGAGTTCAAAGCCAGCCTCAGGCGAGGCGCTAAAGCAACTCAGTGAGACCCTGTCTCTACATAAAACACAAAATAGGGCTGAGGACGTGGCTCAGGGGTCGAGTGCCTCTGGGTTTCTGTTTCCTGTTGTTGCTATAACAAATTACCACAAATGCAGTAGCTTAACCCAACACAAATTTATTTCTGTTGTTCTGAAGGTTGAAAGTCCAACATAGGTCACATGCTAGGCTAAAAGTAAGATGTCAGCCTCCTTTGCAGGCTGGAGGACAGAATCAATCCCTTGACCATTGTGAGAGGCTGCTGTGTTTCCATATACCTGTTCCCTTCCTCTTCTTCAAAACCAGCAGGATAGCGTCTACACATCTCTCAACTCTTCTGTTTTCATTTTCCATTCACAAAGACCGTTGTAGGTCAGGCCCTCGATGGGGCTTCTGGTAGGCTACATTTTTAGCAAGCAGCCAAAGCCATGAACACCTTGATTCAGTGTATGCTCAAGATCACAAACATTTGCTTGTGAGCATGTACCCACCGTGGTAACCTGTTGCTAGTGCCTTCTCTGTCTGGCCTGCATATAAAAAAAGGCCCATGGAAATGGCTCAGGGGGCCAAATGGAACTGCCTGGAGGCTGAAACTGAAGCTAGGGGCTGGCTATCCCAACCATCTTAATCCACATGCAGGGATCCCAAATCTGTTTCCTGGATCTGAGTCTCCTCACAACAGACTACCATGACTGCATTCTTTCCACTGGGACAATCCAGAATGCTCTCCTTATTTTGAAGTCATTTGATCAGCAGTTTTAATCCCATCTGCCATTCTAATCCCCACCAGCAACATTTTCACAACATCACAGGTTGTAGAAATTAGGACACTGACATCTTTAGGAGTTTGGGGTCACTGATCTGTCTACCACAGGTGGCGCCATGTTTTAATCTCTGGGTAGCACTCTAGGCTCTGTTTGTTTTCATTGTCCTTTCATTTCTTTTGTAACCACTGGTTTAAGCTGAATGTCTCTTGGCTTCATTTATCTGGAGTGATGTCTATATTCCAGATTGGGTATTGACTGAAATAAGGAATTGACCACTGGGTTTATCTGACCAATGTAAGAGTCTTCCAGGTAGAGAAAACAATCAAGAGTGAGTTGGTTCAAATTCCTTTTAAAAGGATAGCTCAGATAATGTGGGGACCAAACTTCAGTTGTATAAATTTATAATTCATGATTCCTCTATCCACATTTTAATAACACAATTATAGCATTATCTTGTATGTAACTGCCATTTCTTCAACCTCAAAAGCTTTTTCAACTCTTGTTAGCATCAAAATTCTTTTAACATTTGCGTGATTTGATTTTCTAACTTTTTATGGGTATTGAACTTCAATCTAATTGAAGGTATAATATAGCTGTGTCCATTGATGTCCTTTTCCTGATATATGCAGATGAGTTATGTGCTAAAACCACCTTCAAGTTGCTATTCTTTCTTCTTCCTCTTTCTCTCACTGAAGACTTAAAAAAAATAAGTAAAATAACACACAAAGGAAATATACATAAGCCCTTCAAGAGAAGCAGTGATCAGAATCTGTAAACTTCCTAAGTTGTTGAACTTTCTTTCCTACACATCAATAGGATAGTTAGGGTAATCATTTCAGCTTTAACAAGAAATTTCCATATATTTGTTTAAACATAAGTTTGCCGTTAAATCTTAGCTGGAATAAATTTTTGTCACTAAACTTTTAGAATGTTGAATTTTATTCCTCAAAAAATAATTTTGCTTATATAACTCTCAAAATTCTATTATGTTTATGAAAATAAATATTTAAAAACTCAAATTTATCTTGATAGAAAAAAATGGATGCTTGCCTAAAAGTAAATATTTTTGCAGAGTTCCATGGTAGCTCTTTTTATCATTTTATTACTCCATTTTATCTGAAACATTGTATAGAAAATGAATTAAATAAATGTACTCTAAAATTTCTATCTCCCTTACATGGATGTTGCAAAAAACATTACTTTTCATACTCTATGTGAAAATGAAAACAAAGTTAACCAGGAACAATGAGTAATTTTCTATACAAATATACTGATGAAATCATTAATGGATATCAAAGTGTTTGAAAGGTTATAAATGCATTATAAATATATATTATTCATATTAACTTATAAGAGCATTTGGCATATATTTGCCCCTCTATATTAAGAATAAGTTCCTGAGTTACTTACAGATTTTCCTAGAAGTTACATAATGTCAGAAAAAGGTCAACACAGCAGGTCCTACCTTTTCTGGAGGACAAACTATAAGAAGTACGTCTCCTAAAGGAAAAATAAACTTGCCTGTAGAAATTGGCATGCTGAGATGTTATTTCCTGTAAGTAGATATCCTTAACTTATAAATTCATTGTAAATCCAGCTACTGGATTTGAATCACAGTAATGATATGAATCACTTTAAGTGAAGAATTTTGTGTACTCTCAAAACAATTTATATCAATCTTTTGAAAAATGTAAAGGATACATTATAGAACATGATATAACAGAGTATATTTAAAGTGTTCATAAAGGGACATGATCCTGATGTCTAAAGTGAGAATACTAGTATTTATACTTTAAGTTATTTTGAATTTAATTGATTAAAGAGCCATAGAGGCAGATAATATAGACCTAAAAGGTTACATAAAGATAGTCTAGTTAATATGACTTCTGACTCCTAGCAACATTTAAATATATATTCTTCTACATATCACAAAAATTACTGTAGTTTTCCACTGAGCATAAAAATAAAAATTTCTACAGTTAGGACATGTATCATCTGCATTTAACTAATTAAAGATCATAAAGAGACTCTTCAGAACAATCAGTATATCATTTGTTCATACATAACTGGATAATTAAAGTTTTCTTTCTTCTTTTTTCTCATTTATCTTTCTTTTTTATTGTAATTATTGAATTACTTGTTATTCTTCAGTAAGAATTTTCATCCTGAATCACAGAAATAATTAGATCATGAATGAGTTAGCATTCATCATCTGACCAAAATACTTGACCAGAACAACTTAAGGAAAACAGGCATATGTTGAGATCACTGTTTCAGAGGTTTTGCCCATGGTTTGCTGACTTCATTGCTCTGAATCTGAGTTGAGGCAGAGCATTATGGCAGAAGGGTATGGTAGATGTAAGTAACTCAGCTCAAAGCATCCAGGACACTGAAATACAGAAACAGAAGCCAGGGGAACAAGATATAATCCCCAAGGGCATACCCGCAATGACCTACTTCTTCTAGCCATATCTCATTTGCTTACAATTTCCATCTAGTGCAGTAGTCTTTTCAAATTATTAATTCATCAATTAGATTAATCCACTGATTATGTTTCACCTCTTATGATATAAATTCACCCCTAAACATTGTCTCGTAAAACTTAGGAGAACAGGTCATATCCAAACAGTAACATTCCACGCCCCCAGCATAACAAATCTGATATTCATCTTACAATACAAAATGCATTTAGTCCATCTCCAAGAGTTCTCATAGTCTTATCTGCTGCAGTTCTTCCCAAAAGCTCAAATCCAAAGTCTCCTCTGAGACTCAAAGCAAACTTTTGGTTGTGAGTACTTACAGAAATCAGATACAAATTACATATATCCAATATGCAATGACACTATATAAGCATTCCCATTCTAATACAAAGAAATAAGGGCAAAGAAAGAAAGAATGGAATCAAAGAAAGACCTAAGCTTGCCTCAGAGAAAATATCAGTAGCTCCACATGCAGTATCTGGGACACATGTCAAAAAGATGTGAGCTCCAAACAGCATGAACTGTCCTGTCTCTATGCCCTTGCTTGTTGCAATGCCCATGGCTTCTTTCTTATACTGGCTCTTTCTACAGACAGCCGACATTTCAGATTACTGGCATCTCTGAATCTTGAGGGTCTTTATTGTGGTTTTGGCTTCCATCTCACAGTTTTACATATTTCCCTCTCAAAGGCAGTCCACAGGTATTCTGACCATGATAAACTTTGCCTAGTCTCATAGGTTTTTGTTTGAAATATCAGTGGAGGCTTCCATGATCCCTTAACACGTAAATCTTGCATTCTTGTACAATCAGCCACCACATGAATGGACTAAAGTTTGCTGCCCGCGTGAGTAGCCAGGACCTATTGGACCATGGGTGCAGCAACCTCTATCTCTGAGTGGTAAAACATGATAAAATGAATCCAAAAGTTCTTTTTAAGGTAATTCTTATATCCTTGAGCCTGAAATGAGTATATTCTCAAGATGCCCTCAAGACATATTTCCTAGTATCTCTATACAAAGTACTTTGCTTCTCTTTAGTGGTGGTAATCTCTTTAACAAGCATACCTTCCTCAGCTCCAATTTTACACCCACATTTCTGGCCAAGCTGAAAGATTTGAAATCCTTCCACTCTGTTTTTTTTTCCCTATCCTAATTACAAGAAACTTCAGTAAACCTGCCAGTAATGTCCATGCCACCAACTAAATGTGATGCTTATTTGAAATGTCCTCTGCCAGATTAATCAGTCTATCACATAAATTAAAATTCAGATTCACGTAAAGTCTTAGATCATGGACAAAATGTAGACAAATTCTTTGCCATATATAATTTGAATAGCTTCTAGTCTATTTCCAAATAGTGTCTTCATTCCTCTCTGAATTCTCATGAGCACAGTCTTCACTGTCCGCATTCCTATTGGCAATCTGGTCTTCTGAGATCCCACAAGAATCACTCATTAAGCTCTGCTTACAAGTTTCTAGGAATTCTCCAAATTGTATTGCCAAAGCTTTCCAAACTCTTCCTCCTTACATTTCCAAAGGCTGTAAACAACATGATCAGGTTAGCCAGACAAGCAACAACATTTTTTAGTTGTTTACCAGTTTAGTTTACCAGTTTTTTATTTCAGTCAGCTTTCATTGCTGTGACCAAATTACCTAACCAGAACAACTTAGAGGAAAAATTTATTTTGAAATCACAGTTTCAGAGCTTCAGTCCTGTCAGCCAACTCCATCACTCTGGGCTAAGGTGAGGTGGAGCATCATGGCAAAAAGGCATGGTGAAGAAAAGCTGCTCACCTCACTACAGCCAAGAAGCAGAGAGAGAGAGAATAACGATCCTGGGATAAGATATAATCTCCAAGGGCAAGCCACCAGAGACTTATTTCCTCTAGCCACATCGCACCTGCTCACAGTTACTACCCTTTAAAATTATTAATCCATCAAATGGGTTAGTACACTGATCAGGTCTTAGCTCTCATAATTAAATTATTTCACCTCTCAATATTTTTTTCATAAGCTTTTGGGTAATACCTCTTATCTCTAATGTTACAGTAAATTATATAACAAGTTTGAAATAGTCCCTTTAATTGCTTATGAAACACATCATTTCTTTCATACAATAAGTACCATTAATGACCTTACCTAATAGAATGAAGAGTCATTTTTGTTACATTTACTCCTGACCTAAGAGATGGCCAGTGAACATTCATTTGTTGGTGGACATTTCTGTATAAACAGACCTGGAAAGTGCAGTATCCAGATTTCAAAACACTGCAGATGGAGCTCTCAGGGTGCTGATTGGATAGAAATGAATCTATGGCTTCTAAAATTTGAATTTGGCCACTTAGCCTCATTTGACATTGAGAAAATTTTAAGGACAATGCAGCTGGTGGTGGTTGCAAGGGTCCATTGATGGGAAAGAGAATACTTGAAAAAAAAAGAAATTTGGGTCCATATCTTCCTTAATTTTAGGGGTTGAATTGACATGAAATATAACTAGAACAGAACTTTATATTTGTCTCCTATTTTTGTCATACAATGATTTAAAATGAGAGTGTTCTTCCATTACCCCAGGATAAATTTACTGTCTAAAGAAGTTCCCAGAGTTTAATGATGCTCTTTTAGCTATAAATAAGTCTTTAAGATGCAAAATAGAGCTTCAATTTGATAATTAATTGCAGTTTTGAACATCTTACTCAATCCATTTATCTTCACACTTCTTGTCCTTTCATATTAAGCAATATGTATATTGATATTACCATGATAATTTTACACTAACAAGTTTTTACAATATTTACAACTAGCTTTAACATACTTTATTAGATAAAGTGTGGTACTTGTGCATGTTATTTTGGTTAAAATATAACCCTTCTCTGATAGCATGCTAATAAAGGCAGCACAATTTTTATGGGACAATTCAGTATTACATCACAAAGGCTGTAAGTTAGAGCTGGCTTCTCTAAGGGTTTTATTTGTGAGTTTTACCAATAATTGACTCTTACAGAATAGAACTTGGAGAATTTCAAAAATGGTTTCTGTTGGTGAACATAATGTTCCATCAACCAGTGTGATAAATACTTCAGATAAGTTTCTTTGATAAATTTAAATGTATTCTGTTTTCACCGAATGGCAAAAATATTTTGACACATCCTCCAAACATGGATAACCACAAATATCAAAGTCCAATGAGCCAGGGAAGCCCTTGAGGATGGCACTAGGCTTAATTCTTAAAATTTTACATGTCCTTCCATTGATGTAGGTGGTTTTGACATGTCAGTTCTAGAGGTCCTAAAATCTAGCATGTTGCCAAGAGGCTGAGAATCTGCCTTGGTAAATCTTTTAAGATATGGGCAAAAATCCTAGAAGGACAAAGCTATGATTTACTCATTGTGACAGAGAAGATTGTTTGTAATGCTCTGTGCTTGATAAATAATATGATTAGTAAATATTTCATGGGTGGCAGAGACTTTATTTTACATGTGCTTTTATTATATTCTGTTTAACAGTTTTTTAATCACTGATTTCCATGTACCTCAAACTGTTTTGAGGCTATAATATATTACTAAGTGCTTTTGGAAACAAAATTTCATTCTAGAACATTCCACAGTTTATTCTTCAGATGAAGAGAAAAGAAATGGGAGGCTATGTGGCAAATAGGCATGCTTACTTGGTTAAAGAGAAGGACTCACAGGGCATGGTTTAAAAAATAATTTCCACAATAATTTATCTGACTATGAGAAAAAAGTTCATCCTTGTCAACCATTTTTAAGAGTTTTAAATTTCAAAGCTTCTTACCCCCTCACTTTTCTTTGTCAAATCATTCAAGGGTATTTCAATTTGGAGTTTTCTCTAGAGATCACAATCCAGAAGCAGGCTCTACCTGAGCTGACCTGGAGCTTTGCTCCATTAAAAGATCAAATTCCTAGTATCGGGACATGGTGTATGAGGGGCTTACCTTCTGGGTTACAAGCTATTTGTGCTTGCTCTTTCTATGAAAGACAAGAGAGACAAGGGACTTGTTTTTGTTTGTTTGTTTGTTTGTTTGTTTTTCCTAAAATCCTGAAATAGTGAGAAGATTTTCTTAATTCTACCATTTAAGCACAGGAACAGTTTCCCCAGACCTTGCTTTTTTTTTTTTTTTTTTTTTTAAATATTTTTTAGTTATACATGGACACAGTGTCTTTATTTTGTTTTGTTTATTTTTATGTGGTGCTGAGGATCAAACCCAGTTCCTCACACATGCGAGGCAAGCGCTCTGCCACTGAGCCACAACCTCAGCCCCCCAGACCTTGCTTTACATGGTCCATTTCACACAAGTAAGTTTCCATTTCTCCTTTCCCTCAATTTTCAAAATCTCAGATGCTTTGTCTTTAAAAAACAATCTTTTAAGCTTTATTCTTATTTTATGAGCATTTTATTATATGTATATTTAGAATATACAACATGAGGTTTTGATATTATGCAGTTATTATATACCTAGTGAAAGTGATTGCTATATTCATTTTTATTATCCTGAATTACTACATGTGGATCACTCTGTTTCCAAATCCTCTATTTCATTAGTACTTTTACTTTTGCATAAACATCATGTTTTTAATTTTTTCATTTAAGGAGTTCTTTTCTGTTATTTTCATTTTTAAACTTTCTATTTTTTTATTTTAGTATTATTATTTTAATTGAATATATTTAGGGAATACACTGTGACAATCTGAGGCATGTAAATAATGTGCAAGGATGAAATCACGGTAGTTAACATTTCCCTCCTGTCTTTTAGGGGCCATCTCAGGACCAAATGGTCTCATAATTCATTCTTTCCTCTTATGCACTCTGGATCTCTTGTTCCCTGCTGTGTATTTTGTACAGAATCCCTTTGACTGTGTCATGTTCCCCAATCCTTTGATAAAGAACATCCAGATTCTCCTTAAAAATCTGGAAATGATAAAAATTGGCTTATGCTTTTAACTGGCTCGTGATTCTCAACTTCACCTGGAAGCACATCATTTGCTGCAATATTCTGATAAGTTTTTAGACAGTGTTTTATAAATTGCATTGATCAATGTTATTAATAAGGAATTGAAGATTTAGTTGATTTAACTGACAACAAAGAGTTAGCAATGATCTATTTCTTTACAGCAAAACACATTGGGTTATATTGTGCACAGACTTGTTTAGGTTTAAATCTATAAAATATTATAATTATAAAATAATAAGAAAATACATTTATTAAAAAAAAGCATAGTGATACTCTAACTTTTGTAGAAATTAACAAAATTCACTTTACCACGCACTAAGATTAAAATATAAAGTTCATGTATTTAAGAGACAATTGGTATAATCATAGAAGATCAGGCCAGTGTCCCATGTCCCTAATAGTCAAGAAATAGAACCTTCCATTTACAGTCACTAAAATTTATATTACAGGTGACAACAGAGTGAAAGTAGGAAGATAACATATTAAGTAAATCATGCTAGCTCAATTGGATAGTTACCAATGTTAATTTCAGATGAATTGTCAATATAAATGTAAAAAGCAGAAGAATAATTTATAAGACATGTTGCGTCTGACCAGCGGATGCCACAAATGACGCACGGACAACACAGCTTCTTCCAAGTGAGTTTATTCAGCAAGCTTGATGATGGAGGAACCCCCACCCCGCTTCTCCTGCTCGGTCTTATATGCCATTCACGCCAACCAATCACGCAGTGCCACGCGTCCTACAGCGTCTTACTCGCACCTGCGCGATGCAGCCTCAGAGCCGGACAACAAGTTTGAACCTTCCTCCTGGCATCTTGCCAGCCGCCATCTTGGAATGGCGTCTAGTCCATCGCTCCTCACAAGACAATTTAAGGAAATGATTTCATACAGTTCATGTGGCAAATATTTCTTAATCAGTAGACAAAATTTTTTCATCCTCAAAAACAATAATTCACTGTGCCATATTAAAATTAAAGATTCTATCCCACAAAATACACTCTTAAAAAAGAAAACATCTAAATATAAAGGGAGATAATTTACATATATAATAGTTCAAATATTTAAAGAAGAAAATGGACAAAAGATATGAACAGGTACTTCAGAAAAGAAAAATCTCATATAGCAAATCCACATATAAAAAAGCGATTAGTTTTTTTTTTTTTTAGTCTTTTAAATGATGCAAATTAGCTTCATCACAACTTATTCGCAAGAAGGACTAAAAAACAGGCACAAGGTAAAAGCAGATGCTCATATAGAATTGTACACTGCTTAATGACAGGGGTTGTTCTAATAAATGTGCCATTAGGCAGTTTTTTCATTGTACAAACACCATAGTGTGTGTTTATACAGACCTGGACAGTGTAAGTCAGACACTCATGTCACCTCCTGATGCCATTAAGAGACTCAATAAACACACTATCTATAAAGCTGGGATTTTTCAGGTCCATTATTATCCTCTAGAATAATGATTGCACATGTGCTGTGATACTGACCAAAGGCTACATGCAGCACTATAGTACTACAGGTGGATGAAAGTAGGCGAAAACACTTTGGGAGATCATTTGGTAATATCTGCTAAAGTTAATTATATGCCTAACTATGATTGATTTTTTATATACTTGACAGAACTGAAAATATATACCCACCCACACTAATATGTGCATAATAACATTATAATATTTGTAAAATATTGAATATAACCCAAATATTGTCCAAAAGAAGAGATTACATAATATATAGTAGAATACAGTTTTCAGTTACAGTTCTATAAATAAAAACACACAAGTCTCATGAAGACAATATTATACTAAAGAAAAAAAACCAGGAGTTCAGTTTCAGACATATAAAATATGAAAATTCCTAGGCAAATCTATGGAATTAGAAGTGAACGTAGGGACTGGGGCTGCGGCTCAGTGGTAGAGCACTTGCCTTACAAGTGTGAGGCACTCGGTTCGATCCTCAGCACCACATAAAAATAAATAAGCTACTGTGTTCGTCTACAACTAAAAAATATTTTTTAAAGAAGTTAATGTAAAGTTTAATTTGGGAAAAATAGTGACTTAGAACATCATCAGGGAAGCTCCTGAGATGAAAATAATGTTCTATTTCTTCATCAGAATTTTAGTTATATAAATGTGCTGATTTGGGAGAAATTAATTGATTTAGGATTTTTACACTTACATATAATTAATAAAAGTTTCTTAATTAATCATTCCTAATTGAATAACTGTTTAAAATGAATTAATGTTATTTTCTGATATTTAATTAAATGATAATTACAGAAAAGTATATTCTGAAGTGAATTGCAAAGCACCCTGATGACATAAATCACATTTATCTTTAAGTACACTTGAAATCAATCTTTACATTTAAAATATGATTAAAACAAAGCTGATAAAATAATTTAAAAGATCATAAAACTCTATCAAATCAATTTGTCTTCTACCAACAACATGAAAGGTCAATGAAGGAAGAAATGTCTAAGAAGGACACCTGGGAATAGCTTAATCAATGGATATTAAGATATAGTCAGAAGGAACAAAAGTTCTGGTGTGTCCATAGACAGCAATGATGTGCTGCGTATTTCCTAAAGTAGAAGAAAGTATTTTACATTATCATTGTAAAGAATGAGTGTTTGATGAGTTATATAAGTTTAACCTGATTTAGACATGCAATGTGCACATGCAATAAAATGTCATGTAATATCCTATAAATATGTACAGATTTTGTGTTTTATGCATTAGTTTAAAAATATTTTAAATCACAAAAAATTATCTGGTATCCCTGCTTTGGTTCCCCTTACAAAATACTGCTCTTTGTAGCACGACTCTTTATGTCACTTAAAAAATATTTTACATCTTAATTTCTCTGACATTTCACTAGAGAAGATTTTTCTGGCTTATTATCTACATTTATATTTAAATTCTTTTCTCATACTGCATAGCAACACATTTAACAGATTTTGAATTGAGAAAGGCCTGAGATAGGAAGTATCTCGGAGATGAAAATGGTTTATTAAGAGCTTAAGGTTAAGTTAGGCACTCTGATCAAAATAGACAATATCCCCGCTCTCATGAGGTTCATCACTGAGCGGGGAAGAACGAAGAACAAACTCCTAAGTAAAACATTGATCATGGAATATGATTAAAATTAGTATGGAGAAAAAAGAGGGAAAGAGAAGATTAGAGGAGACCATGTTCAAAGTATTATGTTTGAGCAAAGACAAGGAGGCCGGGAAGCTGACCACGGAAGTTCCAGGAAGCGGAGCAGGTACAAATGCTGCTGCGGTGGAGACAGGCCTGCATACGTGTGCGTGGAAAACAGAAATAAAACCCGTGGAGCCAGAGTACGCGCAAGGAGGGCACAAAGACTGTGGCTCAGGGAGAAAAACAAACTAAAGCCAGAGAGACTGCAAAAGTCACTGGAATGTTTTGAGCAGAGCTTGGCCATTATCCGTATGTGGCGAGAGTGAGGGGGCCAAGTAGCCCGGACTCTGAGTGACAGAGCCTGGTGTCTAGGCAAGGCAGGCACCAGAAAAAAATGAAAGCAAGCAGTCAGATTAGGGACGTCTTGTGATGACTAAGCTGAAGTTAGTAGTTGACAGACTGGACAACGGTCGATTCACAAAGATGCCAGTCATGAAGTACACTCAGGCTTCGGGGGAAGGCTGCGGGGAGGGAAAAGATGACAAGTTTGTTTTTAGGTACACAAAATTACATGCACCTCTTCGACTTTCCAGTACAGGTATATCGGAATGAACAGATATATCTGAAATTCAGGAAGTAAATACGAGGAGCCCATTAGAGTACAAAAGTCATAAAAAGCAAAAGACCAGACCTAAGGAAAGCTGTGGATGGAGAAGTCTGTGGCCCAAACCCTACTCCAGTGGGGGACAGTAAAGAAGAAATCTAGAAACAAAAGGAAATGTTTAAAAATTCTGGCACACTTAGTTGGGTAGACAAGAAGGTGAGTTTGTGAAACTCTTCTGATTGACTTCTTTATCATATGTATTAAGATATACAACACAATGTTTTGATATTCAGGCACATAATAACATGATGATTATGGGTAAGTAAATTAACATATGCCTCACCTTCCATAGTTAATGTTTTGCATATAATAAGAGCACATAAAATCTATTCTTAGCAAATGTTTAATTTGCTTTTTAAAGCAGGTTATTTGTTTTTTATTTTCTACGGGGTTTGTTAGTTCCTCATTTATTTTGGATATGATTCCCCTATCGTATATATGGTATATATGGTGTGTAATGTGTAGGCTGCTTTTTTCCTTTTTTAAATAATGTGTAGGCTGCTTTTTTCCTTTTTTAAATATCGTATATATGGTATATGTGGTGTGTAATGTGTAGGCTGCTTTTTTCCTTTTTTCCTTTTTTCAATAAATATTTCCCTTTTCTGTTTAAAGCTTTTTATTTTGACAAAATATCACTTGTTTACATTTTATTTTATTATCTTTTTTAAAGTATGATGCCCAAAAAACTCATTGTCAAAGCCAATATCAAGGGACAAAATATTTCATATTAATCCACCCAAATGCACAACTATTATATCATATTAAGGTATAGTCACTAATTTTATATTGGAGGTGTTCATGTTGTTGCTCTAGCTGGTGTGTTTGTGTGTGAATGTGTTTGTGTGGATTGAAATTGAGAGCTCCTCTCATTTTAAGCGAGGCCTCCCAGGTTTCGCCATCCACTATTGAAGGAACCATCCTCTGCAGATTGCCTCATATTGTTGCTCCAAAACCGAACAGTCTTGGCTCAAGGACTGAGTCCTGAGAACACATAAGCAGAAACTTCCCTCTGATGCCAGAGTTGGCAATCTTCTCTCTAAAAGGAGGCACGCAGATAGTAAATATTTTAGGTTTATTGAGTAACTCTGTCTTATATTTTTTACATTTTTCCTACAACTCTTTAAAATAAAACTCATTCTTATCTAATGGGTTATATAAAAGCAGGCACAGGCTGGATTTGTCTTAGAGTCACAATTTCCATGCTCTGACCATGAGATATATTAGTGTGTATGCACAACACAGTTGACACAGTTCATCCAACTATTTGTTCTCCAAACTTTAAAAAATCATGGAATCCACATTTATAATCCATGACTTTCAACATGTAACATAAATTAAAAATCTATGTTAGAGCACAAAGAAACTAAGTGCATTGAATCAACCAATCTAATAAACTTACCAAAAAAGCTTTAAAAGTTTGGTCATATGTCATATGTTAATGAACATTGATTCTTTTGTAACTTCTACTTCCACATTTAAGTTCTCAGATGCTACTTGATATTTGAATTTTATAATTTTTATTAGAATTCATTACATGCTTTCTGCACTGTATAGTCTAAAATCAATTATTTTCTTTCTTTGTAAATAAAATCCAGACCTTGAGTCTTGGAATGCAGCTATGTGATCATATCCAATATTCTCTTATGAAGTTGAGGCAATAATCTGTCTGGGTCTGAAATGTCACCATGCAAATGCCATTCAAATTTTCTGGGTGTTGTGGCGCACGCCTATCATCTCAGCATTTTGGGAGGCTGAAACAAGAGAATCTTGAGTTCAAAGCCAGCCCCAGCAACAGTGAGGCACTAAGCAACACAGTGAGACCCTGTCTCTACATGAAACACAGAAAATGAGGCTAGAGGTGTGGCTCAGTGGTAGAGTGCCCCTGAGTTCAATTCCCAGTACCCCAAAAAAGGTATTCAAATTTGTTGCTTTCATTCTTTTTTTTTTTATTTTTGAGCAAATTCTTTATTGTTAAACTACTTTCTTTTATTTAGTGGACAGATGATGTTCTCCAATGTTAAGATAATTCAAATAAACAAAAATGATAAATCTCTTTATTAGTTATCTAACGTTTCACATGACCCATCATTTTTTCTGGATTTTATACTTTCCCTGCTATTTTTCCAGATTTGTGCCATGGCTTTCTATGTCTCTATAGGCTTCTTCATAGGAAGAGACAACAGGCAATCTTAGAATAAAAGATTTTTAAGTTATATTGACCCAGGGTCATTCAGACAGTAACCTGAACGATCTTTCCTTTTTTCTTCCTGACCAAAATAAAAAATGATCCATAAAAATAATTTCTATTAAAGTAAAAGTGGGTATTTGTAGATGTTTTTGCAAAGCACCATGAGTTTGCAAATAATGAAATCTTTTCCTGACATTCAGTATTTACGCAGATTTTTGCCAGGGCAATTAAGAGGAGAATTGGTGACAGTAATAGAAACACAGTTGATAAAATCTATGCACTTCAGGCAGAAAGTCACTCCTTTAATAAATGAAAAAAGAGCTACTGCCTAAAGAGAAATTCTGAGGTCTCTGCAGTAAGTAAATTACTTCCAATATCAGACAGCAGTAACAGCAGGATGGGATATGGGCAATGAAGAAAGTAAATCAGAGAGTAAATTTTTTTTTTTTTTGACACCAGGAATTGAACTCAGGGGCACTTAACCACTGAGCCACATCACCAGCCCTATTTTGTGTTTTATACAGATACAGGATCTCACTGAGTTGCTTAGCTCCTGGCCTTTGTTGAGGCTGACTTTGAACTCGCGATTCTACTGTCTCAGCCTCCCAAAGTGCTGGGATTACAGGTGCGCACCACTGTGCCCTGCTTAAATTTTTTATATAAAATGTCCATATATTGGGACATGATATGAAGGAGATTCAAATAAAATCATACAGTCCTGCCCTAGCTAAAGGGTAGATAATTTGCTAGTGTAAGCAATTGTTAAGAATTCCATCAACATTTTAGAAAACGGAGCTAATCAATTAACAGCAGTTACTCTTGCTTATAAATTACATGATCTTTTTAAGAAAATTCAATATAGCCAAAATACTTATTTGCTATAGTTGTGTTGTATAGAGTCACAGGGAACACTAATTGGCAAATACCTAATCATTGATCTTAGGGAAAATACAGGGTTAGATTCCAGCCAGCCCATTCAACTGACCAATATGTAACTTTATTGTATGTATGCTTCTGTGCAAAGATAAATTGTTTAATATATATTTTTGATTCTTTAGCATTGAAACTCATGCTTGAACAAAGCTGCTTAACCCATCTTATGAAACTAAGACAAATGTGTAAGGCACATCACAGTCTTCTTGTGCTTAGGAGGGCTAGACATAGAGAACATTTCAGCACAGTGCTTGGAGTCTAAGACTGGCAGAAGGACAATTGCTCACATTACAAAATCTGAATTAAGAAGATAGAGCAGTACTGTGTTTTCTGTCAGCTGAGAATGTGGGTCTGGGGTGACAAGTTTTTCAACGCTTTGCAAATTCATGTGTCAGCAAATGACCTTGAATGTGTCATGAGTATTGATTTTGGATTTACAAATAAATTTTATTCAATAGGTTAATGTTCAAATATGGAATTAGCAATGAACCAAGATGAAGCACTCCATAGTGTGTGTTTAATTTTTGTCACATTTCATCATCTCAGTAATGCTGTGGTATCCAAACAGTGTCGACAGAAATCTAAGACACACATTGCCATCTGGAATTCAAGTGGCTCGCTTGCATATTTGGTCAAATAAAAAGTTACAGAGGCCTGGCTATTTATTCCACTATAAAGTGGATTTTCCAGACAGGAACTGATTGATTTGTCTTGATCACAGTTCTGTTACAAATCTTAACACAGTATCTGGTACAATGAAGCCTCCCAAAAACATTGCTGAAAACATGTATGAATCTCATGCCTTTAGTACCATTTGTATTTGTGTTGACTAAATTTTACTGATGATCTCTATCATGCTTCAATATTCCCCTATTCAAAATATCTCTGGCCTTGAAACAGCCCATCTTGACTTAACAAATTTTTTCCTAAATTATTATGTTCCTTCTCTATTTTAATAATAATAAATTCTTACATGTTGTAGTAATTTTTGTCTAAGTTTTCCGTAACTTCTAGCCCTTGCTCTTAGTTATTTTTGGTAATTCATAATGCCTCCTTAAGTCACTTTAAAGAAAAATCAAGTCACCAAAGAAATGAAATGATTTGTAAAATAACCTTTTTATATATTCATACACACATGTACACAAATCTCCTTTAGGAAGAAAATGATAATCTGGCATATTTAATAGGATAGGTCTCCCAAACTATTCCTTGCCCCAGAAATTACCTAAAAATATCCATGAAAAACACCATCTAACTTTCCATATAACTAGAGACATTATGTACACACCCGTAGAAATGACATTTGTTTCTTTGGTCTTTTCTTGTTTCTCAGCTCCTCTCCAGCACTCTTTCCAGTTTTTACATACTTTGCTCCTGACTCTAAAGACATGATATTATACGTTGCATATATTTCCACAGCACCTTTGTTTCTTTCTTTCCATTAACAGCCTCAAATATTTCAGGTTCTGACTCCTTATCATTGCCTGCATGTTAGAATCTGTGCCTCATGCTAATGAGTTAAAGTCTTCTCAGAACACCAGTAAGGTTAGTAAAATGTCACTACAAAACTGTGCATTTTAAACCAGACTATTATGCACACTCAAATAATCCTTCTTGTTGAAAGTAAAAGAAACTTTATCAAAAATTACTTAATTAAATTTATACATTTTTTTAGGGATAATTTCTCATTTAAAATGTACATATGCATTTTCTCCCTCTTTTGAGAACTCAATACAAACTGTAATGAAGGCTGTTAAGAGAACCAATACCGCAATAAAGAAGAGAAAACAGAGAACAGGAGGGGACCTATTAGTGGAATCCATTTAGCAAGAAGGAATAGTATATCCCTTGTTCAAGCATGGTGAAAAACTAATTAATCCACACGGAGCTGCCCCTAGAGGGCGTAGGATCTTGCAAACTAATTTTTTATGGAACTTTGTAAACTGTAAGTCACTTCAAATCAGCATGAGAATACCTCTTTGGTGGCCCAAGCTCTTTCGATCCTGCTGAAAAAATACATGACACCCAGTGGAGTGATCTGGTTTTTAGGCCATTCTGGAACTGGTGCCTGGCCACAGAGCTTACAAGGACCAATACAAGTGTTTCCAGAACTCCTTGAAGCATCTCGTTGACTCCACCTATGGAGCAGAACTGCGTAACTGAATCCATGGATATTCCCCTGGACAGGGTGTCCAGCATGAATGTCATTGTTGGCCTAGGCAGTAGACACAGAATTAAAAACATCACGGAAAACAATCCAAAGTATGAAATGCTAGGACACCCAATGGTCAAAGCATCCTGAAGGCTATAGTAGACTCATGAAAGATTCATAGTCACAGCTATAGGCTCATTAATTCATGTAATAAAAATCTAACTCTGATCAAGGTTAGTAGCCCATGGAAATACTTCAACAGATTGAGAAAAACATTCCTTTCTTTACCTTATTTTAGTTTAATTTTCCAGAAATGTGTTGTAAATCATAGATTTTATTAAAATACAATGTTTTCTGACATAACAAATATTAAAATTTTGTACTTTTCTTACATTGTTAATTTCATTATATTTGAAGATAAGTAACTTCAGAGGTTGGGTAGTACACTGTATCACACAGATCTATAACAGTGTAATGATTACCAAATGTTTTGAGTGAATGAATGCTAGACTGTAATTTAAATAATTTATGCATAAATATTACAATTATATTTTTCCAGACATATCCAGTTATATGTAGTTTACAAAATTTACAAATGACTGCATGTTTCATTTTCTATATTAGACATTTATTATCTGTATAAATATTTACAAAGAGAAAACATACTTTGTATTATTGTTCATCCTTTTACCGTGCAAATTTTCTTATTCACTTAACATGAATTTTCCAAGAAAAATGACAGCTTTATGCATATTGCATATTTTTTACAGCATATACACACATGCACACATGCTTGAAATTTTTTTTAAAGATACTTCTTATTTTGAGCAGAAAAATAAAGCATTTGAAGAGGGACATTTTTATAGAGCAAATGTTTTTTGTTTGATTAATGTGATATTTTTTGTTGTCCTTAGGCCAAAGTTCACTCTTTAAACAAACATCAGTATGATATCAATCAGTTCCTTGTTAAAAAATGAAAATTTTTAAAAAAGTAGTTTTGACCTGGCTGAGATATTGCATGATGTGTTGAACTGTGTTTTTGAGTATCTCTCCTTCATGTTCCACAATACTACACTTCATGACATCCCACCAAGTACCACATTTATTAGAATTAGTCATCGTGGTCCAAAACTATAAGAAATTATTTCACATATGACCAGGGTATGACTATTTATAACTTGAGAATATTCTGTACACATTAGCCATACACACCGATGAACTGGATAAGTACTTTTAGTAGTTTCAGGAAATAATAATGCAATTATTTTGATTTTTTTTAAAGCTATCCATGATCTATATGATAAATTTAGACTTGAGGAAAAAGTAGGTCTTGATAGGAGCATTACCAAGTTCAGTCTTGAAAAAAACACTTAACACCAGATATAACAATTCAAGTTACTTTTCCTCGTAAGTCACTTTGCTCTTATTTATTCAATGCCCTGATTTTAACATAAATAGATCTGTATGCTTTTTAACTTCCAATATAGCATCAAACACTCTGCGAAAATGATTTATTTAATTCTTTAGAACAATAGAGATACAGATTAGCCACATCAAAATTTATTTGTATGCATTTTTTATAATTCCTACTGTTTTAGAAATGTTACATAACATGGATTTCCCACTATTTCTAATCAGAGAAGTTATACACGAGTTTTTAGTGGAAATTTTAAAAATATGGTTTGTATTTATAAGCATAATTAAAATACATATAGGGTGTAAGTTATTACAATGTAATGCTATCCAGGAATTTTCCATTCACAAATTGATCCAGAAAGAAAAATCATGAAGTAAATGGAAGACACCTGAAGAAACATACTGTGGGTAGTAAGTGTAATAAGAACTGGCAAAATAAGTATGATGAGAAAATGGTCCTGCCCAGAAAGCTGATCCACAGCCCTGCAATCCCTAACATCCAGTGCGACACAGATCCCTGTCATCTTCACACTTTGGTATGCTCTTCTAACATTTTAGAACAAAAATGTGTAAGTCACTAAAACCTCCATGTAAATTATGATATCTTTATGGGTTGCTTTTCTCAGGCTAAATAGACATAACTTTTTTCATGTAATGTTATCTAGTTTCATAGAGTTGAAGTAACTTACTCAAGGGCATAATGGATGTATATAACAGTAAATGTGAGTCTGAGATAGCAAAGTGTCCTGAAAATGTTTCCCCCAAATATATCACTTGCCTAAATATGGATACAAAATATTCAGAAATATTTCTCCAAAAATAGGAAATATGCATATTAATAAGGGTAAAAAAACTAATACTGTAAATATATTTTTATTATGATCACAGAGAGAATAAAGCATTGTGCACATGATAATATAATGCATTCTAATAATGTTATGATAAATGGTTATTATTAGTGTGAACTAAAAGATATACTGTCCTATTATATATCTTAGGGGGATAGTACCCTGATAGAAATCATATTACAGTTAATTAGCTCAAGAAAGTGATGTGCCCTTCACAGCATTATCTAATCACCTTAGTTATAAAATTGAGTAATTACAGCTGTTAGACTAATGGGCCTTTTAATCCATAAAGAGGTCATTGTTGTGGAATCTCCTTTCAAATGTGATACATGCTGCATAATAATCAAAATATCATATGTGTGGGTGAAGTCTTCCACTTTCAAGCTCCACAGAATCAGAACAATAGGATAAGTTTGAATCCAAGTAAATTTTAACTGAAAAGTTTCTTGTAGTCAAATTTCCATTATTGGTGGAGTAGAAATTGAATAAGGTATGATAGTCATATAAGGTGTGTCTATAAGCTATGGTCTAAGGAAACAGCATGTGTCAGTTAGGTCTGGAAGAACGCACTATAATAAAGCAAAACTTAGCCAAAGTCAAAGATGTCACACAGATTGCAAGAACACTAAATATTGTGGAAAAAAAGATAATGGCCCTTCCTTCTTTCTAAAATTTTCCTACTTAGCCAGGATTATAAACAGCTTTCAGGTTGTCAGCATTCTCATTATTAAATATAATCAATCACTGTGCAAGGTGTAGCATAAACCTCTAATGGTGACAAGATGACAGTGACAGATAATAGCTAAGATGACAGAAGAGGGCCAAAGCTTTCTATTCTAGAATAAAATGGTCAAATGAAGGTCAATACTGGAAACAAGGTGGGAGGGTATTCACTTTCTAAATATTTAGCAAACCGAAGGGAAACTCTAATCCTTATATAAGAAATAAATGTCCCTCCCCACCAAAAAAGGAAATTCTTATGATGAATGACTATGAATTACTCAAATTCAGAATTAGAAAGAACAATGTTCAGTCAATCATGACCCTTCACTCAGTAGTGTAGCAAAACTAATCAAGGCTCCCAAATGTACAGAATGTTGTTTGAAAAAACCTAACCAGTTGGAAGAAATTATATTGATGAACAATACATATACATTCATTTTGATTTTAGACGTTCTTTCTCTCTCTTTCAAATTAAGTTTTTTCTACTAAAATCCCTTATGACATTAAGTAAACTTAAAACGAAATGTCAGATGTAGGAGTACAAAACTTGACATTTTCAAAATGGTGTATCCTAGACCCTAAGGGATTATACACTATGATAAGTTTTAGCATAGAAAATATTCAAAGTTTTACGGAGAAAACAAAGATAAAACTACTATTTAACATTTCATTGGAATGTGGGCACAGGGTGATTAATTGGGGAAAATCTCAAAGAAGTAACATTTGAACTAACTGAAAGATGAAAAGTGTTTTGCATGAACATTCTGAAGAAGAGAAGAGAAGTATCATGAACAATGGTACTGGACAGAAATCCATAAAATTAAAAAACAAAAAAAGAAATAATCCAGCTTGATGATAGGAATACTCTGTTCTTCTCGTTTTCTAATTCTGTTCTTAGAATTTATCGCTGCTTTCATTGAAGGCACGCTTGCCCAGCTCGTAACCCAATGCCATTAGCAGACACTTTCTGATGACTAGTCAGAGCCTGGAATGGTGTGGTTACCTCACTGTAGCTGTTTGCTTAGTGCAAGGGGCACAGAGGTAGCTACAGGCGCACAGAGCACCAGCTTTCTTAGTACTTTTTATATCAGACCTCAGTTGTGAGGACTAGTGTTTTAGTTAGCTTTTTCTCTGATGTGACTAAAGTCCTAACAAGAACAAGTAGAGGTGGAAAAGTTTATTTGAGGGCTTGTGGTTTCAAAAATCCCAATCCATAGACTTCATTCTTTGGGTTCTGAAATGAAGCAGGACATTATAGCAGGGAGGAAAGGAACTCAGGACATGGCACCAGGAAGCAGAGAGAAAGAAAGCTTCACCTTTAAGGGATAAAATATATACTCTGAAGGCACGTCCCCAATGACCCACCTCCTCTAGGCACATCCTACCTGGTTGTAGTCACCACCCAGTTAATCCCTATTAGGGGATTAATGTATGTTTAGGTTAAGGTTTTCATAAATCAGTCCTATCATCTCTCAACTTTCCTGCATTGTCTTACACATAAGCTTTCTGGAGACACCTAATATCTAAACCATAACAACTACTCTTCTATTTTTCTATACCTCTTGACTCCAATCCCCCACCTCTGACACATTTTATATGCATTATTGTAGTTTCACATACATTTTCAAGAGGATATTACTAATGGCTTACTTTGAAAAAGGTCGTTTTCTGACAAATGGTAGGATTTCTATTGGTAGGATTTCTATTCTCTGATTGCAATTACTATATAAAAACCATAAAACATGTTTAATTTTGAAACAATACTAGTCATAAATAATCTAACATGTTAAGCACACAAATAAAAACAATACTATATTAGCACACATAGCTTTTTTTTTTAGTTTATGTACTTAAAGGAATTATACCAGTGGCTTCTCCATTAAACTGTAACATTACCCCAAAATGAATCTTTCATAGCTCAGTGCATTTGCACACACTCTGCTCTGTTTGGTGCATAAGTCATTCCTGAAGATGAATTAAACATCAGCTCCTCTGTGCAGGATCTCTTGGACCATCTCTAATGGTCACATATTTATATAAAGCACGGACCACCCATTATTACACTTCTCTGCTAACAGGTCTATCTCTCACCAAATTATAAACTTCTTCAAATCAGGAGATGGTCATCTTTGTTACTGCACCTCCATCTTTAATATAGTCCCTTGCCTATTAACAGATATTTAATACATAATTACTTAAATAAACATTGAGTGGATACAAAACCTACAATCCAAAAATGGGTATATATTTTAAAGATCAATACTGGCTTTGTTCAAAATGAGAGAGTGGAATAAATAGAGTCTTCCATGCAGATAGATAAAGTAAAAAATAGAGGTGAGAAAAATCAAAGGACTAGTATTTGTATTATGCCACTTGTAAACAAAAAATAAGTTCTACTAAGTACCTTGATTTAATGAAAATAATTAGTTGAATTGCATTTTCTCACTTTCTTTTGAATCCTTCTTCCCAGAAACCATTCTGTGAATTTCCCCTTCAGAGAATGGAGAGAAGAACAACACTTCTTTTCACTTCTTTTAGAAAATCTAGAGATAATATTGTACAAAACACTAAACATAGAGTAGCTGTACTCATAAATGCAGCATATCTGCATTCTTGCTGCAACCTACAGCTTATTTACATTATAATTCAATATGTATTTGTGGTATGCAAATTTGTTTTCTACAACTACAATGGAGTCTTGCAAGATTAATTTTTAATAGAACATTTTGTACTCAATCCTTGTTATAGTCAACAATACTATGAAAATCGATCAGAGCATTCAGTAATATGGACCAAAAATGTAACTTGTCTTTGTTTAGTTTGAACTAACCTGGCACTGCTTATTATCTGGTGTTCCTAAATGAGAAATATAAATATAAATCAGTATATTTCAAAAGAAACTCCAGCAAGTGTTCCCTAAAGTATCTACTGTACTTTAGTTCCTATATAAAAAAATTTTGGTTAAACAGTTTCCATGCTTCTGCAGCCTTTTAATACATTGTATGAACATAATTCTATTCATTTGTTTCCTGATTAAATATGGAAAAAATTCTTAAATTCACTCTTCTACTCTCCCCCCAAAATGGATTTTTATACAGTAAGAGTTAGCTAAGAAAAAAATATATCTTCCTTCTTCCACAAATTTTAAAGTAACTCAGATATAATAAATATGCTCTGTAAAATAGTTTGGTTATATGAAAAATATAAAGTATTGTAATGTGAGTTTTAAATTTGTAATGTCATATTTTGTGAATTTTAGTAAGGCTCTTAAAAATGGTGAGTGTGAGACAGACAAGATAGAAATACTCTACAAAAGGATTTAATGCAGAGATAAATTGTTGAACCTGATTTTCAATGAGTTTGAGGTACTGTGGAACATTTAGCTGGAAATACCTGTTGATTTGAAGGTTGGTCAGATCTATAACACAATGAAAGAGATTGCAAACTTGAGTCCATACCATGTACCGTGGGGATTACCAAGGTATGTAAGAAGACAAGTGAGCCACGGACTGGATAACAGAAAACTAATGGCTAGAAAATCAGCTCTCAAAAATGTTCTGTGTAGAGTACACCTAAGAAATGGCATTGACACATAGAGGAATCCAGATTTTACTAAAACTTTAAATACGAAGTACTGTCACAACAATACAATCAGTTAAGGAGTTAATTTCAGATCTTGCGCAACTCTCAGTTTATTGAGCTCTGCTGACTCAGTTTCTCAAGCACCATATGGAATGTATATGACTGAGAATACTGAAGTGGTATTCTTAAATCTAATTTATTTTTAAAATTGATGAAGTTTTGCAATACTGAGTACTATAATGTCTATAAATCCAATAGATTCTATGCCTATGTGTATACAACGATATGCATATAATATTTTATAGTTCACATGATTCATAATTGCCTATTACTAACAATACACTTGTAGAGGGTTAAAAAATAAATTTTGAAGAATCTTTGGTTGCAAGAAACGAAGAAATGCCTCAAAAAACCGAATGGGAGGGGCTGGGGTTATGGCGCAGTGGTAGCGTGCTCGCCTAGCACGCATGAGACACTGGGTTCGATCCTCAGCACCACATAAAAATAAAAGAAAGATGTTCTGTCCACCTACAACTAAAAAAATAAATAAATTAAAAAAAAAAAAAAACCGAATGGGAACAACATACAGGTGTCCTTACATATTCATGAGGGTTGGTTCCATGACTCCCCACTGATACCAAAACCTGTAGACACTCACGACCCTTACTTCACCTACAGACTTCCACCTTCTTTAAATCATCTCTAGATTACTGTTAATATCTGATATACTGTGAATGCTACGTAAGTAGCTGTTAAACTGCAACGTGTAGAGAATAAGGACAAGGAGAAGAAGTTTGGGTACATGCAGTACAGATGAACTTTTTCCAGACACTTTGGATCAGCAGTTGGTTGAATCTGTGAAAGTGGAAGCCACTGGGGAATATCAGAGTGATGTGAAAGAAGGGTCGGGGTGACCTGGCAGCATTAAAGCATCAAATTCAAATTTGATAATATCAGGAGAAATAGTGATAACTTTAAACTGTTTTTGACTGAAGAACCATATACATATTTAAGGAATGGTAGTATAGGAGTCAAAATGAATACAGCTCTGGAGAAGCAGAGAGCACATGGAAGAATAAAATAAAATTAGTCATCTTTCAAAAGGAAAGAGAAAAAAATCATGATAACTAAGAAAAAGTAGTACTAAATGGAGTGTGAAGAATGAAAAGTGAAAGGATGGTATTCAAAACCACAACAACACAACATGAATGATTCCAAATACATCAATAATCAGAACAACAACAGAAGAGAACTAATTGCCAGTTTTAAAACAAGATTAACTCATTAAAAATGTGTCACTGTGCAGTTTCGTTTTGTTTTGTTTTTTGGAAGGAGTATCCGGCATTGATTTCAGGGGCACTCAAGGACTGAGCCACATCCCCAGCCCTATTTTGTGTTTTATGTAGAGACAGGGTCTCACTGAGTTGCTTAGCACCTTGCCATTGCTGAGGCTGGCTTTGCCTCAGCCTCCTGGGATTACAGGCACGTGCCACCGCGCCCAGCACTCTGCAATTTTTAACTCACTAAAAGCATAATTTAAAAGAAAGAATAAAAGGAAAACAATGATAAAATATATAACCCAGAGAATACAATCCAAGAATTTATTGGGACTACATTATCATGTGAAAAAAATTTTATGTCAAAAAATAATTGTTCTTCAATAAGTATAAAAACACTTTTACTTATTGATTAAACAAACAAGAAAATAGGACAATGACCCTAAATGGCATATCAGACCACCTTAAAATATAGACAAAGCTAAAGTGGATAAATATAAAGCCACTCATGGAGAGATCAAATAGGTATTTAAACCAAACAATGGAAACAGAATTCAAAGGGGAATATTTATCCTTATTGAAACACATGTATTTTTAAAAGTCAAATTTCTTCCATAAAATTTCAGTAAAAAACAAAGAATCAAAAATATACAACATATTATTTGACTAATGGAATAAAATAGAAATAAAAATCGGAGACACCTGCTTCTGGCTATGGGAGTGTAGGTTACAGCTAAAAAATGTATTTGCTGCCACATAAAAATTAAAACCACATGATTGAAGACAGGGGCCAGTTCCTGAGTCAAGCAGGAGTTGAGATGAAAAAAAAATGTAGAGAAGGTCAAAGGGAAAGTAGGGGCAGTCCTGGAGAGCTGCTAAGAACTCGGAGCGTTGGGCTGTTCTGATTATAGGAAAAGGAGCTGAGAAGCAAACCAGCACAAAAGGCCCAGGCAACAGGTCACTACTGAGGCAAAGACACCAGCAAGCCTTTGGGCAGTGTGATGAGCAAGGGCAGGAAAACAGGTCTGAAGGGTCAACAGCCTACTATACGGAGTCACACTGTTGAGGACCTCTGGAGGTGGGCGTTCTCTGGAACTTGAGACCAATAGGGACTGTGCTTTGACCCCCTACAGATGCACTAAAATTGTCTCCTATGCACATGGATGCAGACACTGACAGCTGAAATTCAGCAGAGCACACTGAAAGGACTAGGGTACAACGGTGGGCCCTGGGTGGGGGGGATATGCGGCAATTGCTGATGTTGAAATAGGACTTAGGCTTTCCCAGTACTATGTAGCTTAGTTTAAAAAACCTGGTATATCAATAGCATAAATGTAAGCATTCAACTTCAAATTATTTAAAATAGTACACAGGACATTTTTATGTCATCCATGTTATGAAGGAAATCTAAGGCAAGATAAAAAAAATCAGAAGCTATCAGCAAAATCACTGATTGGTTTTATTGTATTAATGTGTATTAATTCATTGTATTAATACAACTTTATTGTATTAAAGTTGAAAATTCTTCTCAGGCAAAGGGTGAAACAAAGGAAAAACAAATGTTGGACTAGGAGAAGATGCATATAACAAAGAATTAGGGTTCAAAATAAAGAAATAGAGACTAGTAGTCTGAAAGAAACCTGTGCAAAGGTCATGAACAGGTGTAGAACCCTACCTTGACTGGTCAGTAGTAGAAACAGTCTGAGCTCAATACTCTCACAGAATTCTTTGATCAAGGCAAATAAGTTTTATTGATGGCAATAATCTTCTGTAGCCTTTTTTTGGTTATGTGACAGATGCCACTCCAGTGGATCACATACATCTATATAGTACAGAGTAGGAAATATACAGCTCATTCAAATATAAACAAAGTCTTCCACTATCAACCTGTGACCTCTTCAGCCTGGTTATTTATACAGGAACTAAATGCTGTCAAATCAAGAATTTCTGGAAGAAATGTTAACAAGTCCTTAGATCATGTTTGTTCTACAATGGGTGGTTCAGTAAAATCAAAGTCCTTAGATCATGTTTGTTCTTCAATGGGTGGTTCGTACACAAGGAAGCACAAACTTTCAATATTTTCTTGCAAAAATGCTCAATTTTATCAGTAGTCATAGAAATGCAAATTAAGATAGTTCTTGCTAGGTGTGGTGGTGCACACCTGTACTTCCAGCTGGAGGCCAGGAGATGGCAAGTTTGAGGCCAGTCTCTGCAACTTAATGAGACTCTGTCTCAAGATAAAAAATAAAAGACTTAGGGTTGTAGCTCAGTGGTGAAGTGCCCCTGGGTTCAAATGTTTTTTGGTACTCAGGGGCATTCAACCACTGAGCCAAATCCCCAGCCTTATTTTGTATTTTTTAAATTTAGAGACAGGGTCTCACTGAGTTGCTTAGCACTTCACTTTTGCTGAGTTGGCTTTGAACTTGTGATCTTCTACTTCAGCCTCCCGAGCCACTGGGATTACAGCCCTGTGCCACCGCGCCCAGCTGGGTTCAATTCTTGGTAACTATCCCATCAAAAGATAATATAATAGGTGTGAAACAGAATATTGTCTTTTGGTGGGTTCAATTGTTGGTAACCCTCCCACTAAAAGATAATATTCTATTTCACACACATTATCCTGGCAATTAAAAACTCGCAATTAAAGTATGTCAGTTGTGATTTTTGAGATCTTGCCACCAGTGGTTTATGCTTGTTCACATATTCACACATTAAATCATCACACAAATCTATGAGTTAGAAGTTGTTACAATTCTTTTACAGATTAGAAAAATGAGGCCCACTTATATTAAATAAATTTATACAAAAATCATAAAATAAGTAATGTAGCTGGAATTCACCTTCTTTGGACTGCAAACTTGGGCTCCAAATTTCTTTACTACATTGCCACACAATAATAACACCACCAGTAAAAAGTGGTTACTATCAATTAGCTATTTGCCAGTATTTTTCCTTTTCTCATTTGTTAAACCATGTAATTTTCACAATACCTCTCAGAGTTAGCTTCTGAACTATCTCCCTTTTAAGATAAGGGGATTAAAAAATAGGTGAAATTTCTTGCCTCCCAGACCTCCTTTACATGAGCCTTTTCATTAGAAAAATCATTTATATTCTTTATTATAAAATGAAATTTTCAAATAAAATACTTTTATTAGTTTTGACCATTGTTCTATCAAATTATGAAATCTGAGTAGGGGGTCATGGAAACTCCCACCTTAAAGCCAACTGGGAAGAAATACATCGGCCTGAGGCTGGCCACCGGCTTCTTGCAAAGAGTCTCTTTGGAATGAGCCGTGGACTTGTGGGGCTCCAACTCTGAGTAGCTCCTGGCAGAATCGAATTGGATAATTGGAGACCACATTGGTAGTGGAGAATTGGCTGCTGTCAGACAACATTCCAATGAACCCCACTCAAGAAGTTTGCCTCAGATAAAAGAAAACAATGGGCAGTTAATAACCAGAGGATCAAGAGAAATGTTCTTTTTTGCTTATAAAGGAGATTGGAAATATTTATAGGTTAAGAAAGTAGTTGAGAGAGAAGATGAAGGTGAAGTTAATTAGGAGAATTAATGAAGATCCATCACTCAGAAGGGAGGAATGAGCAGATAGTCTCAGGAGAAAACTGAGGAGGGGGAGGTATAAACCTAAACCCTCAACAAGAAAGGGGAGAAATGTGATTGTTTTATTTTCATTTAAAGCGGAGAAAGCAAACTTGTCTGAGGGGATCTACGAGGCTTAAATTGTGTGATACTGAGACCTTCCATAGAAAACAGGAAGTCCCCACCAGGTTAAGAGAAATTAAGTTTATGTAGCCATTTGCCTTCATCTTTATAACTCAGAAAAGCACTTTACATACAAATAAGAGGTGATGCTGGGTAAAGAAAGTGATGGATGGAAATGCTCTTTCTTTACATCTTGTTCTGGCTAATATAACTTAAAATAAAAATTCCTGAAAGAAAAGCAGAAAGCTATTTCACAATGTGATCTCTAAGGAGAAAATGTTAACGTTCACAGTTACAGAAAGACCAAATGGACAATAGGTAGTTGAGATAAGTATAATGGGAAAATGTTTCATTGATGTTAGGCAATCCTTTTATGTTATTCTCCAACAAAGGCTTTAAATTGGGGTTTCCTAAAGCACATTTTTCTATATTTCAGTTTGGATCTTTGAATTTTACTGTGTTGGTTTTATTTTTATACCAAATGATTTTTGCATGTAGAACAATGTATACATACTAATTGATATTGCATAGGTTTATCGGAGAATATACGAACAGTTTTAATACTTTCTACAGTAAAGGCAATAATAATTATCTTTAGAGAGTAATTTTGTTAATAAAAACATATATGCTTTTAACACCTAGAAATGTCTAAATAAAATGAACAATTTCTAATATATATAATTTATCTTTTCACATAACATAAGCTAATTCCAAGTTTTAACACCAAAAACTAACCTCCTGTAGTTGCATTTTAAAATCATGTACAAGTGTTGCTAGCCTAACTCTATCTATAGATTGGGCTAATTTAGAAAAAATTTTTATATAATTTAATTACTCATGAAAATATGATGCTAATATGTGCCATATTTTGTTTTTCATATATCCAATATAGTAAGTCAATTTCTTTCATTCTGCTTTGCACAGAATATAAACTATTTTATTATGTTTAGTAGCTGTCATATTTAAACCTTTTCCTTTGTTTTGTTTTGATTTGTTTTGGTTGGATGACTCTACCAATTAATATGGCAACTCACAGATGATGTTTTTCTATAGTACAGCATGGGCTTACCATGCTCCAGACATAGGTGATTTTCAAATACATTAAAAATTAGAATCAAAAGCATTATTTTTTCTTTCTGTTCCTTTTCCTTCTCCTTTTTCAGTGCTAGGGAGTGAAACCGGGGCCTTGTGCATGCTAGGTAAGCATTCTTCCTTTGAACTATATTCTTAAGTCTTTCATTTACCCTTAAGTATTCTAAGTACCATTTTTTTCAAATATGGATTATTTCTAACAGCTATTAAAGCATTCTTATTACTCAAGTTTTCTTCTATGATTACCTTTCAATTTAAGAAAAAAAAAAACAGAAAATACATGATTTCTACAACATATACTTGTGAGATGTTACAAATGAATATCAATATCTTTAGTGAATCTTTCAGGTGAATTAAAATGTTTTCTGAAAGAGAGTTTGAAATATCATACACACTTATAATCTAAAAACCTCTGAATTTATCAATTTTGAATTGATAAATAAATGAATGAAGGGTTAAATAATGGTTAAGATTTTTACTGGGATTAAACATCTGAGGAAGAAAGCTATTACATAGTATATGGATGTGATTTATATAATCAGATAGTTATGCATTATTATCAGATAATTATGCATCCTTACATTTACCAATATTTTAGTTCTGTGTGTGTGTGTGTGTATGTGTACTTGATCTTTCCTAGAGTAAACAGATTACACTAGCCATGAAAGATTTTAAAAAGTTAATAAAAAAGCTCAACATATATAATAATATAAGCTAATGAATTTGCCAAAGCTGAACATACTAGAAGGGTAGAATGGAAGTACATGAATTATGAAGAAAAATATTAAGATAGAAAAATCAGAACTCTTTACAAATCCTACTTTAAAGTTAACCTATTGTGTCCCGTCTGACTATAATTCAATAAAGATACAAAATAAATATATTCTTTAAATGAAACAAATTTATGCTAGAGCCAGAGTCATGATCAACTCAGTGCCTCTTGCTGTTTGGAGTTTTCCTGGTCTTGGAGACCCTTCCCACACACATGTCTAAGCCTAGTGGGTGTGACCTGAAACTTTGTAGTAAATATTTTCTGTCTGTAAATATGTTCTCTGTACATATACCACATATATCAGCATAAGAGAGAATACAAGCAATGCAGTCTATTACCAAGAAGGCACTAAATAAAAAATCAGGAAACATCAAAATAACTATGGACAATTAGGTCGATCTGGGTGATAATGTCAGGAAAGGGTCATACTAAATCTGAGATCTGAGGACACTGTATTTGCAGTATTTCTATGAGGTAACCTGAGGGAATTATTTTCTTTATCCTCATAGCACAGAAAAACAGGAATTTAGAGTTATAATGCATTACCAGTGGAGCAAATTATCTCTGCTTGAGAGACTGCCAATGTTATTGCTCACAACAGTTTTGATTAGTTGACATAATCTATAGGAGAAGCCACTGAAGTTAAAAGATGGTGATCAACTTGAAAGAGCTTAGGTTAAAAATCAAGTGTAGCTATTTGTGTTAAATTTTTGCTCATTAGAATCATGTTTCCCAAATGTGTGCTTTTTCATAAAAAGAAGCCAGAAATTTTAACAAAAGACCGATACTTGAACCCTACCTCAGACCTATTGAATCAGCATCTGTATGAGAGACCAGACAGTTTGAGAAATTTCTAGAGTTAAAAAGATGTTAGGAGGATCATACATATGCCAGAAAGGCTCTTCTTTCCGCCCCCAAATCACCATAAATTGTATTAAACACCATTTAAAATTTTCACTGGATTCATAATTATGCTGGAAGAGAAAAAAATAAAGCTACATTGGATCAAAACTGTGAAAAGTCCCCAAAAAAAGAATAAAAAATGAATGATATTGAGGATGAAACAATATAAAAATAGAAATCACAAACTTAAAGCTCTTCTAATCCACCCTTAATTGTAGTTTAAATAGTCTAGAGGTAATAATGACAATGGAGATACTGTTCAAAAAGAACAGTCTTGAGCAAAGCACAGAAGGAAGTTTTCTTATGGTTTACACAGGAAACTTATTATGGTTTTAAGCTTATCACAGTTATAAGGGGACTTGTTACAGTTCAACAGGAATTATAAACTAAGAACCAGAGTGTGCAGTTAAGAATTGACAGGTTGAGCATAAACCAATAACATGAAGGGAAATATAGAACACACACACACACACACACATACAAATCCCTTGTTGTCGTTTTCATAAGAGAGTGAAAAACTGAGGATGTTGTCAACCCTTGGAAAGATAAATGAGCACTATGAGAATTGCATAAACTCTGAAAGCATGTTGGGGTTATTGGAACTGGAGATACAAGGTTTCTAAGTACCCCGGATGTTTATTTAGATGTAGATTGGCAGAAGTGGGCAGGTGAATCCTCTTTTCTTGTTTGGAAAACATGGGTCAAGAAAATGGAATATGATGGTCATCATAGCCCTAACTTTATGTATGACTGCATATATGTTGTGATTCTATACAACTTACAACTAGAGAATTGATTCTATGTACAATGAATCAAATTGCACTCTGATGACATGTAAGCCTAAATAGAACAAATAAATAAAATATGAAAAAAAAATAGAAGAAAAAGTAGGCCCAAATCTTCATCATGTTGGCTTAGGCCCTGACTTCCTGAACAAAACTCGTAAGTGCAAGAAGTAAAATCAAGAATCAATAAATGGGATGGATTCAAACTAAAAAGGTTCTCAGCAAAAGAAACAATCAGTAACATAATGAGAGCTTACTGAATGAGAAAAAGTCTTTACCACACGTACCTCAGACAGAGCACTAATCTCTAGGATACACAAAGAACTCAAAAAAACTTAACACCAAAACCCCCAAATAACCCAATTAATAAATGGGCTAAGGAACTGAACAGACACTTTACAGAAGAAGAAATACAATCAGTCAACAAACATATGAAAAAGTGTTCATCGTCTCTAGCAATTAGAGAAATGCAAATCAAAACTACGCTAAGATTTCATCTCACTCCAGTCAGAATGGCATTTATCAGGAATCCGAGCAATAGTAAGTGCTGGCAAGGATGTGGGGAAAAAGGTACACTCATATATTGTTGGTGGGACTGAAAATTGGTGCAACCACTATGGAGAGCAGTATGGAGATACCTCAGAAAACTTGGAATGGATCTACCATTTGACCCAGCTATCCCACTCCTCGGTTTATACCCAAAGGACTTAAAAATCTATGTACTACAGTGATGCAGCCATGTCAATGTTTGTAGCAGCTCAATTCACAATAGCTAAATTATAGAACCAACCTAGGTGCCCTTCAACAGATGAATGGACAAAGAAAATGTGGTACATTTACACTATGGAATATTACTCAACCTTAAAGAAGAATGAAAGTATGGCATTTACAGGTAAATGGGTGGACCTAGAGAATATTGTGCTAAGTGAAATAAGCCAATTCCAAAAAACCAAAAGCTGAATGTTTTCTCTGATAAGCAGATGCTGATCCATAGTGGGGCTGGGGGAGAGAGAAGAAAGAAGGAATTTTGGTTTGTGTAGAGGAGAGGGAGGGGAGGGTTGGGGTTGTGGGGGTGGGAAGGATGGTAGAAAGAGACATTATTACCCTGTATACATGTATGCTTACACTACTGGAGTGACTCTGAACCATGTGTAGGCAGAGGAATGAGAAATTATACTCTATTTGCATACTGTATGTCAAAATGCATTATACTGTAAAATAAATAAATTTTAAAAATTAAAAAGAAAATATTTAATAGGCAACTTTAGAGTATGGGGCACAGTATAAGAGTCCCTTTTGTTCAGGTCTAATGTTATTACTGCCTCAGAGTTTCAGCCAATAACGAAGAAAGCTATAGTCCTCAGACTAAGAGGGCTCATTAAGTGTCAACGAGGGTAACAACAAAAAAATATGTATCTAAAATAAATTCACACATACATGCATTGTAGAACAAATATAATTAACAACAAAAGGAAAATAATGTAAACTTTGAAAAGGAAAAGGATTTTTACCGTTGAAAATGAACACACATGCTATCAGTCAAGACATGAGCAATTTCAACCAAAAGATTCTATTTTTATGATTCCTTAGAGATATCCTCAGTCAGAATATATGAATGCAGCTATTTATGGAGATGCAAAAATGAACATACAGGCTACTGATTTAAATAAAAGGTCTCTGCCTTAGAATGAAGGATATCTGTCAAACTATGAGCAGAGGTAAGAATTTGAAACCTGTCATTTAAATTCAGAAATGAAGTGTAATGATAACTTGGACCTCTATGCCATACTGTACTGAAGGTCTGATACAGCACTCTAGAGTATGACAATAAATAAAATAAAATATTTAATATTATAAAAGAGGGAAAAAGAGGTGCCAATATCATTAGGTTATATGTCTCCTAAGTCTTTATACAGAAGGACCCAGAAAATTTGTGGTTGAATTATTAGAACTAATGGAATAATCTATAAGTATAAATAAGAACACAACCAATATTATAGCCTAGTAGAAAATTATTATGAATAACTGTATACCAATATATTCAAACACCTGATTGAAATGAATGTTTTCTGATCCAAAGTCAGTGCAAGAAGAAACAAAGAATTTGGACAGATCAGTAATGTTTTTTAATCAACTGACATAATAGTAAAATATTTTTTCTCAAAAATCAAATTCCCATACCCAGTTTGTTGGTGATTGTTGTTGAGACAGGGTCTCACTATGTTGCTCAGGATGTTACTCCTCATCTTCCAGCTTTGGCCTCCCAAGTAGTGGAATTACAGGTGTGCTCCACATCTGCATTTTCCAAATGGTTTTATCAAATTTAAATTAAAAATAATTTTGCCAGATTAAGATATCAACTGGAAAGAGATTTATGTTAAGATTATTCCACTATTGTAAATAGGATAGTCTTTTATGCAAAGCTCAGATTAGTGAATCAAAGATTTAAAGAGAGAGGTGAAGTATTTGTATTTTCTCCTCATATATGAATATTAGTCTTCTATCTTCCACCTGATCTTTCATCCTAGACCATCTCATTTCCACAAGCATCTTGTGACTCACATCTGTATCCTATTACTCACATCTGAATCCTCTGAAATTTATATATTATATGCAAACCTAGGAGAGACACAGATGCAGCAGAAGCTAAGAAAGCATCTTCCTAAACATTGCAACATAAAGATTCCTTTCTTTGTATCCTAGCTGTCCCATGCTTTACACCCTGCTATAAACTTGCAGTCCTCACATTTCTTTATCTGATGCACAGCTTCAGAAGTGTCCTTTCATTTGACCATTGAAGTTCCTTTGTGTCCAGTCTCTGTTCATGCAACTGCCACAGCCACATCTCTTAGCCATGGCCATTAATTAATTCAAGAAAGCACTGGAAAAGGGTAATGGAGAATGAAGAAATTTCCATGTATCATTGCCTATATAAGCTTCCTCTAGCTTTCTTCTGAGGCTTCTCGAGTAATATATGGCCTTAGTTAAACTCATCATCTCTCTCTGATACGCCACCTCTTTGGTGACCTTTTCCATCTCAGGAAGTAGCAATATCAGTGGCTCAAAAGAGAAACCTGGAATCAACTCCATAACACTAACTCTCAGTCATCCTACACTGCCATCATCTGGTGTTATCACTTCTGCTTCAAATTGCACTGTGAACTTCCCCATCTCCATCTTCTACTTTGAAGTAATAAGAGCGCTTAAACCTGATTGCCAGCTTTCACTGCTACCACTTGTGGAGAGCGGTGATTTGAACGATGGTCTGACTGTCTTGAGGCTGTGTTGCACTGGGAACTTCTTGTGCAGAGGTGCAGGTCAAGATGGCTCAGTTGCTATGGTGACACCAGTCCAAGGAGGCTCTGTGTAAAGGTGCAGAGTTGTACTAGTCAGGACTTTGAGCACAGGCACCAGGTCTTGGGGATAGAGAATTCTGAGCATAACATGATAACCCTAATGCCTCGCCATCCTTCACATTTGCTGCTCTGAAATGTTCCCACAAATAACCTTTTGATGAAACATATATAATATATGTGCTGAGCTAGTTCTGAGTCACTGCTCCTCCATCAGAAGTTAGTTAGTGTCCCATCTAGCCCCAGCTTTCTCTCTCTGTGTCTCTGTCTTTTTTTTCATTCTTGAATTAATGGCCATGGCTAAGATGTGGCTGTGGCAGTTGCATGAACAGGGACTGGATACAGGGGAACTTCAATGATCAAATGAGGGGACACTTCTGAGGCTGTGCATCAGATAAAGAAATGTGAGGACTGCAAGTTTATAGCAGGTGTAAAGCATGGGACAGCTAGGATCCAAAGAAAGGAATCTCTATGTTGCAATGTTTAAGAAGATGCTTTCTTAGCTTCTGCTAGATCTATGTCTCTCCTAGGCTTGCATATAATGTATAAATTGCAGAGGCAATTATTCAAAACTGATTTGAGACCAAAGGCAAAAAAACTGTCATTTTTAAGTTCAAGCCTCAGTGGCTGGCTATCTTGTCAGCTCCCACACTCTACCACCTTGCTCTCGTAACTAGTTTTTCCGTAAACACTACAGCACAGGGAGAAATGTAAAATGATCTCATACTTAAGATTCTTTTCTTTAAAGATCTTATGGACATTTTCCTTAAAGATTCAAATAAAATCAATGAACATAAAAGGAAACTGACTTAAAGCAGCAGTTCTCAAATTTATGTATTCATAATAGTTTATACAAGGACACAAAGGAACTTTTATGTATATAGGTCATATGTATATATAGATACATAGGTATGTATATATCCATAGATACAGATATATACAATAAATAAAAAGACAGAAAAAGTTAAATATCAATTTATTTGTCCTAATATTATAATTAAAAATCCATTATAGGTTAACAGAGATAACACTTGTTGCAAAAACTATTTTCATCTAAAATTAGTGAGAACAGTATAATTGTTTTACACGTAACTTAATCAAAGGGAACTGGATTCTCAAACCTGTTTCTAAATTCAATACTTTGCTACATACTGCTTTAGTTGAAATATGAAAAAATTCCAAGTTGCAGTAGTTTTAGTTTTAGTTTTTTTTTATTTTTAAAATTATTTTTATTTATTCTAGTTATGCATGACAATAGAATGCATTTGACGCATCATACATAAATGGTGTATAAATTCTCATTCTTCTGATTGTACATGACGTAGAAACTGTAGAAACATGCTGGTCATGTAGTCATATATGCACCTAGGGTAATTATGTCCAATGAATTCTACTATCCTTCCTACTCCCATACTGCCTCCCCTCTGACTAATCTAAAGTAACTGTATTCTTCCCAAGACCCACCCCCCTTATTGTGAATTAGCATCCATATATTAGAGAAAACATTTGGCCTTTGCTTTTTGAGATTGCTTACTTCACTTAGCACAATATTCTCCAGCTCCTTCCATTTACCAGGAAATGTTATAATTTAATTCTTCCTTAAGGCTGAGTAATACTCCCTTGTGTATATATACGACATTTTCTTTATCCATTCATCTGTTGAAAGGTATCCAAGTTGGTTCCATTGTTTAGCTACTGTGAATTGAGTTGCTATAAACATCAATGTGGTTGCATTACTGTAGTATGCCTATTTTTAAGTCCTTTGAGTATAAACCAAAGAGTAGGATAGCTGGGTCAAATGGTGGTTCCATTCCAAGTTTTCTAAGGAATCTCCATACTTCTTTCCAGATAGGTTGTACCAATTTGCAGTCTCACCAGCAATATTTGAGTGGACGTTTTCCCTCATATCCTTGTCAACACTTACTGTTGTTTGTATTCTTGATAACTGTCATTCTGACTAGAGTGAGACAAAATCTTAGAGTAGTTTTGATTTGCATTTCTTTAATTGATAGAGATGTTGAACATTTTTTTATATGTCTGTTGATTGATTATATATCTTCTGTGAATTGTCTCTTCAGTTCCTTAGCCCATTTATTGATTGGATTATTTCTTCTTTTTTGGTGTTAAGTTCTTTGAGTTCTTTATATATCCTGGAGATTAGTGTTCTATCTGATGTGCGTGTGGTAAAGTTTTTCTCTCATTCTGTGGGCTCTCTCTCCACTGTATTGATTGTTTCCTTTGCTGAGAAGAAGATTTTTAGTTTAAATCCATCCTATTGATTCTTGATTGTATTTTTTGCACTTTAGGAGTCTTGTTATGGAAATCAGATCCTAAGCCAACAGGGTAAAGATTTGGGCCTACTTTTTCTTCTATTAGGCTCAGGGTCTTTATTCCAGTGCCTAAGTCTTTGATCCACTTTGAGTTACATATTGTGCATAGTGAGACATAGGGATTTAATTTCATTTATTACTTATGGACTTACAGCTTTTCCAGCACCATTTGTTGAAGAGGCTATCTTTTTTCCACTGAATGTTTTGGCACCTTTGTCTAGTATGAGATAATTGTACTTACATATTTACCAGTTTTTAATGAAGCAAAATCTCAACATATCATGTTCTGATTAAAACTCTTCCATAATCTATTTTAACTAATATCCACAGTCCTTCACATGCCCTTCAAAGCTTTGATTATACTTTTTTTCTTCCTCTTCATTTCACTCCAGTCACCGTGATGTTGTTTCTTTGTTTATAAAGGGTTCAGCTCTTTCACTCTTAGGTCATATGCATATTACATGTCCTTCCTATTCTTTCCTTGATTAGGAAGAGATTTCCTCTTTCTTTCTTTTCTTTTACTTTTTGTTGGTACTAGGAATTGAACCAGGGCACTTATACGTGGAGCTACATTCTTAGCCCCCCACCCCTTTTTCTTGTATTTTATTTAGAGACACTGTCTCGCTAAGTTGCTTAGGGCCTTACCGAGATGATGAGGCTGGCCTTGAACTTGCATTCTTCCTACCTCAGTCTCCCTAGTCTCTGTACTAGTTGTTTGTGCTACCATGCCTGGCTCCCCTTTCTAATATCAATAAAATGGCAATTCATCTATAAGATCATCTCTAACTTCTTGAAACATAAATATCAAATTATTTTCTACTTCATAACTCTTGTTTCTTTTATAGCACTTACTAGAGATTGAAGTTATTTAATCATTTGGGGTTTTACTTACTAAAAGTAATTATCTCCTGTGAATTTTTAATCTATACCATAGGAAATCAGTGCATAACACTATAACTGGTACCTGGTATGCACTCAATAATTATTTCTTACATAAATTGAAAAATAGAAGAAATGAATTAGGATTTGTGTGGAAAAGCAAGAGCTTGTTTCTAATTGTATCAAAAACCCCATATATTTAAAGCTAAGTTTAATATATAACAACCTTTTAAAAACTCAGCTATGTCATATATGACAAAATTTATCTGGCACATGTTGGTTTAATTTGCAAACTTTTATTTTGTTTTATCATTTTACTTTAAAATTTAAATAAAATAGGGTCTAATAATGTATGCTTTTGCTCCATTAGAAAATCCTAGATGAATCATTCAACCTGACAAAGTGTTTCATCATAGACATGAAATATTCAAACATTTAAATTAAATTAGATAGTTAAACACCATCAGAACTTAATTGCCATTTGACAATGTCCCAATACACTTTTAAAATATGAAACTAAAACTTTAACATATAGAAGGCTAATATGGAGCCTTCTTGTGAGCAATAAATAGGATCTCTATAAGATGCTTAATTATATTTGAGATATTAATTTAAATCATTATTCTATAAGGATGCAATTCAGCTTTTTTAATATTTTAAATGAAAGATTGAATACTACTGGAAATAAAAAAGTCCATTGCAGATGTGCATTCTTTATATTTCTTTTAATGGCTAGACTGGTTTCTTTTTAGTTTTTCCCCCATATAACTATATTTCAGAAAGAACCAGAGACTTCCTAGTCCTGATCTAATTACAGTGGAAATCCAGTGTGATGCTTCTTGTGTAAAGATAAATCTAGTTATCAAAGTGGTAAAGACTGCTTGTTATCAGTCAGTCTGCAGACAGTTGAGATCAGAAACTTTGGCAACAGAAATCTCAGGATTAATAAGCTTGAATTACCTCTGTGAAAAAGGTGAAGCTCTTTAGTGTACTTGGAAAAAATATGTATCACCCAATTCTGCTGGGTAAACCAAAAAATTGGAAAGCACAATGAACGATAGAGAGGCACACATACACACATTTATAAGATGCATATGTGTATATACTTATTTGATTCACTGTATATATCAAATGTATCGCATATCACGTGAGTGTGTTCATCTGATTCATTATAGAATGTGCTACCATATACCATCCTTTTAAATAAATGAAAAAGTCTAGACTGTGTTTTCACATGAACAAACTACCTTTAAACACTACATGGATCCAACACTTCTACTTTTGTTACAGAGATGAGATGAAAACATTTTCCTGGAGCAATAGTGTATTTTTTGGTCATTTAAATGACAAAGTTCAGTAATTTTAAATAAGATTTCTTAGATTCTGTGGCTCATTAATTTTAAAGTCAATGCTTGCATCTGTGCATAGCTGAAGGAATTTATTAAGAAATTGGCTAACACACTATCCCTAAGAAAACTCACCTAATACTTGGCTAGAGGCCTAGGGTGTTGTTTTAGATTTTTCCTTTATACTGAACACAGAGTCTGACATTTTCAATGTAGAACAATAAATCCTCTAAATATATTGATATTTTCCTTAAAAATTTAAATAAAATAAATGAACACAAAAGGAAACTGACTCAAAGCAGCAGTTCTCAAATTTTTAAATATATAATATCTTTACACAAGGACTCTAAAGAACTTTTATTTATACAGATTATATGTATATATAGATACATATACATACATATAGAGATATTTACTATAAATAAAATTAAAAGGAAAGCCAAATATCAATTTATGAATTTGTTATAATATTATATTTGTAAATCTATTATATGTTAAGAGAGATAACACTTGTTCATAAAACTGTATTTTCATCCAAAATTAGTGAAAAGAATATAATTGTTTTACCTGTAACTTAATCAAAGGGAGCTGGATTCTCAAACCTGTTTCTAAATTCAATACTTTGATACATAATGCTTTAGTTGAAATATAAAAAAATTCCAAGTTGAAATATGAAAGCCGAAATCAGATCATTAAACCATTCATACCCCTTTACATTAAAACCTTTTGTTTTATCTCTCATGTTGACAGAGTCCCTTACCACACATGATTTTATAAAGTTATTACACTGCAATCATGTGGAAACATTGGCTCACTGAGTTACACAGATCTTTCCTTCCCAATGTTGATATATTCATTTGATTATAAAATATTGAAAAATCACATTTGCTAATATCACCACCAATTTCACTGCCAATCTTAGCTGGGGCTGGGATTGCAGCTCAGTGGCAGAGAACCTGCTTGACATAGGTGAGGCCTTGGGGCTGATATCCCCAGCATCAAAAAATAATAATAAAAGAAAAGGTCTGTCTTAGCTCATGGTGACTGATAAAAGTGTTTAACCACTTAATTTTCACAGAAAAGCTTGAATTTCTGATTAAAAATTAATGTTAGCTGTTTTCCTTTAAGTCCACAGACAGTTCGTGTTCGAGAAAGTATCAGCCATCTTCCAATTACAGAAGCCTCAATAACCATGGTTTGTTGTTTATCCTTTCAAGTGCATTCCAGGAACAAAAGCAGTTAACTTTGGTTCACAACTCAAAAACAGAACACAAGTGTTTTTCCTCATGGCAGATGTCAGCTAGGCTACCATAACAAAATATCATAGACTGAATGGCTTAAATGACAGAAATTTATTCTCCACAGTTCTGGAGGCTGCGTCAGGGATCAAGGTGCCCACTTAAGTTCTGTGGGGCTCTCAGCTTGCTCTCGTGTGAATGTAGACAGAGAGATTCCTCTTTCTTCTTATCAGAACACCATTCCCGTTGGATTGAGGTCTACTTTAATGAAATTAAATGACCTCATTTAAAGTTAATTACCTCCTAAAGACCCTAATTCCAATTAGTTACCTTGGAAGTTGGGGCTTCAATATATGAATTTTGAGGAGACCCTACTCAATCCATAGCAGAGGTCATCATAATTTGGTATACAATAGAAGTGCTTTATGAATTCTTCAAATTTTTTCACAAATAGTAAAAATTTGTTTTAAAAGATACATATTTAATAAGATTAATAAATTTTACTGATAGTCAAGGAAATTTTACATAAAGTTTCTTTTCTTTTTCCTGCTGAGAATGGTAAAGAATACAATGATTGCTGGTGTAGTTTGTTTTTTTGGACTTTCTTCGTTAGTGACAAGGTTCCAGGAATTTCTTCCATTATTGCATTGGTACTATCAGCATAAATATCACTGCAGTACAGAAGACATTATGTTAATAATTTTGATCTTAAATTTCTATTGGAAGAATCTGGGAACCCAGAGTTCCATGCAAATCTTCCTTTGAAAACCAACAAATTAAAGAATTCAAAGAATGAAGACATGTTCATGTTAAAATGAAATGGAGGAACCTAAGAAGAAGAGCTAGCTTTTTTCTGGGATAATTTACAATTTTAGCATGAAAATAAATAATTATGTTAACATTATAATCCTTTGGGTAAAAATTCATTAGCATACTCCAATTAAATGAATAAATAAGTGACAGAGAAAGGAAAACTCTGTTCTACTATGGAAATTCAAATAATATCAAAGGAAAGGAATGATTAAAATATATATATATATTATTATTATTTTTTTTTTTTGGTGTTGCTAATTGAATCCAGGGCCTATGTCCCATGAATTAGAAATCATTAATTTGTCACCTATTGCAAAAACGGTTTTGGTAGCCAGAATCTAAGATGACCTCTGATTATTCCATAACCAAGTAGTCCCACTGTGTGTATACCTCTCCCATTTGGAATAGAGTTATCCATGTAACTAATAGATTATGGTACAAATGCAAATATGTAATTTCCATGTCTAAGATGTGAAACACATTGAAACTTCTACCTTGTTCTGTCTTACATTATTCATTCAAAGACAAATTACTTACTATTTGAACAGATCATACAAACAGCTCTATGGAGAGGGCCAAGGACAAGGAACAACATCATATGTCAACCAGTGAGAAACTGAGGCCACCTGCAAATAGCCCCCTGTGTCCACCATCTTGAAAGCAAATTCTCAGCTCTCTCAAGTCTTCAGGTAAGTATAAAGTCCCAGATGACATCTTCACTGCCACCTTAAGAGACACTGAGTCAGAATCACCCTGTAAGGTAGCTTGATTTTGGACTCACAGGCATGGTGAAATAAGAAAAAAAAAAAAGTTTTGCTGTTTTAATATGCTGCATTTAGGGGTTTTGTTTTCCCATACCAACAGGTAACAAGATAGCAATAATTTATTCATGAAAAATTACCAATGGATTCTAAATCTAGAGATAAAAATTTGAAGAATAACAAGATACTTATATAATTACAAAGTATTTCTCCACAAATATATATTTATTATAAGGAAAAAATATTGACATTATATGAGACATAGGGAAGAATGAGTAAGAAGAAAATGAAAAAAAGAAAAAAGGGTTAAGAAGGGAGGAATTTCACAATTTTTCCATAAAACTAAAATGATAATTTAAATAAAAAAGGTAAAAAATCAAAATATCTTATCTAATAAATAAGTTATTTTCTTACATACTGATTATAAACATCAAAAAATGACTGAGAATAAAAAATTTAAGCATATATATTTCAGAAAAGAGAGTCCCAACCACAAACACATCAACCCTTGGGGCCAATACTTGGATGCAAATTGCAATATTTTTTGTTTGTTTGTTTGATTTTTAACTTATTAACTAAATGATTATGGGCACACTTGTGATTTATCTGTGACTGAAGCAGAGGTAGTCTTAATATCTACTTCATTGTCTTGCTGTGAGGATTAAATGAGCTAACATGTAAAATACTCAGAACTTTCCTAGTGCATTCAAAATGCTATATACCTACAAGGTTGGTTGTTTTGTTTTTAAACAAATAGGAGTTTTAAATTAAATTTATGAAAGTGAAAGTAAGCATTCTGAACCTCAAGAGAACTAGAAGTTTTAGTGTGCTTGACCAAGAACGCTTAGAATATATACCGTCAATGCCCTAACAACGACTCTGTCATCCACAGAAAGGGAGGGTTCTATCCAGGTCTAAGTAATTCCAGCCCAACATCTACTTATTTCCTTAACAGCATTTAGGAATGCATGGAGCATACATGTAAGGACTTTAGTGTCCCAGGCTAGATTTACTTTAATAATAAATATAAAAACACGTTTTCCATAAATTCTACACTGGAGCACCAATACTTTAAATCTAGTTGGATGCTTTAAAAATAATTCTAAATATTTGGAAAATTATAATTCCTAAATATCTTACAGTTGGGATTAGTGCATGTTCAAGTCTTATTTACTACAGTTAGGATCTATAGCTGGTAATCCACAGCAGCAGGATTTGCCTATTGGGGGCAACTGTGACCCTCAGGCAACACTCAGCACTCAGTTTGGGGACTTTATTGATCACCTTAATCTGGAATGCTCTTCAGCATCTAATGGGAAGAAGCCAAGATTGCTGCTAAACACATTAGGATAGAGAGGACAACTTCCTGTGAAGGAAGTGACCATCCCCAAATGCCAATAGTTCAGAGCAGCACATACCTGGACATAAATAATTGAAATTCAGTGTTCCTGTAATTCTGACTAAGATGCAACAGTCTAAACACATTGCATTAACAAGAGTCCCTACGGTTGCCTTTGTTTTTCTTTTTCTAAATAATTCTTTGCTCCATGGTATTTGTTCATGTGGTTATTTTTTCCATACACATGCTTTCATTTTCTTTGTAGACAAAGGATGTCTGAAAAACTTTTTCAGTTCCTCAGTGTCTTAGAATTGAGCTTTGCAGCCAGTAATCCTGAGTCTACCCATAATGAGCCAAGCAGTTATCCTCACTGAACATCAATTTCCTCTTTTCTCAAATGAGAGAAGTCCAACAGGATTAGTGGGTTTTGAACTAATCCATAGAACCCCTGGGCAGCATTTTAAAAGTAAATCAGGGCCAAGAACAGGCTTAACCAGGGGCTACAGACCCTTTGCACTCCTTCCACAGAGGGAGCTGCTGTCTATAAATTTGGCATTCATGTTAATTTCCATTTGGGTGATGTGAAGAATAACACAATTTCAAAGCCACTGTACCACAAAGTAATCAAGCTCTCTTCAAACTTTAAAATAAAAAGTTATACAGGAAAAATTTTATTAATAAATGTTTTTCATATGCTTCAACTTCATTATCATCCTTTGGAAAATGTCTATACTCAGAATTGTACTGTACCTATTGATATACCAACAATTTTTTTCCACTGGTGAGCTTTTTTTGTTTTATTGTTTGTTTGTTTTTTGTTTTTTGTATATTTAAAGGCACGAGAGGTTGGAGGTGTTGCTTAGTGGTAGAGCACGTGCTTAGCATGCAGGAGATTCAATCATACCATAAACAAATAATACGATGGGAGCCGGCGTGCATCTGTAAACCCAGAAAATTGTGAATATGAGGTAGAAGGTTCCTAAGCCAGCGTGGGCAATGTAGTGGGACCCTTACCTTAAGAAAGAAAGGAAGAAAGAAAGGAAGGAAGAAAGAAAGAAAGAAAGAGAGAGAGAGAGAGAGAGAGAGAGAGAGAGAGAGAGAGAGAGAGAGAGAGAGAGAAAGAAAGAAAGAAAGAAAGAAAGAAAGAAAGAAAGAAAGAAAGAAAGAAAGAAAGAAAGGAAGGAAGGAAGGAAGGAAGGAAGGAAGGAAGAAAGAAAGAAAGGAAGGAAGAAAAAGGAGGGGAGAAAGGAGAATTATACACATGGAAAGATAAGTGTGATGAGAGGGCACAGTGTTTTGGAGGACCCATGTGACTTAGGGAAATCATCTAACAGAGTCCAGGTAGGCAGAGGATCCTGCCATTCAGCTTCAGTCTTTTATTGCCACGTGTAATGTGGGTTCAAGACGGCCAGATGGTCTAATTACCAATCAAACCCAGGGGCATTTTATTACTGAGCCACATTCCCAGCACTTCCTTTTTTTTTTTTTTTTTTTTTTTTGTTGAGACAGGGTCTTGCCAAGTTGTTTAGGGCCTAGATAAGTTGTTGAGGCTCTTGTCGAACTTGCAATTATCCTCTCTCATCCTTCTGAGTTACTGAGATTACAGGATGAGCCACTGTCTGGCCCACAAATTTTTTATTTTTATTATTCTGGTTTAAAATGTTGTCAATTTATTGAACAACATCTTTAAGTGCAGAATAGGCCACAGTGTGCTGTGGTACACATCTGTAAACCCAGAGGCTCAAAAGGCTGAGGTAGGAGGATTACACATTCAAAGCCATCCTCAGCAACTTCACAAGGTCCTAAGCAATTTAGATAGACTGTCTCAAAATTGAAAAACAAAAAGGACCGGGGATGTGGCTCAGTGGTTAAATGCCTCTGGGTTCAATCCCTGGTACCAAAAAATAGAATAAAAAATACAAGATAGGCCAAACCAAACACATCAGTCGGTCATTGATTGGTGGACTGCCAGTTTGAAACATCAGAATTTGGAATCATCTTTAAGCACTTTTTAGAAAATGAGATTGTGCTTGTTGTCATCTTTTACTAATATCCTTATAAGTTTATTTAAATGATTTCATTATAATATAGTCATATTGTTGAGTAGGAAAATTAAAATATTGGAAAAGGATTAAATATAGAAGCAAAACCAACAATGAATTTGTTTTCTTTTATTTCTTTGAGAACTTTGATTTCATACACATCATTTTTATTTTTTCATTTAAGGCTAAGTCGTTGGTATAAACAATTGAAGCATTATGACCCTATCTGATATCTACTTCTGGCAAAGAACTTAAATGCTTCTCTAACAAAGATTCCTCTTCCTTGGGGATTGAATTCAGGGCAAAATCATTAGGCTGTGAAAAATAAATTCTTAATTCCTTTGTTTAACTTTTCAGTTCTGAGTTGTAGAATACAATAGCACAAGCAAAAGGAAAGGTAATTCTAGTCACAGGCAATGAATTGTGTTAAATTGTCTACAGTGGGACATAGTTTTTTTCCTAGAAAAGGACAAAAACAGATCATAGCTTTACTATTTAGGCTTCATAAGAATCAGCAACAAATGAACAATAGATTAATCAATATATCTGGCAACTTCATCTAAAATAAAAAAATCTACTTATAATAATTACCCCTGGTAGATTGTTTAAGATTAGAAATACAGCAGAAAAAAATGTTGATGGATTGCTCTGAATGTTTGGCAGCTGTTGCCTTCGAAGCATGAAATACACTAGCATTGTCTCCTAATTCCACCAATAATTAACACTTAGTTGATGCTGTCTTATGAAAAAGGTGCTTAATTTATTTAGAGAACTGCTAGTGACTGAACAATTTTATGTGTATAAATAGAATGATCTCCATTTTTTTAATCGACACTTAACCAAAGAACAATGTTAGAAATAACTTGCCCCATACAAAATTGATAAAGGTGTAATTTTTTTCTTCTGATTCTTTTTTTAAAAAATTGTTCTAATTAGTTATACCTGACAGCAGAATGCATTTCAACTCATTGTACACAAACAGAGCATAACTTGTCACTACTCTGCTGTACATGATGCAGAGTTGTAACATTCATGCAATCATACATGTACATAGAGTAATAATATCCATTTCATGACACCATCGATAAAGGAATAATTTAATGTTTATTGTTGAGATACTTTTGTCTTCTACAAATTATTAAATATAACAAGCTTCCAGTTAAATTTATTGTATTGTATTTATAACATAGACTCTGATTTTAAAGAATAATTGTTATCAATTAAAGGAAAACAGAATAATACTTCTTAGGCACTGCATCTGGGTTATTAGGTGAAATTAATTTTTTTTGTTCTAGTCATTAAGTGATATGCAGAACAAAGAAACAAAACAGAATTTATGCACTGTAGGAGAATTTTCTTTTGAAATTCCCTTGAATATAAACTTATGGGAAAAAATAAATGGTTTATTTTATTACAGGAAAGTTCACATCATTTCTGTTTGTTTTTTTTTTTTTTTGACACCTGCTAAGTTGTTTTGCTACTCTTTCTTATCACCTATGCGTAAGAAATGAATCTAAATATTTCATGGTTTCATGAAATTCTTCAACTCTAGTTCATAGCCTTTCCCAAGTAAAATACATCAAGATAACAGCATTTGAAGATTTAATCATTACATGAAAATACAAAGTGCTGTACCTCACATAACTTCAGGACATGTATGTTTATAGGAAAGACAGGCTGAGAGATGGAGAACTTAGGCTGGAGAGCTGTAAATCTCTAGGTAACCCTCTGAAGGTCATGACTTTGAGAAGCCAGTGATACACCAAACCCAGGTTGTATAACCCTGGCCTGAAAGATCAACAAGAGGTCATGAAACTCTGAGTCTGTCTATGATTCATCTTCATGCCTAATATAAAGAAATTACAATAAATGAAAAAAAAAGTCAAAACAGTCAATAAAAGTACTTGTTAAGAAATATGTTAAAAGAAGGAGCCAGGTCGTGCGCATGGTGGCTAGATCATCAATATATCCTATGCAATAAGTCTGTTTTTTATATTGTCTTCTAATTAAAGAGGGATTTGTTTGTTATAGAAGTTTTGGTTGGGAAGCATAGGTTTCATGGATGTACTTTAGGAGTCGAGGGCAAGAGTAGAAGTAGATAGCGATGAACATAGAATGATATCAACTCCAAAATGGAATTTCCAAGGTGAGGAAGAAACACCAGAGCAAGGCCACAGAGATGGGAAAGGAATGAGAAATATCTGCCTGAAGGTTAGACGCACGGAAGTATTCAGTAAAGATTGGTTTTACCTGTTTCAAACAAGTATATTTAATTATGTAAACGCTCCTTTTCCATAACTTTTCAAAATCTATTGTAGGCCTACATTGCACTTTAGTGTTTTTGTATGTCTGCTATGTGTGTGTGTGTGAGAGACAGAGAAAGAGAGATAAATATGGTGCTGCATGTGTGTGTGTGTGTGTGTGTGTGTGTGTGTGTGTGTATGTGGTGAGAAAGAGAGGGAGTAGGAGGGAGGGGGAGAGAAAGAGAAAGAGAGAGAGTAGTTCTTCTGAGTAAATTGTGCTGGTTTCTATTTTCTGATTCATGTAACCATTACTCATAACACAAACATTTGCTTAGGAAATTAAGAATAAAGACTCAGGATGCTGAAGCAGGAAGATCAAAGCCATCCTCAGCAACTTAATGAAGCCCTAAGTAACTTAGAGAAACCCCGTCTCTAAATAAAATATACTTTTAAAAAGGGCTGGGGATGTAGCTCAGTGGTTAAGCACCCCAACATTCAATCCCCAGCACACACACACACACACACACACACACACACACACACACACACATGAAACAATAAAGGAACCACTGATATCTGAAATTATCTATCTACCCATCTACTTGTGTGATAACAGTATAATCACAACTGTCTTAGGTACCTAAACTCTGTGTTAGTACATGTGTATTCATCTGTGTATATATAAGTATAAACAAAGTTCAATGTTTCATATAAATAAAAAGTTAAAACTAACACTGTATAACTTTAATTTCAGTTTAAAGTAAATAAGAAAGATATGAAGAAAAAAAAAGAAAAGGAAGATTCTCTATTCTCTTGTCAAAAGTCACAATTCTTTTAAGAAGAACTAGGAGGACCATAGCTGCAGAGAAAAAAAGAAAACCTATTTATACTCATGTCAGTCATTAAAATCTGAAATATAATAGGATATAACTGTTGAAATAAGAGTTTAATATAACTTTGCTTCACTTTTTCAAAATGAGAGCTTGATAGTGTTTGTAGGGGTTTCTCTTCAGTGCTATAATTAAGACTGATGGCTTAAGAGCCTTCTCAACTATGTGCTATATAAGGAAAATAGCAATACCTCCCTTATGGTGTTAATTGCTAGATGAAAGTACATGTAAAATGCCTGCTGGATTGTCTGGCATAATGCATGCATTCAGTAATTACTTAAAGTGTTTTATTATTAATAAATTACTCTTTCAGAATAAGAACAAATATCACTTTGAGGAAAAAAACTATACAGCTTAGTTCAACTTTGACATCTGATTTGTCTATAGAAATAGAACAGATGGTCATTATATTGGTTGCATCAACTCTGCTAGGATTTTCTACCTGAAAATAGCTCTGCCTGAGAACAGTCTGTCAGGTTATTTCTTACTTGATCCACTCCACAGCTATACCCAAACAGTCCCTTTTATTTAACTAACCATATGATTTTTTGCATGCTACATTTTTCTTTTAAAAACATGACAATTCATGTTTATGGAACATTAACAATAAAGAAAATGGCATTAATTTGCACAAATTTTGTTCACATTTAAAATGTTTTGATTTTTTTCTAATGGATGTGGTTGCTCAAATAAAAACTAAATCAGGAGTTTCATAAGATATAAGCCAATTAAAACCAGCCTTCAATAATTAATTGATAGACTTTAAGAACTTCAAATAAAAAATTGCAATTTTTGAAGATATTTATGTAATCTGAATTCTTTTTTCTACTCCTAAGCCATATTTAGTGAGTCTGTTTATAAATAGCATAAATTAAATTATAATGGTGGAATCCAAAAATTCAGAAGTTTCTGAATATGACCTGGTATTTATTTGGTATTTAATGATTATTTTTTAACTGCTGTGGATCAAAGCAAATCATATTAAACTATGATTAATTCATAACTATCAATAATAAAAAGAAAGATCTTTATCATTTTAGGCTTCAAATTTCCCTGTGCATTTGAATATAGCTTGTAATTTACAGTATCATTAGAAGCATGGTAGAATGACAAAATACATTATATTTTTCTTCACTTTGATTAAAACTTGTTTTTATAAAATAATTATTAGGTAAAGATATACAATATAGTAATTTTTAAAACTCTCACTTTAGTGTCACATATTTTTAAAAGATTGGCATCTCCTCTTTCTTTCTTTATTTTGATAGTGCACTGTGTTGTAGACACAGAATGTTTAGCCATTGAATGATCTAAAAGCAAACTGCGTCTTTTCCTGAGTCTTGTCTCCCTCACCATTTTATTTACATATGGCAAATTAATTTATTCTCTCAAGCTCCCAGGAAAAATCTATTGTATTAAATATGATTTTATTTATAAAATAGGTTTTCACATTGAATCTAAGTATTACTTTATAATTTTTGACACCATGCATGAGAAAATGTTTCCACATCTGGGAGACATATCACTAAACAAATTAAAATCTCACACATGAAGATTCGTGATTTATTTTGGTTTGTTTGCATTTTTTCTACACTACTAATATTTAATAGTTATGAATAGTAGGTGCCAATGTCTCTGTTCTCACCAAAATCATTGAAAGTTGGTTTTTTATTTGTTTTTTCAGCATGCTAAGCAAGCACTCTACCATTGAGCTATATCCTCATTCCTTTGCTTGTGTATTTTGAGACAAGATTTTACCAATTTTCCAAGGTTGGCCTCTAACTTGCCCCAGCCTTCCTAATAGCTGGGAATGCAGGACTGTACCACCACACTAAATTTAGAGATTCTCTTAGTTCAAATTTAAATAAATTGAAATTGAATTTCCTTCACCTCATTAGATGACTATAATAGGTACTCTTTTGTCATTTTATTTCTTTTGTGTTACCAAAATATCTAATTAACACATATGAGACCACGTTTGATATGTAATGTTGCATAAGAATATGGAAATATAAGAATGAAATACCTTATAGAGAGAGATTCTGTTTTTCCAAATTGTTTAAATGATCCTAGAGAAATAAAACTGCACAAAATACAGAGATGTTATGGTTTGTTCACTTAACTATCATAAAGAAATTTTTGCCCCATTGACACTAGAAGTGGAAATGTGGGACCAGCATAAAAACAATGAGCCTCACAAAGGTTATGGGTTATGGATTTCTGGAAATACAGTACAAAAGTATTGAGAAAAATGACTTTTTATTATAAAAAGTCAAACATTAAGAGTTTCTTAATGAAATATCAAAAGTCTTCTTGGAATGCAAATAAATAATTAAAATAGTTTTAGTAAGAGCTGACTCAAAGGGAATCAGAAACATATGGATTGGAGAAAAATTCCTTGAGGCCAAACTCATTAAAGGTTCTGCAAATTCAAAACAGGGAATAAGCTAGCTGAATCTAAAACAACTCTCATTTTCACTAGATTTAATTATGGGACAGAATGAATCCACACTTGCTGCTTTCTAATTCTACCTTCTGTAGGACTTTTGCAAAGCCATACAAAAATCCATTAATTCATTCCAGAAACATTTATTGAGTATCTATTTTATGCCATAATTGTTTTAGACTTTGGATATACAATGGTAAATTAGACAAGCTGCCTGCCTTATAGAACCTACATTATAGAAAAAAAAAAGTCACATCGACAGTACTATACATAATTTAATAATAGAATGTGCATTGCTGTTCATATGGTCTAACTAAAGTGGATTCCTATGGTCTGAAATACATTAAAATCTATAAAAGAGAAAGAGAGAAGTGGTAAGCATCATGGCAGAGTATGCAGCCTGATTTTTTAACATCCCTTAAGAAACAGAATATATTTTGAAATTGTTTCTTTGTTGATATCTGGGACTTCCTGCTTTTATTTTTAAATCTTGCCCTTCAAAAGGGAAGTGCTTTGAAATATGAAAATTTTGTCAAATTCTCTGCTCCAGGCAAAATTTGAGTAGCATCACTGCCTGTGACAGAGCTGGCTTGCCTGGATGGGGGTTGGGATGCAGAGAATGGCTACAAATGAGTCAAAGAGCTGGACTGTGTTTCAGTTCTCGTTTGCCTGTGCAGACATTATATTGTCTGACTTATAAAACACACTCATGCTCACAGATAAACATGGAATTTCATGTCAAAGGCAAATCTAAACATTTTTAGGATTCATAATCTTTTATTTACCTGTTAAAATCAATTTAAAAAGGTTGAACTATATTAACATCCTGGTCATCATTTACAATGTGATTTTAAGGTTGATAATTAAAACAATCATCAAAATCCAGTTCAGCACATCTTTATTGAGATCCTGTGTTACTACACTCTACCAGGGGCTATGTTGAAAAACAGAAGGGTAGGCAATTTTCTCTTCCTTCTAGAAATTTCTCTCCAAGACAAAGACACAAAGGAGCAAAAGACAGAAGTGTTACAGACAGGTGCTGCATTCCTCTTTCCTTCCAAGGCCGAAAATTTGTTTATTTTACTTTTGGGCAATTTGCATAATTAGGGTTTTCAGTGCTTATATTTATATCTATATGCAAATTCTCCACAACCTGCAGAAATCAGTAGGTACTGAATAAACTCTGACGACTAAAGAGTCTAGGCACACAACTCCATAACTGACACAAATTAGAATAATTAAGGAATGCTTGGGTGGGGGGAGAACAAACAACCATGAAGAAAGGCAGACATTAAAAGAGCAAATGAGAGTAGGAGTCAATCAATAGCAGAGCTAACTCATCAAAATGGGAAAGTTGGACTGAGCAAGGTACATTTAGTAAGAACTCTGCTCCGGGAGGAGCAAAGGGTGAGGGAGGGAGGTGTTTGAATTAAGCAACTGTGGGTAGACTGGCAGGTCATTCTGAGGAACTTTGACAGCTTCTGGAAGTATTGCAGTGTCGCTTAACAATATGAATGAGGAAGGGAACTTGATTTTCTCTACAGTGTACCATGTTCATATTTAACGAACAGTGGAGAGATAGTAGGAGAGCTGAAATAGAGGAAATCACAATAGGAATGGATATGGAGGAACAGATATAAAAGGTAATTCAACTCACAGATTTTGAGATAAGTTAATGGTAATTCAGGTAGAGGTTTTGATTTCGAAATAGAAGACCAGAGATAGGAATGGTGCCTCATGCCTATAATCGCAGCCACCCAGGAGGCTGAGGCAATGGAATCACAAGTTCAAGGCCAGCCTGGGCAATTTAGCGAGATTGAGGATGTAGCCTTGTGGGAGGGCATCCCTGTATTCAATCCTAATACTAAAAAAAAAAAAGAAAGAAAGAAAAGGAAAAAAAAAGAATAATGCAGGCATATCAGAGCTACATGACAAAACAATGAAAAAATCCAGTGTTTGTTTTGATGGGTCAGGAATCAAATGTCAACTTGGTGTCATTGTAATTGAGTGATCCTTACATACATCCTCCTAGATTTAGGCTCAGAAATGAAAGTCATAACTTGGTAGATAAAATATAGAGGTCATCCAGCAAACTCTGAGCAACTCTGGACAATTTTAAACACAGAGAACTATAAAAGAAAGGAAGTAGCTATGCTCTTATCTTCACCATAGCAGAGGCTTGGGCTGAGGCAGGGGTCATCTCATGGTTCCATGTATTCATTTTATAAATAGTCTTTTTGTAATAGCCATCTCCAGAAATTATGTAGGTGTCAGAAAGAATAGATAGAACACAATCTTGATTCTTAAAAAACCTCACACTTACATCAGGAAAGCAGATGATAATTGCATTAAAAGATGAACACTTTCCTAGAAATAGAATACAATTTATGGAAGTGGTGATTTTATTTTTGTTTTTTGGGGAGGAGAAACAGGGGTCCATATGACAGGCACAAGCTACCTCATGGACTAAGACATGGAGAAAGGAAAGGACCATCTGTTGGAGAAACTACAGCTTACCATGAACAAACCTCTGCTAGAGTCTGTATAACTATTTTAGAATTGGTTATATAATATACAGTCATCATTTATTGACTGTGACATCTTTTTTTAGTTATTTGTAATAAATATAAAAAGAAATTTAAAAGGCTACTTTTTCTTTATAGGCATTATTTAGACATAATTTAATTTTTCATTAAGGCTTTAGCCAGTGGGTTTTGCACATTGACTTAATAATTGCTTAATAAGTGAGTAGTTTTCCAATGTGAAAATTCATTTCCAAAGAATAGAAATTTTTCATGTAGGGTGAATAGAAATCAGTGTGTGTTTGGGGGGTGGTGTATGGAAAGGCCTGGAGTCAGGGTATGTCTAGGAGCAGCTGGTGATCTCACTGTTGACTGTCTGTGTGGTCCTTGGGTCACCAATACTGTATACAGGTAAGAAACAAAAGGCATGAGAAGTAGCCAGCCCAGACCAGGGGATGTAGGATGCACTTCAAAGTGCTGACCATAACATCAAAGTTCCTACATAAAAGGCGAATCTATTTATATTGTGACCTAGAAACAAAAATTAAATTTCTGTCATATATTTAGTGGTGTATTTTCAGAAAAGTTAATATTCACCTTTGGGAGAGAATTTATATCCTATAAAGCATCATGACTAGAGGCAAGCAAACAAAGTCTCAGGAAGCATTTTTCAGTCACTTGTCAATTATTTACTGAAAGATTATTTCATGATATAATTGAAAATAAAAATTAGGAAATATCCATGAGGATCAAACTTGAGAAAAACTCATAACTCTAATAGATAGCAGGGCAAATGTACTTCTGATTGATGGGATAACTTGCACCTGACCAGCTATGCTGCCAATGAAAATTTAAAAATCAGAAAATAAGAATGTAAAGTCCTATTTTTAGCATGGAGATTACCAAAGCAGTCATGGCTTTGATTTATTTTATAAAAAGTTAAATAAGTGGTCCAGGTCTGCACTCCAGTCATACCTTTTGATTTCGAGCAGTACCAGGATTGGCAGACAAAGCTGTACATTGGAATAAGGTAAGCATTTAATGAAACTAAAGATATAATCCTGGCATTTAAATGTTTATAAGCAATTAATATTATTTGTTTATTACTTACCCTAAATCCATGAGGAAATGACCTCCTGATGAAGACAAAACAATCTTCAGAATCTAGAAGAATAATAGGGCCTGGGCAAGAGTAGTATTCCTGTTGATATAATTAAATATTCTCCTTAGTCTCTTGGTAGGGACCAACTGAGCATTGATCACAAGATGTATAATGGCATTTATAGACCAGTAAGGCAGTAGACTAAGGGCTTTTTTTAATCTTGTTTAATCTCTCTATCAGTAACAAAGTAAATGACAGCAAACTTTGAACATGAATACTCTAAAGTGAATGCCTGATACTACAGCATTAATCTTAACTCATGAGATTAATCTTTTTCAAAAAAGATCATTCTTCATATGTGTTATTCTTCACATATATAAATTAAAATTGTGCATTTAACATGTTAAACACATAGATACCCAGACTTTGCAGAGCCTATCTGACTAAACAGAATGTTGTACCCAGTATAAGCTGAGCACATATTAACAACCCAGAGAAAACGTTATCTAAGAAAGATGCTTTTATGCATTGGTGTATAAAAGAGAGAAAATCTCAGAAAACTGAGAAAAATTCACATAGGGCACCTTGAAGGGAGATGAGGCAAGGTTTGGTCAAGCCAGCATCTCTACATGCATGGCCTATTGATTGACTGGAGGATCTAGACTTTATATTAGTAAGTAATTTAAATATCTCTCTAGGTGAAGATGGAGTTCATCCAAAATGTTAACAAATCTTTAGGGCAATCTTGGTGCTGACAGATCCACCCACTCTGTTAATGTTGCTCAGAGAATACTTCTCCTTAGTAATGAGAAAATGAATAATACTTTCCACTTTGAATCAAATGTTTTATAGAAGTTTATAAATATATGTATCTACTTAAATTCAAGAAATGACAATGTGGCTAATATCAACAAATTGTTAAATAGCTCTCCTCTAAATGCTTGCTTCCACCTACCATCAAGAATGTAGATGTACCTCTGTCATTTTATATTTAGACATTTTTTTCCATTAAACCATCAGCTGTAGAATTTCAGCAAGAGATGATTCCTAAGTGCACGTTTTATAGTCCATTTGTGGGGAGACAGCTAGCCCTACTGAAACATGGGCTACAATATTCTCATCATCTTGCACAAGAGTGCTCATGTGGGACGGGGAAGAAGAGAAATGTCTGCATTAGAAACAGCTCACTAATTTCCCTGCCACTCAGAGCTCTCAGGATGTTGAGCTGGGATTATTCTTTATAAGTTTATTTTATAAATAATTGAAGCAGCTAATCAATATGATTTGAAAATTTATATCTTGAGTCTGAAGGTGACAGAAGGAAAAAAAAGTTTTTTCTGGAAATTTACTTCTGTGTGTGATTTCTTGACCCATTGTTTCTTGTCTCTTATCAGAAGGTTGACTGGGAACACATTGTGACACTAAGAAGTTGGGGAATTTTTAAAACTGCAATTTCATTTTTCTGGGACTGTTTATCCTATGTTTGTTAATGAGGAAATGTCATTTTCTAATCTGACAATTACTTTTACCTCCTTGGAGTGTGATTATCAATTTTATCTACTAACCTTTTTGTAGAGACACACTATGCATGCAAAGCTAATTGTTTTTCTATGAAAGTCAAAGAAAATCAGTTTCAACAAATAATGAAGTACAAAAATTTAATTGTGCATTTCTCCAAAACATGCATACACACACACACACACACACACACACACACTCACACACACATGTAAAATCTAGACTCTACAATTATGAACTAACTCTCTGGCGTAGGTATAAAAACTGAAGCCAAAATCAGATTTCTTGAGCTCCAATTTGTCTTTTGGAGCTGTAATAACTCAGAGGTAACTTTTTGGCAAATAACAAAATGCATACCTCCTTTGTTAGCAGTGAAGGAATACTTGTATAAATCTGAATATCTAGGTGATTTAATTACAAAATTGAGTTCCAATATTTCATTATTCCAAGCCATAACGTCTCAGAGAGAGAGAGAGAGAGAAGATGAGAAAGTGAATGAATCCCTCAATGATTTCCTGAAAAGGAAGTGGAAAATGTATCCTTCTCGTCATACTGTGATCCAGACACTGGCCTAAACTCTTTCACAATTTTTCCTCTAAAAGCATTCATTTATTTTAAAAGAATTTAAGGGTCCACATATGATGGGAACATCTGGATGCATAGTAACTGATATGGGAACACCAGTCTGCTGAAATCTGTCCTCACCCCTGATGTCTTCCATATCAAAAAACAGGTGCCAACAGCAATCCCTGGCTTCCTGGCTCCCAAAGTCCTCTCCATTTTGATTTTCTATCCATTTCATGAAAGCCTATATATGATGATTCCCTACATGATCTAGCTACTGTTAATTTCACAACTCCAAAATCTCACTGTCAATCACATCACTGTTTATCATTTAACTTCCTAGATGATTCCCTCTAGAACTGTCATTCAACTATTTGATTCCATAAGGCCATTTCCCACAGGCCTGCATTCTTATCTTCTCCTAGCTTAGGTTGTATGGCCTATCTATTTAGTTTATACTTATATAAATCCTGCATCATTTAGAGTCAAGTAAGAAAGGAAGGAGACAACATACCCATCTATGAAAACCGACATGTTTGAAACTCATCTCTTAGCATCCCCTTCCAAACCTGTTCCTCTCCAAGTTTTTCCTAACAGAGTAAATGATAATAACTTTCCATATACTTGAAAAGTAGAAGAATGATCAAATATGAAGGTAGAGATTTAGAAGATTTTAAATAAAACACAGACAAAACATAGAAAATGAAAATTAGAATATGCCTAAGGAGAGATATACTCCAATTGTTAACAGCAGATTAGACACTGCAGAATTTCATGTGTTCTCATATCTTACAGAATTAGATTTTTTCATGCTGTCTGTCTTATAGAATCAAGAAATTCAAAGCAAGAAAAAAACTTAACTACACCAAGACACATTGGAATTACATTCCTTAAAAATATGATGAAGGGCTGGGGATGTGGCTCAGTGGTAGATTGCTTGCTATCATGTGTGAGGCAGTGGGTTTAATCCTCAGAACCACATAAAAATAAATAAAAATAAAGGTATTGTGTTCATTTACAACTAAAAAAATATTTTAAAAAGTATGATGAAGAGATTATTTTAAATGCAGCTAGAGAGAAAAAGAGAAGGACAAAGATAAGTATTATAGCAGACTTATTATCAAGAATAATGTCACTCAGATGGGGGAAATAAATATATTTGAACTATTAAAATAAATATATCTAAATCTTTGTCTATATTTTTCTATGTATATATATGCATATATGTATGCATAAATTCTTTATTAAGCAAATATCAAACATATGCAAAAATAAAGATTATTTCAGCTGTATGAAAGCTTAGAGAATCCAGCACTAGCAGATCAGCATTCAAAAAAGTGTTAAAATAAGACATTCAGAAAGGAGAGAAATGATACTTGATGGAAATTGCTGCGGACCTAAAGGAATAAGGAGTCCCAAAAATAACTGCCTAAAGAAATACTAAAGCAACAAATCTATGGTCCTTAAAGTTATTGGTATTGAAAATAATGCTAAAAGCTAACTAAGTTCATATAAATTTTATCTAGACCTTAACCTTGAGAAAATGTCTCTTTAAGGCAAAGGAAAGCAAACATGAATATTCAATTGAAAAGAACTCTCCAGTGATGTTCTAGATATTTACAGATATAATAAAAATCATCTGAATTTCTTTTATGAAATTCAAAGCTTTGTGAATATTTTATGCAAGGTTCTACCAATAGGAGCCTATTCTGTTAATTTTATATGCTATTCATTTTGTTTTTATGGTACCATGTTATTCTAAATAAAATGCTGACATAAGTGACATAGATGCCTGCCATTTCTCTTTCAAATGACAAGTGATATTTTATACCACAATGCACGCCACCAGATGTTATATAAACACAAATTTATCTGATTCTTTAATATGCTATCAATGATATAATTTAGAAGTTGAAAAACAAATATTTGGCTAGAAGAAAAAGTGGATCCTTCCCTTATCTCTGAAGATTATATGTCCTCCATTTATATCTACATTGCTGTGTATGGTGATAATGAAGAAAAATATTAAGATGATAAAATTGGTTAGTCTATGAAGACTTGTATTTGACAGGAAATTTGAGTATACTTGATTATAATTATCGTCTGCATAGATTCATTAGTATATCTTTTCAGATCTCCAGCATTAAATCAAACACAATTTTTATTCACTCATGCTTTTTTAAATAATTTATGTCTCTGGCACCCCTTAGTTGTCATTATAAAACTTACTAAAGCCTTTCAGTTTTCAAAGCAAATTTTTCGATTTTTAGGAAGATTCTAGCAATGCTCCATTAGAAAGTGTATAAATGAAAACCCGAGGAAACCTGCAGCTTGTGGAATGGTTCTCCATACCATGTCTGCAGCAAATGTATTTTCTCAGCTTACAAAGGCTTAACAATAATTGCCTTACTTCTCTCAGCTTTATAGCATCCCATAAACCTGCCTTACCACTGTAGGAAGCTGAATAAGCCCTAAGTTGAATACAATGTGTGAACCATACAGGAGAAGAAAAAATAATATACAATTACTAAGAGATTTATGGGCATGTTTAATGTAAGACAGTGGATCTTTGCAGAAAGACCAAAAAAAAAAAAAAGCAAAAAAAAAAAAAAAAAACAAACCGTGAAGCCGGCATTATGGCATCAGTATCACTAACGCTTTCTATGGAAGGGAAGGAGGCAGGAACAAAAGCAGCAGTTCGGTCCAGGGTGGGTAATGCAGCGGCAAACATGCATGGTTTCTCTTCTTTACAGGAAAATAATACATTTGTCAACCAGTTACCTCAAGATATTAGAAAACATAAAGCATGTCATAGTGGTTTATTTTGCTTTATGATAAATGAAAAAATTGAACAATGCTTGAAACATAAAAGTCTTTGGAGAAAGATCCATCATATTAAAACCTGTTACTATGTGCACCTTGAAACTGCAACATGTGTTTGTGGAAGTTTATTTCATTTATGGTTCATATGATATATTCAGTCTGCAAAGAAATTGCTAGCTAGTATTGATGCAAAATTGAAATTGCTTCTTTATGTATCATAGTAATGTAATAATAACAAGTTGTCACATACTATTGTTAAAACTCATTTAAGACAATGATATTGGATGTTTATATTCAAGTATTCATTTATGTTTCTTTGAGATAAATCATTGATAGCTATGGAGATATAGAACTGCCAAAAAAATCTGAACTTAAAAATAAGTGAATATCAAGAATTAAAACCACAAATAAACACAAACAGCAGGTAGTTTATCCAAGAGATTTCATTCTGTTTATCACTTTCCACACTAATATCTGATTCTTCTATTTTTATTATTCACATAAGTCCTATAAGCAAACTGTGAAGACAAAGAGAACACTCTTTTATTTTTAATAGCACAATTAACAATCTCTCAAGGCTCTTGAAGCCCAAATGTATTCACATTCCATTTAAACTCTCCAAAGTAATACAGCCTAGTGGCATTCTGAAATGCTTTTTTATGTAGCCTTGGCTTCTCCAAGCACTAAAGCCCCACCTCATACCAGTTTAAGTCCATCACTGTCAGGGATAACAAAAGACTGTGGGAGGACCATAATCCACAGGAGCATTTATTCTTTGACCGTTAGAAATAACAGCAATGAGTATAAACAGCAATGAGTATAAACTAATTAAAAATATAGCTGTCTCTTATTTATTATGGAATATAATCCTATTTAAATGCTTTGCCCTTGAAGTGAAAAGCAGCCAAAGCATCCTTAAAACATGTCTGCTAATGTTCTGGATGTGACCTTAAAACATTCTTAAAGAACATTCTCTAATGTCCTAGATTAACACTTCAGTTAACACAGGCTATTCATAACCACAGAACACTGAAGCTTTGAGACACTCTGTTACATGAATATATAGAATGCTTAGCCTATTCCCTTTCATAATGTAATAATAATGTTTTTTGAATGCCAAATCAATTATAATAGCATGTTAATGCCTTAAAAGATTATAGAAACCTAGTATGTCTCTGTTAATTCTACCAAATGTGCATTCATTTTTATGTTTGTTTTCAAATAAATATTTTTACTTATAATAGAGTAACTGCTATTACTCTATGTAATTCATAAAACATTTTAGGTTTTCATAAAAACAAGATTCTTTGTTTTAATTAACTCTTAATTTCTTTTTCATTTTCTTTTTCTTCCTGGAATGAAGATTGAACCCAGAGGTGCTCTGCCACTGAGACAGAGCTATAACCTCAGCATTTTTATCGATTGATTGAATGATTGATAGATTGGTACTGGGGATTGAACCCAAGAGTGCTTAGCCACTGAGCCACATCTTCCCAGCCCTTTCTATATTTTATTTAGAGACAGAGTCTCACTAAGTTGCTTAGAGCCTCATAAAGTTGCTGAGGTTGGCTTTGAACTTATGATCTTCCTGCCTTAGCTTCCCAAGCCACTGGGATTTTATCTTTTATTTTGAGAAAGGTTCTCCTCAAGTTGCCAACAGTCTCACTATGTTTCTGAGTCTGTCCTTGAATTTGAAATCCTCCTACCTCAGGTTCCTGAGTTGTTGAGATTACAGATGTATACCACCATGCTGAGGTAAGTCTTAACTTTCAGAAAGAATAGGTACTGAGATACTCAATTGTCTTTTTTTTAAAAAAAGTATTGCTATATTTAACAACACACAATATCAATAAACTGAAAAAAAATTAGTTCCAGAAAATTTTAGTTAAATTAACAGTAAAACAATAGATACATGTGGATGATTCAAAGAAATTTGTAAGAAAAGTACATCATAAAGCTCTAATTTTTTATTTAAAAATATAATGTTAAAAATTCACTTTATTCCATGGAAAGCAAGTCTTTCTTATTTATACATGCTAATTAAAATGCAAATATTGAATTGAATTACTCTGAAATAAATTAATATTGCAACAGAAAAATTATGTAATAGGAATATTTGAAAACAAGAATTAGAACAATATTTATTCAAACACACATTCACTAAATGGATATAATACTTAAAGCTTTAGTATCATATCTAAAATATTTGTAATTGCATTATAAGTTAAAGGACAGGTAGATACTGGAATTTGCATTTATATCATATCAGTAAGAGGGTATACCTAATTAGTCTTTTAAATCTATACTATGGAGTGTTCAATTTATACATTATTTCCTTCAATCCTTCTTTGAGCAAATATAAAACAGCAAGAAAAGAGACTGAAGTAAGTCATTTTGAGAGGGTAGTTACTTCAAGTTTTATTTAAAAGGACATCCACTTAAATATTCCTAGGAGCTTCAAGATTCAGAAGAAGCATTTTCTTTTGAAATGCCCTTCTGAAGAGGGCATTTCAAAAGTACAGGATCAATACCTTCCTAAGACATTTAACAATAACTCATCATGCTCAAACTGTCAGAAAATTCACAATGTTTATAATTCAATGAAAGTGCATTTCAAATTACTTCATATATTATTTGTTATACTTATTAACAATCAATAATTTACACATTCACAATTATTCTCACTCTATAATTAGAACAAATGCATTTTCTCTATCAAAGTTTAAGAATGAAATCCTCATCAATGAATTTTACTCATTCTTTGAAATTCACTGGAAATATAATTTAAATTTTCAATCTTTCATTTGAAATGAAAAACTTTTTTTAACATATGAATGTTTTTCATATATCTTTACCAACAGGATTTGGAACATTTATACATTTTATAAGCTTATATATTTGCATACTTAACATACTATGATTATGTGCTGTTTCTGCATTAAAAAAAAACTTAATCTAGGCTTAACAGATAAAGTCAAGATGACTCAGGTCTAGATATGTAAGAGAGGAAAGAATGACTTCTCACTAATCCAATCCAAACTGTATTTTCTGTTTAAATAATTGGACTATTCTTGCTCTTTCTTTGTTTTAGTCAATTTATGTCAATTCTAGACAATATTTGAAATTAATTCATCACATGCACTTTTTCACCTCACTTTTTCTATTATTTACTAAAACAAGGAAGGGTTTAAATGTGCAGAGATGAAAATGGCAACTCTGTTGCCCTATTGGACAAATCTACAAGTTAGAGAGACAGTGGCAAAGATGGCTTCCATGTTTTGAAGAAAATAGAATAGGTAAACACCCATATGGGCATATGCATGCCTGGAAAAGTTAACTCTTATAACTTTAGCAGAGAAATTTGGCCTTCTAAACAAAGTAACATAAAGCTCATTCTTGTGCTCTATAAGAATATGAGGTGAAAATTTACACTACCTCTGTGGCATGGCATTAGCCACAGAGAAATTAATGTGCAACCAGTTTAGCACTATAGAAATCCCTGGAGACTCTGAAATTAGAAAACACAAAAAAAATGTATGGTGAGTTTTTCACACTCCAGGACCCAGAGGAATCCTATAGAAATACCATCCTGAAATGAAACACCAGAGTTTAGCAATGAAATTGCAAATCAAAGCAAGAAACCTACTAGCAGGACCAGAATCAGATATGATGTAAATGTTGGAGTTATCAGATGAACTTTAAAATAACTGTGATTAAAATATCTGCGACTGATGGAAAAAGTAGACTTCATGCAAGAACAGATGGGTAATGTAAGCAGAGAGATGGAAATGCTAAGAAATAATTGTAAAGGGAAATGAGAAGAATTGAAACTTATCAAATGAAGTGAAGAATACCTTCAATGGGCTTATTCAATGAGACAGTGCACAGGAATAAATCAGAGAGCTTGAGACAGGTCAGTGAAATGACAAAAAAGACACACAAAAAAAGCACAGAACATCCAAGAACTGTGGGACAATTTCCAATACAAAATACATAGGCAATTGAAATTCCAGATGGAGAAAGGAAAGACTCAGAATGAAGTAGAACAAAAGTACCCAAGAGCATAAAGCAAACAATAATTTCAGGACTTAGGACATATGGATACTTTCTCCTCAATGTGCAACATTTTTGTTATATATGTTAAAATTTTACTCACATAAAAATAATGATGCCATACAAGCCATTAATTGACGAGGATAATAAAAATCCACAAAAGATTTAAAAAGTGAAAGTAAATGAAATATTTGCAGGAACAAAGGCTGAGAAGTTTCCAAAATAACACCATCAAACCATAGAAGAACACTAAGCACGACAAAAGAAGAAAGAAAAGGAGAAGGGGAAAGAGAAGAAGGAGGAGATGGAAGAGGAGAAGAAAAAGAAAGGGAGAAAGAAGAACATAAAGTCAAAAGAACAAAAAAGACTACATTTAGAGAGATCATATTTAATTTAAGATCATATTTAAATTGAGAGATTGTTATGGTTTGGATGTGAAGTGTCCCCCCAAACTTCACATATGAGACAGTGCAAGGAGGTTCAGAGGAAAAATGATTGGGTTGTGGGAGTCTTAACCCAATCAGTGATTTAATCCCCTGATAGGAATTAACTGAGAGGTGACTGAAGTGGTAGGGTGTGGCTGGAGGAAGTGGAAATTGGGATGTGGCTTTGGGTATGTATTTGTATCTGGAGAGTGGAGGCTCTGTCTGCTTTCTGATCATCATGTGAGCTGCTTCCCTCTGCCACACTCTTCTGCCTTGGTTTTCTGCCTTACCTCGAGCCTAGAGAAATGGAGACGACCTTCTAAGAACTGACCTCTGAAACTGTGAGCCCCAAGTAAACTTTTCCTCCTCTACAGTTGTTCTGGTCAGGTCCTTCAGTCACAGCAGTGAAATAGCTAACTAAAATAGAGATCAAATTTAAATTTCAGATAAGAGAAAAATCTTGAAAGCAGCCAGAAGAAAAAGCAATCTGACTTATAGAGGAAAAAGGTTAGAATTTTAGCACACTTCTAACTAGAAATCACTCACACAGAAGAAGGTGAAATAAAAAAGTATTGAAAGAAAAAAATGAAAAACAAAAAAATACCAACCTCAAATTCTATATCTGGTAAAATTATCCTCATAAAGTGAAGAAAAAACACTTTGTCAGGTAAACAAAATGTAGTGTATCTGCTGCCAGGAGAACTGCTTGCAAGAAGTGTTAATAAAATTAGAAGGAAATAATAGAGGGCAGACACTTGGATGTCCACCAAGAAAGGAAGACTTGCAGAAGTAATACATTCTTAATCACTCTAGTTGATTACCATTTAAATCAATATAAGTAACTACGTATTGGCTAGTCCATGGGTATACAGCTATCCCTCAGAATCTGCAGTGGAATGAATCTGGGACTCCTCATAGTTAACAAGATCAGCAGCTGCTCATGTCTCTTATTTAAAAGGATTTAGAATTTGCAAAGAACCTATGAAAATCCTCCAATGTACTTTATATAATCTCTAGGTTCCTTATAATACCTTCTGTAATGTAAATGCTATGGAAATAGTTTTTCTAGTATTGTTCAAGGAGTAATGATGAGCAAAATGTTTGTACAGGGTCAATGGAGTTGCAATCATTTCTTTAAAATATGTGCCATCTCTAGTTCAGACCCCATGGATAAGGAGGGCCTCCTCTATGCCTTGAGTGGTGTCGTGTGTATTGGAAGTAACAATTATTGGCTAACTTTGAAACACATGAAATAGAATAGTGTTGTTTGAGGGTAGAATTGTGCTAGTTATAAAGGCATAATAGTCTACAGCAACTAAGGATGTTTTTAAAAAAGTATAATCGGTGCACTAAGGGAGGAGAGAAAATGGAATAATAAAATGCTCAGTTAAAGTTAGAGAAGACAGTAAAATGAAAGTAAAGAAACAAAGGATATTCAACAAATGAAGAACAGTTTAAACATTGTAAGTATAAATCCAACTGCATCAATAAACATTTTAAATATGAAGAGATAAACAATAAGAGATTTTTCAAGTGGGTAAAAATTAACAAGACCTGACTGTATGTCCTCTAAGAGAAACCCAATTAAAATGTAAACATTCAAATATATGGCTTTAAAAAAGAAGTGGAAAAATATATCTAAAACTCAGTTAAAAAATGTGAGGTATGTAATTTTACAAAAAATTAGATTTCAGAATAAGCAAGATTACTAGGGTCAAAAGGAGGCATTGTATAATAACAAAGGGTCAGTTTTGAAGGCATAACAATACTAAACATGTATACACCTAGCAAAAGAGTATTAAAAGGTATCATGAATAAACTCAGAGAATTGAAAAGAAAAATAGAAGTATTCACAATCATATATGAAAAAATTAGCTATCCATAATTATCAGACCCACTAGACATAAAATCACTTAGAGACTATTAAACTAAATTTAGTACTCACTTTAGCAGTACATACACTAAAATTGGAACAATACAGAGCAAATTAGCAGTGCCTCTGTGCAAGATGACATGCAAATTTGTAAAGCATTCCATATTTAAACAAAAGAAAAACTGGTACAATTTGACATTTACAGAGTTCTTTTTTTCAATAATATCAAAATACATACTCCACTTGAGCTTGCATTCTCTGAGCCTTAAAGAACCCATTAATGAATGTTTAAAGACTAGATAACAAACAAAGTACTTTTCAGGCCACAAATAAATTGAACTAGAAATCAAATACAAGATGGTGGCTGGAGAACTCTCAAATATTTAGATATTATCAACCTAGCATGAAATGATACAAATGTTAAAAATGTCTCAAGAGAATTAAAATCTATTTGAATTGCATGAAAATAAAAATACAACTTACCCAAATTTCGGAAGCAGCAGAAGCAGGTGTTTGAAAGTAAATTCATAGTATTTAATGGACAGTAACTTAAACAAATCCAAAATTAATAACTTAAATTTTCCTCTTAGAAATCTAGGAATGATAAATTTATGTTCCTGACAAAAAGAAAGAGTAAGTATTACAGCTGAACTTGATGAAATTTTAATCAGTAAAACAATAGAGACTATCAATAAAACCAAAATCTGATTATATTAATAGTTTATAAGTTAATAAAATTTATAAATTTATAAACTTTTAGAAAATCATTTCTATAAAAATTCATGAACTTCTAGACTATCCAAGAAAGAGAGAAGACTCAAATTATCAATAATGAAATGAGAACAGCAGCTTTGTTACTGGTTACATAGAAAGATTAATTAAAGAATACTGATGATATCAATGTTCATAAATTTGTTAACTTAGAAAATTAGGCAAATGTCTGGGCTGGGATTGTAGCTCAGCGGTAAAGCCCTTGCCTTGCACGCGTGAGGCACAGGGTTTGATCCTCAGCACCACATCAAAAAAATAAATAAAGATATTGTGTCCATCTACAATTAAAAATGAAATTAAAAAAAATTAGGCAAACGTCTTAAAAGACCTAACCTACCATAATGCATGCAAAGATAAATTGACATTTAAATAGTCCAATATCTATTAAAATTAAGCAATTATTAATGTCCTTTCAAAAAATACACTAGACAATCTCACTGATAAGTTCTAACAAATATTAAACAGAAATAATATAAATTCTTCAAATGTCTGACTAAAAATAGGAACAGAAGGAATATTTCCCAGCTCATTTTTGAAATCAACATTATCATAATACTAAAAGCAAATAAATGAACTGTGATAAAAGAAAACTACTTACCAATACCTTTCATGATTATAGACAAAGAAGTCTTTAACAAAATGTTAGCAAACTAAATTCAACAATGTATACAGATTATACAACCTGACCCAAAGAGATTTATTCCAAATACTTAAGTTGCTATACTGCTATAAAAATAATCAATGTAATCTACTATGTCAAGATGATAAAAGGGAAAATTATATAATCTTTCTAATCAATTAAAATAAAGCATTTGACAAAATCCAATATTCATCATTTTTATTTTTTTATTGATTTATTTATTTCTGTGGTGCTGGGGATTGAACCCAGGGCCTTGTACATGTGAAGCATGCACTCTGCCAACTTAGCTATGTCCCCAGCTCCCAACAGCCATTATTGATTAAAAAAAAAAAAACTCAGAAAATAAGAGACTAGAATTCAACATTATAGAGAAAACTCCAGCTGATGTTCTACTTAGAGTGAAAGACTAGACTGGGGAGGTTCAAGCAGGGTAGGGAGATTAGTGAAAGGGAAATGAAATTGAGTGCTTCTTGGGGAAGTGAGAAAAGAGGTGACCTCAGAAGGACCCTGGCCACATTCTTATCCACTTTATTTTGAAAATAAGGATATTGAGGATGACTGGTCTTTGCCACCACCTTAATTGCCTTTTATGAATGGTGGTGAGAAATGGGAGCAAAAGGTCTAAGCTCCCTCTCCCTGCAAGCTGTCCTATACTGGAACCATGAGAACCAAATGGGAACTTCAGAATCAAGACGCAAACAGGGGCACTTACCAGATGAGAACATGGATCAGAAGTTTCCTTTTTTTCTTTGTGACCCCTTCTAGTGACTATGGCCATGGATTTTAAATCAAGGTATTGTAAATACATTGGCATATTTATAGAATAGACAGTCTTCAGAAACTAGCCCTTTCTCATGTTCTCTGAAGTTAAAAATATGTTCATAATTTTAATACAGGACATTCTTTATTTCTTCTGTTGAATCCTACATCACAGAGAGCTTAGGAAGAAGTCAGTTATTTACTTTTCATATTCTTATCTAGACACTCAGTTTGTCAAATCTGCCCCTCCTCATCCTTTCTTTAAACTCTTAGTACTAAGATAAATGAAGAAAAGTTAATCTGGAAAGTTTTTTAGGAATTTTTTGTTTTCTGTTTTTAAAACACAGCCTTATTGAAATGTAAGTTGATGGTCAAAGAACTGCACATACTTGATGTGTGCAGAGTTTGGGCTTTGGCCGACACCCAGGAATGATGCCTTCACCATAGCCAAGGTCATAGGCATCTCAGACACCTCCAAAGACCCCTGTGTTCTCTGGAAATTATTTTGTCTATGTGATGAGAACAATTAACATGAAAACAAAGTTTTGAGTGAGTGATACTTTAGCTTCAGTTCTGCTAGACATGATCAATAAGGTCTAAAAAAGTTCTTGGCACAAAGCTGTTTATTCAAGAACCATATGCTGCTACAGAAAGAGGACATGTCAGACAGCTTACTATACTTATGAAAGGCAAAGATATCTATCCACTTTAATAGGCACTCTGCTGACTGAAAAAGAAAAAGAAATTAGTTTTCATCACAATTTTCTATTTAAGTGTTTGAGTTAATTTAAAGGAATAACCAAACTTAGTCTCATTTTGCCAATATTTCAAGTTAAATTTTGAGATTCCTACTGAGCACCAAATTGAAAAAGCTTCTTTTACTAAGCCATAATATATATCTCATTGACATTGTTCTTAATTACCTATTGCCAAAGACAAGAATTATTATTTTAATTACTTCTATGGAAAATATTCTTTCAATCATCCCATGTTACATAAATATCTTTGTTCCCCAATCTCTCATTTCCTAAAAAGAAAGATATTCTGACATTCATAAAACAGGAACTGGCCATACTTGCTATTTCTTCATTTGACACTTGATTTGAACTTAAAGCATTTTTCCAAAGCATGCATTTTGTGTGTGTGTGTGTGTGTATTGAAGGTTGAATCCTGAGGCGTTTTGCCACCAAGCTATGCCTAGTTCTTTTTATTTTATTTTATTGTTTTAACTTTGAGACAGGGTCTTGCTAAGTTGCCGAGGGTCTCATTTAATTTCTGAGCCTGGTCTCAAACTCGCCATCTTCCTGCTTCAACCTTCCTAGTCACTGGGATTACAGGTGATATCACGATACCAGCTGATATCAGCTCCAGTGCATGCATTTTTAAAAGCTAGTGGAACAAGATTGGCAACTGAGATCCCTCCTTTCAAGTGCTTTGTTTTCAATAGTCAGGGCTATGCTGCTGGCCAGCATCTGTTACACATCTGTCAGCCTCCACCTCTTCCTCTTTTCCTTGGCATTTAATAAAACGCCAAAAATATAGGTCTGATGTTCAGATCACAATTGCTCTCTCTCTCTTTTCCTCATACACACACTGAAGAATGTTAATCTCACCATGTGCTGTCTTTCAGTTATATGATTGGATAAATTATGCACATTTGAATAAGGTGGGAAGAACCAGTGTGCTACAGCTGACTTGTGGAGTGGGTGGGGAAGGTGTTGATGGGAATACTGGTAGAACAGGTCCTCTTTCTATCCCACGGCATGGCAGTCAGGAGAACAGGAAGATATAGACTTGAACTGCAAGAAAATGACAGGCTCTTGGTTTACCTGAGGAATTGCATATACAAAAGGTAATGGAAAGTCAGGTGGAAACTAGAATCATTTTGAATTTGAAATATTAATCCAATGTAAAGAAAAATAACCCTGAGTTCAATAGGTTTATTCATATATTTTGTTAAACACAGAAATCACATGGGATTTGTTTGAATAGGAATCAGTGATATTGCAGATGTTCACATTTCACATTTTAAGTAGCTACCTTCAGCTTAAAGAGCTTTTGTTCTTGTTGTTGTTGTTGTTTTTGGTACCAGGGATTGACCTCAGGGGTACTCAACCACTGAGCCACATCCCCAGCCCTATTTTGTATTTTATTGAGACAGTGTCTCACCATTGCTGAGGCTGGCTTTGAACTCGCTATTCTCCTGCCTCAGCCTCCCAAGCCGCTTGCGGCAGGACACCTGGCAAAGAGTTAATTTTTTTAACAGATGAAAATCCATCAGACTGCAATGAAACTTCCCAATACTGTCATTCACCAGTCCCCCTCTCAGTCACACTCCTTTTTTGAAGGAGAGAGACCCCTTCTAAGCCAGGCACATTCTCTAATAAGTCCTGCCTTTTCAATCTGCTGCTTCCTCTGCTTGGGATGTTCTACTTTCTGCTACTTGCCTACCCATCCTCAGTGTGTCTGCTTGGAAATCTCATTCATTTAAGGCCAGTCTTCAAGCTCCTATTTCCATACTCTATCTTTTAAGATTGTCACTGGTTTATTTCACTCTCTCAGGCTTCTGCTGTATTTCCTGAATAATCTGTTATAAACATTGTCTTACTTCATCACATAGAGCTGCTTGGGTACCTGCAACCCTGACTGAAGGACCTTGAGGTGGGAGACCTTTCTTCCTTCCCATCTATGTATCTCTTAGCAAGCACATATTTAAAATACATTTGTTAAATTGTTGAGGGAAGTGTTCTGAGTGGTAAAATTGTTACTGAATACTTTATTGGAGAACTGAAAAGAAATGCTTTTTACCAGGGTCCTTGTAGAAGAATGGTTTTAACAGAACTATAAAACACCAAAAATGTATGGGAAATCTGTTCCATCTTATGGTAAGCTTTCCTACTGGGCTCCGGTCTAGTGAGGGAGACAACCTGCCTTCTTGTCCGGGTGTGTCCTGGGGCAGGCCACATGGCAGGCTGCTTTGCCATCTATGCAGGGAATGAGAGTGATATGCATGGCTACCTAGACTGTGTAGCATATTTTTCTCACCAATCACAAGTATATGACCCCATATTCCTCTGGGAACCACTCAGGTTGAATGGTTTAACTATGTTACAAAAATTTCCCCCTTCGATGTGTTGGATTGAATCAGAAAATTATAAACCACACAATTTTACTTGGAAGCCCCAACAATAAATGTTGAATGCCATGTAAATGTTTATACACAAGGTACTAGATAAATATGCTAACTTAAGCTAATTTAAGCTTAAGTATTACTTAAATACAGAAGACTTTTTAAAATGTTATATTGCATTTAGGCAGAAGAAAAAGAGCAGTAAATTTGATCTCAGGGATATTTTTTCTCTTCAAAACTTCCAGAAAGAAACAAGAAACTATACCTTAAGTGGGAAAACCATATTTACTTGCATATAAACTGTAGGGATTCAAAGATTTCAGTTTTGTTCTCTTTCCATTCTTTCATTCTACAGTTATAGTAACACATTTAGACCCTGTTACTCAAAATGTAGTCTGAAGATCTGAAAAATTATCATCACCTGGGAGCTCGTTAGAAACAGAGACTTACAAGACCCATCTCAGGCCTGCTGCTTTCTTAGCTGCATGTTAACAAGGTCCCTGAATGATTCCTATGAACATTAAAATTCCAAAGTGTGGTCTAGCGATCACTTTTCACACCTACAGGATTGTGCTTCCTCTGCAGGAGCATCTCCATAGTGTTTAGTGAGTAGTGTTTTTATTTTTTATTTTTTCATTTTTTCTTTTACAAAATAAAGGCTGTTCTTCAGGTAACAGGCATGTGTGTGTGTGTCTGTGTGTATGAGAGACAGAAAGAGAGAGAGAGAAAGTGACAAGTGACAGGGTAAAATACATAAACACACAGGCTTTTAACTTAAACACATGAGTATTTTCCTTGATGCCTAGTACTGAGGTGGGAAACAGCCTTCTTCAACAAGAGGCTCACCACATAGTTCATCCACAGGACTGTAGTCAGCAAACATGGAAAAGAGAGGAACCTGGCCCCTCAGCACCTTAAGGTCTCCTTAAATCTCCAACTCGCCCCTGTTAGTGGATGGAAATGACTTCCATCAGGAATGCCCAGGAGGGACACTAGGCAGCAGAGTCAAGGGCACAGGATTGGGCCATGGATAGAGAAGTTCCCAGAAGGAACTAAGTGTCACCACGGTTCTTGTCAATGGACACCAGATGTACTCAGCTGTTTTATTCTCTACTGCTCCCAAACGAACTGATTAACTTTGCTCAATTCAACACTAAAAATATTTAACAATTTAATAAAGTCCTCACTTTTTTTCCCCCTTGCTGAAGGCTTTACTGATTCACTCAATAGTCCTGAATGCACTAAGGCAGTTCTCATTTCATTAAGTAGAACCAGAGAGAGCTTTATTTTTCCTTTGGCCACAGCCATGAATCTTTGAGTGATTCCCTTAGCTTCTTGCTGCATCAACATGCACCTATACAAAAAGAAAATACTCCACCCTGAATACTAGATAAAAAATATGGTTGAAGATCCTTTCGCAAGGTACAAAATGTTATGCCAACATAAACTATTTTAAAATATAACTTAAGCACAAGAAACTTAAGGGAGATTAAAAGGAAATCAATCAATCTCAAATTTATTGTTCACCAATGCTACATATATGTTGTTATCAGGCTTTTTTTGTTGTTGTTGCCTTGAAGAAAAGAACAACTAAGAGGAAGAAAACTATTTTGAGTCATGGTTTCAGAGGTTTAATTGTGATCTGTTGGTTGTATAACTCTGGGCGTAGGGGAAGGCAGGACATATAACCCCCAAGGCACAGCCCCGGTGTCCTGCTCCCTTCAGCCACACCTTACCTGTCTACAGTCAATCCATATCAGTGAATCAATTCACAATATCAAACCAAAATTACTAATTAAAAATGAACAATTTGCTTCTTCTTTCTACTTATTTATAATGAAAACTCTTTAGCTAACTACAGGAAATCCTAAAAGAGTGCTAAAGTGGATGGGAGACAAGTTTAGGTGAAGCAGTTGGCACTAATAAGAACTGCTGGTGGCCGTAGCTGGGTGGTGGTGATCTTTAGAGTCCCTAGTGCATATAAAAGTTCCTAACAATCCTCAGAAGACCAGCCAAATCATTCAATCCTATCTTCAAAGCAAAGTGAAATATAATACAAATGCATTATATTATACCTTATGAGCATTTTATTTTTTAAGTTTTATTTATTTATTTATTCTATGTGGGTATACATGACAATAGAATGCATTTCGATTCATTGTACACAGATGGGGCACAACTTTTCATTTCTCTGGTTGTATGTGATGTAGAATCACAACATACATGCAGTCATACATGAAGCTATGATGTCCATCTCATTCCACCATCTTTACTGTCCCCATGCTCCCTTCCCCCTTCCACCCCTGTGACCAAAGTTCCTCCATTCTTCCCATGTTCTCCCCCACCTTATGGATCAGCATCCACTTATCACAGAGAACATTCGGCATTTGGTTTTTTGGATTGGCTTACTTCACTTAGCATGATATTCCCTTATGAGCATTTTAATACCTGCTAATTCTTAAAAAGAAAATGGAACTGGGGTGTTAGAAGCAAGATTGAGGGTCATTACCTGCACTGATGAGATAATTGTAATTCCTCCTTTTACTCCTGATTTAGAATTAGAAGAAATAGAAGAAACAACTCCATTAAATTTTATATGTATGTTTCGTGTTCACGCACGCACGCACACATACATACACACAAACACACACACACAGCCTGTCAGGGATATTTCACTCTACTAATTCTACCTTTCTTTGTGGAAAAGTAGATGAATCAGATATTAGAGAAGCCCCTAGAATTCTGTTTTTTATGGACATTTATAGCTTGTAACAGGAGGCCTACTGTTGGGGTTTTAAGGGTTCTAATTAATTATTTCTTTTTTGTCCTCATCTGGAGTAAATTGAAAAGGGAGATCAGTAGATCAACATTATTATTGATAAACTCAGGCTGCATGATGTGGCTAAGGTGGGTGATGGATTAGCCCCATAACTCTCTGGGTTGCCACATTCTGTTCCAAGTCTAGACCCTGCACAGTTCACCTGAGTGGGTACCCGATTCCCATAGCCAGTTAAAGGAGGGGATCCAGCAGATGGAGCATTGTGGATTGCTCATTTCCCCTCATGAGGTGAAGTTCGTAAGTGTGGAACAGGACATCCTGACTGTCACTCTGGTGGAGGCCCCTGAAACACACAGGGAAGGGGAAGAAGCAATCCCCTAGTGTTGTAGTCAGCTTTTTCACTTCCATGACCAAAATACCTGACAAGATTATTTGATTTCAGAAGTCCCAGTCCATAGATGGCTGACCCCATTGTTCTGGGCCCAAGGTGAGGCAGAACATCATGGCAGAAGAGTGTAGTGGAGGAAAGCAGTTGGGCACATGGCTCCATGGAGCAGAGAGAGCAAGCTCTGCCCAGCAAGGACAAAATATATACCTGAGAAGCATACCCTTAGGGACTCACCTCCTTCAGCCACACCCTACCTCCTTACAGTTACCACCAAGTTAATCCCTAACAGGGGATTAGTGCACTGATTGGGTTGCACCTCTTATAACCCAATCATCTCATCTCTAAACTTTCTTGCATTGTCTCACACATGAACATTTAGAGGACACCTAACATCTTCACCATAACACCTAATCAACAATTACACACATGAGCTCTAGCACAAAACACACACATATCAGGGAAAACTGTTGAGAAGTATTAAAATCACAAAGATTTACAAAGCTATCATAAAGCAAGCTAGACAAGAAAAAGTATGATTATTTCTTATATTTACTATAGCATTAAAAAATTGAAAAAGAAGTTTCACATATATGAACTTATTAGGTAGATCTCAGATCTTTGAGGATTAGGAGGTAGATAAGCTCTGCTCCCTGTGACAATAATGCCAAAAATAGAACACTGGGTTGTATAGAATGTGATGTGTGTAGGAAAGCATTTCAAAGAGGTCTGGTAAACAGTATTGACAAATTGCAAGTAAAGCACAGACTGGACTTACCTTCCATATATTTCAGTTTTATCTGTCAATATTTCTAACCTTATGGGAAATATTTCAAATAGAAATCTCTCAACTTTCTTAAAGACATACTTTTATTTTTCTCAGCAATTGCCATTTTAATTAACCTCCACTCCAAATAAAATGCATACCATTAAAAGTTTTAGATGCCAATACAAAAATGAAGTCTAGTATTTCCACTGTACCCATCTGGGAATGTGAGGTCACCTCAATCCCAAGGATGAGCATTGTTTCTCTCAATGACATTGTAGACCAAAGAACACTTGCATTATTGTGGAAATCTGCCATCAGCTCAGTCAACACTAAAGAGATATTTGGAGATATTATATTTTCAAAATTAATAGTGCAAATGTGCCATTTTCCTTTTAGTTACTTAACTTATTGAAAAATCACAGCAGAATTCTGTTGCTCATGGGCATGCCAACTTTCAAGACTACCTTCTATTTTTAGCGTATTATATGTGCTTAAAAACTGGCAAAATTTTCAAAACTATTTTGTATCTGGGAAATCTGGTAGATAAAGCATATTCTAAAGATATATACTTTCCACAGTGAATATCTTCAAGTATTAGAACATAAAGTTTAACATTGTCTGGTCTGCTTTCTGAATTTCAAATACTTCAAAATTTATTAAGAGGTTCGGTTGTCCTAGATCACACCATAAGAAGATATAGTAACCTCTCCTGTGTAATAAATTTGAATACTCAGGATAGTTTTGGGCTGGTCTAACAACAATCTATCTTTACTCCAAGTCTCTGCGTTCTCCAATTTATGTGCGTTCTGGTGGTTGAATCAAGTTGATGTAATGCCTATTTTCTTAGAACATAACAAACCAATGCAAAACTTACTAGGACTGCAAATATATTTAAGAAAACATATAAATCATTGCTTGTCAAAGAGTAAAGCTAATTTAAGCTCAGTATCTGGAAGCATTTAAAGACTTTTATTCCTTCAGTCACTGCCTGTTAAATTAGGTGCCTTGTTAATGACATTTAATCATTATTATTCAAGGCTATAAAATGGTCTGAGTAGCAATACTTTTAGGATGTGGGGCATGGAATAGAATAGTTACACTTTTCTAATCCCATCCCTGTTTATTATACACAAAGATATGATATATAGAAATAGATTAAAATTACTGTAATGAGAGGTGTATAATTTTTAGCATTGTTCAGGATGTATTTATTGTTCTAGGTGAAGTATAAATGTATTTGTGTACACTCCAAAATTTAATTTATATGTTAACATGATCAGATCACATTTTTCTACTGAGTAGCATCCAATTTGTCATATTTTGTTTCCTTCTCTTATTTTATTTGGGAAAACAAATACTGTGTTCTTTGTTAGTAGTGGTATTCAGCAAGAAGCCCAAGATGAGGTGGTTTTACTGTACAGTTAGAACACTTAACTAGAAACCATGCTTGGTGTTCATCCTCACTGACCTCTGGGTGTACCATGGGATTTTTTAAGGTAGGGAGGAAAGAGCATCTGGTATTATAATTCATTTACTTGTTCACTGACTGACTCCCATTTATTCTACCAAGAGGCAAGGATTTTACTACTACATTTCAGGATTTCTTTGAAAGAACAGTGTTCCCTTATCCAGAACTCTGGGTTCTCCACTCTTTACAGGTTGTATTTAGCAGTAGAAGGAAGGAAATAGATGATGAAATTAAGTTGCTGAAGTATCAACTTCAAACACATTTTTTAAACAGGCTAATGCTATATTGCTTAATTAACATATATATGTATATATTTGTACATATGCATATATAATTATACACATATATGTTTTAGTGCACATGTATAAACATTCAAGTGTTTCAGATTTATCCAGCTTAGAAATCCTTATTCATGCTCGATTCTTTCATTCTTTCTACATTACTTTGACATTGATTTTGCTTCATGCTATTTTTTGACAGACTCTCATCATCTCCTTCTAAACTATTTCAGTATCCTGCTACAAGTGTTCCTTTACATCATTTCATTTGCTTTCTTTAAACCAATCCCCTCTTACAACACACATGTGCATGCATACACAGACATACACACACACACACACACACAAAGAACTGAAGTCTTTCTAACAAAACATAAACTTGATCATATTGCCCTGCTACTTAAAAATGCTCAGTGATCCCTCACTTCCCTGAAAGCTAAAATTCAAATACTTTAGCACCTTCAAATTCAGTTCCAGCAAACATGTCCAGAGAGTTCAGTAGGTATATATTCTTTTATCTCTGCCATCTTCTAACACACATACATTTTCATTTTTCTCTGAATAAGGTTCATTGCAGATACAGGATTATTAATAATCTCTAATCTTTGTTCATCTGTCTAATATTATCCTTAATTTGAGTTTCTTATGTGGAGAGAAATGGTTTGCTTCAAGGCAATATTAAGTCTTTTCTAATCTGTCTTCTCACAATAATTTATGGGTTAATTCATCCAGTCAATCTATCAATTATGCACTCAATAATTATCACCTACAATGTGTCAGACACTGTCTTGCACTCTAGGAAAAGCTGTAGCAGTGAACAAAGGATATACGGTCCCTGACTACTTGGAATCTAGGAAAAAATAGACCATTTGTATTAGTCAGCTTTTTGTTACTATAACAAATACTTGGTCTAATTAACTTATAAAGACAGAAGATTATTTTAGTTCAGAAATTTGGAGATTCAAGTCCATGATTGACTGGCCCTGCAGCTTTGGGCCTGTGGTGGCACTTCATGACAGGGCCATATGGCAGAACTAAATTGCTTACCTAAAGGCTAGAAAATTAAAGGGAGAGAAAACAGAGAAAAAGGACTCTAAAATATCCACCCCTCTTAAAGAGCAAAACTCCAATGACCTAAAGACCTCCCTCAATACCCCCTCTTAAATGTCCCACCACCTCCTGGAGGCGGCAAGTGGAGGACCAAGCCTTTAACATATGGACCTATGGGGAACACACCAGATCAAAAGCATAGCAAAGTCCATAAGCAAATTAGTAAAGAATACATCACTGAAAATTGTTAAGTGCTGTAAAGAAAATGGACGAGAGAGAGATAAAAAAAAAAAAAAGCAAGGGAAAACCCACTTTAGATTAGAAGCATTAGCATTTAGTCAATGTTCCTGCTGCAAGAGACAGTTGTGGCCCTGCTGGGAGAAGTCCCTTCAGCTGCAGCATAATTCTGAAAAGGAAGAGCACCTGAGATGAAGGTGGAGGAGAGAGGTGCAGGTGGAGGGAGGTGTAGGATCTGCAGCTGTGGGCTACATAGTGTCAAGGAGTGAGTGTCCCCTTGTGAAAGTGAAGAGAACACACCACACTATCTCACAGAAGGGAGCAAGTAGATAACCTTCTAAAGAAAATGATCTCACTGTGTAGGTGGGGGAAAGGTAGCCAGAAACTAGTCCAGAAGCAACTCTAGTTTTATAAAAATGTGGATTTGGACCATAACCCTGATACAGTCCCAAATGCCTTTATCAAAAATGGGCAAATCATGGAAGATCCAAATCTCTGGTCTACAATCTCTTGAAATTGTGGCTCAGAGGAGCCCCCAAAATGTTCACTGCTACCTGCCAGATGGATGCTATGCAGACTTGGGGTGGATGAGCTCATCATCACTGAAAATAAATTTCTTTGAGTAATATACAATCTCATGACAGAACACTTCATACGGAAATTTACAACATTGAATGTAAAATTCAAACTCAAAATGGAGTCACTCTGGCTCAGGCCTGCACGTATCTGCTAACCTGCTTTTTGTGCTTCTATGATTAATGCTTCGCTATGCTTGTTTCTCACAGATGGGGCCAAACTACAGGCTGTCAGATCCCCTGGCCAGTTACCTAAAGTTCCAGGAACTGAAAAGGGACATAGGAGGTGCCGTCACGGTTGAACTGTAAATAACTATAGATTGAATATCTGCCAAATCACGTTTCCTAAGTCATGTAGCTAGCCTACCCTATGATAACCTCAGAAACCCTCACTTCGAGGTCACTCTCTGAAGGAAAGGAGAGCTGACCCCAATCGATTGGCCTGTGTGCCTATTTCCTCAATAAACTTTGCTGCTTCTGCAGAGTTGTCTGGGCTGCACTTCTTAGGGAGAGGTGCGGGTAGGATGCAACAGAGAAGGCAATAGCAATATGCATATTTGTATAAGCCTACACATTCAGATAAATTCACTGCTGTTGTTTGAATAGGTTTTTCTTCTTCAAAATCCACATTAGAGTGCATTCCCCATTGTGATATTAAGAGGATGATAAGCGGATGGAAACCTATTTGGACTAAGGTGTTCAGAGGTGTGGACTTTGGGAGGTGATCAGGATTAGATAAAGTCATCAGGGTGAGTCCCAGTGAGGGAATGCTGGTGGCTTTATAAGAAGAGAGTCAGTCAATAGAGATGTGGACATGAGTGCATTCCTGGTCTCTCGCCATGTGACACCCTGCACTGCCTCAGGACTCTGCCAGCAAGATGACCATCTTCAGAAACACTTCCTTAAAATTTATTCAACCTGTGGCATTGCATCATTAGGAATAGGATATGGACTAATAAACTAATGACAGTGGCATAGACAATAGCTATGAGTAGGCAAATCATATTCATAAGAAAATGTGTCAAATAACAAAATATATAAATTCACGTCATTTTTATTGGATGTGGACACCTAGTTTGATAACTGTGGTCATCTGAAACAGCAAGACAGGCACCCCAATCTTTTGATTAAAAGAATAAAAAATAAAGTTGAGTCATGGCTGCACATGGAGTTGACCAAAGAGCCAAGCCATTGAGAAATTCTACCTGTGATAAATTCTGAGGTGGAGAAAGGACATGTCTTCATTTATTAAGAAACTTTTTATATTTTCACACACAGGCAGTGTTGGCACACAAAGTTACTTTTGTGGAGTAAAAGATGGCATGAAACAAACTAGAACTCTCTCAATGTCTTCACACAATTCATGCCTGCCGTATTGGAAATGATGTGAAGATGAAACACACAGAAGAACAAATTCAAAACAATGCTGGCAATTTAAAACAGTGAGAAAAATACTAAAAATAGAAGATGAGTATAGAAAAAATGTTAAAAATCTAAAATAAAATTTAACATCTGAAAAAGTGAATACATTTTGGACAATTGCAGGGAGACAGTCCATATCAATTTGTTCGCTTTAATGATCTTTACCTATATTTTGCATCAGGATAAATAGCTGCTCTTTTCTTTGACAGCATGGATCTCCTCAGAAAATATGTGACATCCAGTATGTTCCCCACCTTGTCTACTCAGACCATACACTGATCTCCGGAATCACTCTCACAGACTTACACAAAATAATGCTTTACCAGGTTTCTTCACCTGTGTTTCACCTTTCATCACACAGTACACAGCCAAAGCCACACCAATCCCTTCCCCAGAACTCAATTTTCCACCACTCTTACATAACCGTCTTCTTTAAATGGAAACTGTAGTTTTGAAGATTTAGGTTTTCAGGATTTTAATGTTTGGGAACTTAATCTTTCAGAAGTGTGATTTTTGGAATTTTAGACTTCAGGTATGTTGGTTATTTGATATTTAAACATATGGGATTATGGTATGTCATTTGGGAGCATATCTTTTGGGATTATGATTGGCATTGGTAAAGCACTTTGTTAAATGAGCTTTGCCAAAGCAAGTTGACAGTGGTGGAGTTGCAGGCATTCACTGAACCATAAGAGTTGTCAAACTGAATTAAATGTAGAGATCAGAGAACAAGCCGATTAAATAACCAGACCAGGAGTAAAATAAGAAGGGAGTGCCAAGTTCATTGTAAATATTCCTGAGCCTCAGAGATGTCAGAGGAAGGTAAAAATACACAGATGGGACTCTGTTAGTCCTTTTTGATGTTTGGGCAAAAAAGCTATCAATAGAAGGAGGAATCAGCCACGTTTTAGTTTGTGAACTGTGTTTCTTGTGCTGAGGACACAAACTCACCATTTTTGGCATCTGGGCCATCCAGGAGGCACCCGCTTACACTGATAAGGTAACACATTTTCTAACACTGAAAGAGTGATCTGTGTTGGTTCAGTAAGTTAAGTCAGTATAAAGCTTTATGACCCACTAGAGGCAGAGCTGAGCTAGAGGCTCACCTGAGCTGCCCAGTGAGGGCATAGAAGAAATAAACTTTAAGAAAACACTACAGTCTGGATGAAGTTGTCCAAAGCATGTTAGAGACCATATGTAGAAACAGTTCTGAAATATCCTTATTAGAGACATTTACTGTTAGATTCATGTCACGTTAGTTGTAACAAGTGCTGATGGAAGGAACATCAGACGTTTAGAAAATAAGCTTAACTGTACCACCATTGAATAGACTACCTGAGGAACTTTAACAGAAATTCAGCCATCTAAGTCAACAGCCCTTGCAGGTCCAAAACTACTTGATTTTTCTTGGTTTGCACTGTTATGTACAAGAAGCACATTCCTCAAACTGAAGAATCACAGGTCTTTGGCATCGATCCATAAAATTAAAGTCAGCTCACTTCATACCTGCAGGTTCATGTTTATCATAGCACAATCCATAATTGCCAAGCTAGGGATTCAGCATAGGCATCCATCAACAGGTGAATGTGTGAAGGAAAATGTGACACACACACACACACACACACACACACACACACACACACACAATGGAGTGTTACTGAGTCATAAAGAAGAAATTACATCATTTGCAAGAAAATGAATGAGACTGTAGATCATCATGTTGAGCCAAATGAGCCAGACTCAGAAAGGTAAGTGCCATGTGTTTTCTCTAATCTGTGCAAGATGGGGTGGAGGATTCATAAAAACTGAAAGAAGACTACCAGGCTAGAGGAAGGGATTCAAGGGGACAGAAGAAGCGAGGGAAAGGTGTGTTATTAGAGAATGAAACAGATCAAATAATATTATATGCATGTACCAATATACCACAATGAAACCCATTATTCTGTGTAATTAAGATGTACCAATAAAATAAATATTGAAAAAATGGAAATCACAGAGGCTTCCCTTGGCTCAGTTTCACTTCTGAAGCATGACTACATAGCAAGTGAATTTTACAAATAACTGTGGCTCACATTTTAATTTCATCATCTATATTTGGTTAAATTGAATCCAGCCATTTTCTCCCGATACTGAAATAAATAGGCAAATAAAAGTGTAATTTTGTTTACCGAATAATGGCTACATGTGTTCTTATAGTATTTCTAAGCATTTATAGGCATTAATTTCAATAGAATTTTGAGTAATTGTAGATTTTCTCATGGCATATGACTTTCTAATCACAAGTTTACATTCCGGTCATAAAGGCTACATAAATCTTGGTTGCTCAAAGAGTAGTGCTCCTGTCCAAACAGCTAATGCATGAGTAAGGAAAACGAGAGAGCAGGGGGAGTGAAGCACTTGACCCACCCTGCATTGGACCATGCTGCAGATGCCAAGCTGTGACTGTCAAGAAGAAAGTTAGAGGCTCTCTATTCAACCAACTCACTGGGGTTAGGGCTCATGCACTGTTTACTAGGAGAGAATAATAGACAACCTAGCAAATCATAGGGTAATTTATCAGGTAGAGATGTTCAGAAACACCTGCTTGCTGCCTAATTTGGACCTCATTGAGCAGGCTCCTTGCACAAGTCTGCAGGCCCCAGGAAAGGAACACAGAAGGACCTATGCAAAGTTATGGATCAAGCCTACAAAGTACTTATTAACTGAACTCTATCCTCCTGAAAAACTATACTGCTCTCATGTCAAAATTACTATATTTCTTTTCACTTTTGATCATTTTTCTGAGCCTCATTTTCAGAGTTTTCATTTATATCCAATCTTTCCACACATACTTGTTCTCAATGATTTGCACAATTAAAAATAAAATGAATTACAGAAAAAGGGTAAGCAATTTCATAATATATGTTCATCAAAAGTAAATGATGGAGATGGGCACAGTGGTGCAAGCCTGTAATCCCAGCACTTAGGGAGGCTGAGACAGGAGAATCACAAGTTCAAAGCCAGCCTCAGCAAGGGCAAGGCACTAAGCAACTAAGTGAGACCCTGTCTCTACATAAAACACAAAATAGGGATGGGGATGTGGCTCATGGTGGAGTGCCCCTGGGGTCAATCTCCAGTACCAAAAAAAAAAAAAGTAAATCATGGGGCTGGGGTTATGGTTCAGTGGTAGAGCGCTTGCCTAGCAGATGTGAGGCACTGGGTTTAATCCTCAGCACCACATAAAAATAAACAAATAAAATGAAGGTATTGTGTCCATCTACAACTAAAAAAATTTTTTTAAAGTAAATGATGGTGTTCATCTAAAAAAATAAAAAATTAAAATTATTCCTAATGTAAAATATTGTTCTCCAAAATATTCAAACTTCTCTATTAAATTTGACAGGCAACATAGAAACTGTATTTGACAAAAATAAAATTTAAATAAACTTATATACAGTTGTGTTATTTTTAATAGTATGTTCAATATTAATAACTACTTTACAAAATATAAGCTGTGACTCTAACATCCATTGTATATCTAGTCACCAATATAAAAGTCAGAAGCACACTTCATTTATATGCAAGAGCTAAAAAAACCTTCTTCTGTAAAGGACCAGATTGCAAATATTTTACACCAAGTAGCTCTTAGTATAACAGCAGCCATACGTAATATGTAAATGAGTATGTGAGGAAGTAGAGTGTTATGGGAAGAAAGAGGAAGACAGAGAGAAAGAGAATGAAAGAGAGAGAAGAGAGCGAGAAATGTGAAAGAAAGAGAGGGAAGGAAGGAAGGGAGGAAGGAAGGAAGGAAGGAAGGAAGGAAGGAAGGAAGGAAGGAAGGAAGGAAGGAAGGAAGGAAGGCCCTCTTTTCAATAACAGCAGGACAGGACAGATTTTGCCAAAGGGATCCATAGTGCCTGGTCATATGAAAAATTACATATATAGAAATTTATGGGTAATATGAAGTGTGTAGTATTAGAATATGCCCCTCTGGCCATCATATGCACTGTGGTAAATACCACACTAATTCATGGGAACTTCCATAAACACAAAGGGATGTGAAAACTTAAAGAAAATGCTTGTGACAAAATGCAATCATATAACTGAAATTAAAGATTTGAGAGGGAAATTAGTTTGATTTTTCTTTTGGCATTTACACTGCCCGAATCCTTTCAATCTGATTTTGAGCAAGGGGCAGCATACCTGCCAACATCTTGCAATGGTAGAAATCAAGTTATCTTTTGTTTGAGGTTATACACAAGAGCTAGAGTGTTTTCTTTGAATGGTGTTGGTAATACCACACCTGTTTAGTGCTACTGTAAAGCTAATGCCAGTGTAAAAGCCAAATCATGACTGATCAAAGTACCTAGATGTTTGTTAACACATTTATTTTGTGTGTGTATGCCCTGTGGGACCTAAGTCAAGGCCATTCTCATACCTACAATTAGATTCAGCAGAAACTAACAGATTTCAAAAAAACAGCCTAATAGAACTTTCCAGTGTAATCTCTGAAACCAGAGGATGTCTTAGAATCACAGTACTCTAGCAACAACTTAAACATCACTTGTTCTGATCAAATATGCATCAGGAGTTTGCATTTGGTCTGAAATATAATAACAATACCTATTTATTGAAATAGTTGTTTTCACTCTCCAATTCATTCTAAACAAAGGTTATAGATCAGCTTCCTTCCAACATCATGGTTGCAGAATAACAGGCCAGAGAAAATAAACATGAGACCACGAAGGTAACAGAAGCTCAAGCTCTTTCATCTGAAATGTGATAAAGCTGATATGACGTACCAGAGTTACTGACATCACTGTGGCATTTCGTGCCCACTTCTCATACCACTCTGGGCCTTGCTGATGTGTGGATTCAAGCTACATTCCAACTTACTAGGATCTCAGACAACCGTTCTGGATAGGAAGCCACATTGGTAAACACTCTAGGGCAGGAACGCACATGTGGAAAGACTCCACAGCAATGGAAATTGGCACCAAACACGAAAAATGAGCCAGGTGTCGTGGCACACACCTTTAATTCCAGCACTTTGGGAGGCTGAGACAGGAGAATCACAAGTTCAAAGCCAGCCTCGGCAATGGCGAGACACTAGGCAACTCAGTGAGACCCTGTCTCTACATAAAACACAAAATAGGGCTGGGGATGTGGCTCAGTGGTCAAGTGCCCCTGAGATCAATCCTCAGTGCCAAAAAAAAAAAAAAAAAAAAAAAAAGGTCAAGTCATTTAAAAGCATTCATGGTACTAAAGGGAGTTTAACTAATGAATGGTCAAACATGGCAGATGTGCAGAATAGGATTATTCTTTCCCTTGAATCTTTAATTGCACAGAAGAAAGTCTCACAGCTGATCATGGCAGTTGCTATTTGCAGGAAGTACCTCTGTGTCTGCATGAAGGAAACGTTACCACATGTCAAATACCAAACTAGTTGCATGCCATTCATTATCTCATTCAGTGCTAACAACTCCCCACCTTTATCAGATTAGGAAAATGAACTTCAGAAATTTTAATTTGTTTATATATGTAAAGGTAAAGACACAAATAGATGTTCGTTAAACTCAAAGCACATACTGCAAAGCTCAGTAGCATAAATTACACAACCATCCGAGTAAATTAATGAGCTTGGATTATGATTGTAACTTCCAGCTACTACCAAGAGCAGAGCCAACTTCAGGTTCCCTGTGAAGTCTTCAGAGACCTTCCTGATAGTCCCTCAACCCTCAGCTCTTGCCCTTACTCTTATTCGTCTGGCTCCTTCTGTTCCAGTGTGACACTTCTTCCTTTCAAACAAATCTAGATTCTCAGTTAGTTGGCTTGCTGAGTAGAAAACAAAGTTCCACTAAACTATTAACAATTTACCATGCTGCTCCTCCTTGAAATAGAAACAACCATTAAATTCCTTCCAAACTCATTTTTACAAAGGGTTTCAGAAGGTGCATTTTAAGATTCCTTTGAGATACAGGAAAATAATTACCAATAGTGAAATGATTTTTTTAAAAAAAGTAACATTATGAGGGTGAAATTTGCAGAGTGTGATTTCCTGATATACTTGCATTATATTTGTAATAAGCAATGCATTCATTTACCACTTGACCCCACAATAAGTCCAAGCAAATATGCTTTGAATATAAAGAAAAAAAGTTACCATTCTTTTCTCTTTCTTTTTTTTGGGGGGTGAGTAATGTGAATTAAACCCAGGGATGCTTAACCACTAAGCCATATCTTCAATTCTCCCTTTTTAAAATGTTTTTTGTTTTTTTTTTTAATTTTGAGGCAAGGTCTCGCTAAGTCCTTAGGCCTTCACTAATTGTCTTCAACTTGCCATCCTCTTACCTGAGCCTCCTGAGTTCCTGGTGTTATAGGTGTGGGCCACCAAGCCAAGCAAGAGTTACATTCTTAATATCTTCAGGAATTGGACATTTTTTGCACCATGTATTTCATGTGCCCCCACTCCATGATGCCATGAGTAACATTATTTATGGATTTTCCATAAGAAATTATGTAACTCTGACACTGAGCTACATAGTTTAAAGAAATCTAAAAGTGATTATAGTCTCTCACCACCAAGGTGAGCTATAAATAATATAGCTAGAGTTTAAGATATAAAATAGTCCTAGAACAAAAAAAAAAGAGAGAAAAAAAAACTGGCTACATTATTTCCCTTATTAACGAAAGCTATGTGATCTGATATTTAAGTTGGGCTTTGGATTTAATATCTATTAATTCCACAAGAGACAGCACTATTCCCCAAACTGGTGATCAGATGGATATTGTGTGAACTTCTCTCAATTGTGTCTTTCAATTTGAGCAAGTACAGCCTCTCATGTGTCATTGTAAAGGGCACATTTAATTCCCTTCCCCATATCTTCTAGGTATTTACATTAGTAACTTTGCACCATAATTGTATTTTATAAAGCCCAAGACTCATTTAAATGCCAGAAAATTATGCCAAAGGGATTTCATTTACCACTGACTGTGTAGGGGATAGAGTTATACAACCCCGATTAATGCTAATGGGAGTTCATGAATAAATCCTCAAGAATACAGAGAAAAATGTATCCCAAGAAGGACATGAAATGAAGACAATGGTCTCACCAGAGCAAATTAAATGGCAGTTTGATTTTCTGAGCTAATACCTCATAAAGTATAAGTCACTTGCACTTACAATCACTGAAGAACAGTGATTTTTTATTAACAATTCTCATATCTCTTAGGCAACTTAACTTATAACTTGCACAAATAGCAATCTTTTATATTGGCAATTACCTATAGTTTCCCAATATGTAATGACCTGAGGGCCATTTATATGATGCTCTGGTTCTTTGTAATGGTAATTGAATGAGTTTTTTAATGACAAAATACATTTTAAGAAATAAATCACCAAGGAAATATGTGGTTGTAGATTTAATGCCATATATTAGAAAGTACAGTCTATGTGACTGTCCATAAATAATAGAACTGGACATTTCCATGTGGTTTAGTGGTAAATGGTATAATGACTTTTAAAATGAGGTAGCAATTTTTTAAAACTAAAATATGATTATATATTAATTATCCAAGTCTTTCTCATCAGGTTTTTAAAATGTTTAAAAAAATTATCAACTAGTAAAATTTACACTTTTTATTTTGGATGATTCTTGTATCTATGTTTTTTTCCCAACATAGAAATAAATTCTTTACATAGTATTGTTGTGATATTTCCATAACTGATTTTATTATTTCATTAGTTTAACAGGTTCATCTTTATATATGATGAAAATAGAAGTATACATTTATTTATTGTGAAATGTAGGCCTTCCGATGTAAACACACTGTGTTGACATTAGTTCTATACAAACTTAAGTATCCTTTCAAATAAGTTATATATTCTAAGTATGTTAATAAAAAGAGATGACATTTGAACATAGAATACCTCTTACTAAAAATGAATTGCTTAATTTCTCAGCCAGTGAAATATAATGTAATGTCAGTTCATGGGCTGGGGTGGTAGCTTAGGGGTGGAGTGCTTGCCTAGCATGCAAACACATGCACCAGCACTGAAAACAAATTAATTCTTGGAGTTAGGGATATAGCTCAGTTGGTAGAGTGCTTGCTTCCCATGTACAAGGCTCTGGGTTCAATCCCCATCACCACAAAATAAATAAATTCTTAGTTCTATAGTTGGACTATCCATTTTGCTACTCCATTTATCTTTACTCTGTAAGACTGAGGGACAGTACTGTAAGTTCAAGGGGGACAAAGATGTCAAATACAAATAACCATGTTTAAATGGTTGTTTAAATACATTACTTGGGATCATGGGCAGTAGAACAAAAGAGATTGTGCTTTAGGATCAGGCAGTTTTAATTTGAGTCTTAGATCTGGTACTTAGTAGTCATATCTCCTTAAACATATTACTTAGACTTAATGAGCTTTGGTTTCCTCATCTTGTATATTGAATGAATAATAAACACAGGGATTATTTGTTAAAGTAATTAGACATAATAGGGGGGTAAATACATAGCAATTATTACTGAAGCACATGTTCATTGTGAATGGTGGTTGATAGTTCCTGGACATTCTCAACCTCCCTAATGAGACTTATATACAACAGACTGAAATCAGCCTCCTCTGAACCCACTGAGTTTGAAATATTGCTACCTTTATTTGCCACCTCTGAACCACCTCTAATTTAGTTAAGGAAAAAGCACCTGTTTCACCACTATCATGGAAGTCATCCAGTCCCCAACTCTTTCCTGTTGCCATAATTGGATTCCCCACCCTAGCTTTGAGTGGCACCTAAATAGATAGTGAGACAAATAGTAACTCATCTTAAAACTCCCCGGTGACTACACTTGGCATGATCAAATTAAGTACTCATTTCATTCAAAGTACTGGAACAATGAGTTTCAGGAGAATAATAGGGGGAAAAAGTGAAAAAAGATTGATCTTCTACTGTTTCAACCCTCCTCCCTGCCGCGCACACTAGCAAACTCCATGTGTTGGAACACAAGACCTCATATATTTGCACAGTGCGGATGTGCTTGCTTGAGATGAGTGAGGAAGGATAGGGACTCCCTGTCACCCTTGGCTGAATCTGTCCACAGCTACTTCAGAAGCTCTTTCCCCGGGGAAAACCAGTGCACTAGGTATGGAGTTAAATAAACAGAATGTACGCAGCAGTGAATTCGGCCTGTTCCCAAGACCCCCTTCCCACAAGTGTGATCTTATTTAAGGCTATTGCCTCTAATGGAAGTGATGCCCAGGAGCCCATAGCTCATAGTTCTTATATTAGCATCCCTCATTGGCTGGGTCATTTCTAAGGCCATTCCATTACAAGCAAGGGACATTTTTGTTGAGGATGTTGATTCAACTGTTTTGTGAAGCCAAGTGTGGAGCCCTGAAGTACCAAAAAGAAATAAACTGTAATATGCATAAAATCATCCACACCTTTTACTCTGAGGAAAGCACTTTACAAACCAAATTTCCCATCTTTCCATTAGACTTATTTCCCTTTCTCCCCAAGGAGGCCTCATCATAACTATATTCTGGAAGAACTCCCTCATACTCTCTTTGATGTTGAAAACAGAATAGTTGCAATTTAACTCTCTTCCTTTTATCTCTTGGGAAAATGAAGAGCTGGATGGTTTAGCGTAGTCCTAGCTTCTATCACAGAGGAAAAATAAAAAAGTAAATAAAGAATCATACCCCAAAGGGTGGATAAGGGTGGTACTGGAAAAGGGCAGATAAGGATGGATAAACTGTATGTTGATGTTAGCACGGATCTGAGCCCTCCAAGTGTCTCATGTGTTTATTTTATAGAGATCTGTAATATCTCCAAACTTGTTTTTTAGATTCATCATAGCAGGTATGTCTTCTTTATGGTGAATATTTTAATGCAAAAAGAAACAGAATAAGATCTGTCCTCTGTGGTCTCTTTGCTTCCTACATACTATTACTCCTTATAAAGGGATGCCAACTGGGGCTTTATGCCAGAGTCATAAAAGCAAAACTGTCAAGGAGGAAAAACATTTGCTTTCTGTATGATAAGCTTGTGCAAACCTTAGGGTGGTAACGAGTGTGAGCAATAGTACCTCAGCTTTTCCCTTTAGTAATCATATTTCCAATGATGATTTTTAAATATTAATTTATTTTGCAATTTTTATTTTCCTTATCTATAAGAGTAACACACGTGCTACACAATAAAATCTAGTCAGTACTGTAGGAGATAATGTGCAAATGAAAACCTATTTCCCTTCTCAGAGAAACAGAAGTTAGTTTTTAGGTCTCTATATAATATTAAAATATATATGCAATTTTAATAACTATAAATATTATACACAGGCATTTATCTATTAATTTGTCAATATTAAACAATTTATTTTGACTGAACAAGTTCGTTCTTATCACATTTTCTTTCTGGTGCCTTCCAAATCTTTTTTAACAGTACATATATACATTTTAATTTTTATTCTATTCATAAACCTTATATTTGAATGTAACATGATGAAACTATCTATTCAGATGTTTTTAAAGAACATGCCATGACAGTTGAAAAAAAAGATGAAAGAGAGAAAAAATATAAATGTATTTATTTTGCATAAACTGTATTTATATAATTGTCATTTATTTCCTTGTATTCTCTTTCAATAGTCACTGAGATGGTATACCTGAAGCCAGCTGCCTAGTTAACCACATATTTGTTATTAAGATTTCCTTTTAGGGCTGGGGTTGTGGCTTAGTAGTAGCATGCTCATCTTGCATGTGTGAGGCACTGGATTTGCTCCTCAAGCACCACATAAAAATAAATTTAAAAAAATAAAGATTGGGGCTGGGGTTGTGGCGCAGTGGTAGCATGCTCGCCTAGCATGTGTGAGGCACTGGGTTCGATCCTCAGCACCACGTAAAAATAAAAAAGATATTCTGCCTGCCTACAACTAAAAAATAAATATTTTTTTAAAAAAAATAAAAATAAAGATTGTGTCCTACAACTAAAAAAAATTTTTTTAAAAAGATTTCCTTTTAAAGACATATTTCTGGAAATCCAAATAATACATGTTTTAACTTGTATATGTTAGAATTGTCATTCTTTTTGCCCTCCCAAGTTTATTTTCTTGGATACCGAGTGCCCCTTAAAACATATAATATCTCACAAGTAAATACGCAGAAATCCCTGCAGGTGCTACAACATCTGAGCCTTGTGAGGTCAGCTGGGCTTCGTTTCACACTCACACTTGATTGATTGCCTGGCTGGTACTCTGATTCCTCTGCATCCAGTTTGCCTGTGTGTTCATCTTGGTCCTTCTGGATGTCCATTCATATTAATCAATGAAGGACTGTTACTTAAAATTCATTGATGAAATGGATGTGCTTTTTAGCAATGCATATTATAGCTATTGCAGTTTTATTTTTAAATCTTGTTCACTTAGAAATACAATAGCTCTTAAACACCTGTTACTTATCAATACATGTGTTTTAGGACATGCTTTTGGTCATTGTAAGATTTTGTAGAAACATCCATATTATTTTGTAAAAATCAGTCTGTACCTTTCTTTTCATTTCTATTGGGCCAACACCTATTGTGATGTTCATCTCCTCCGCCTAGGCTTTATAATATATCTTCACTTCTCTTTTTGCCATCAGCCAGTATCAATTCATCTTAAATTATAAAATAGACTTTTTAGAGAAAAAGTCTATGAGACTTTTTAGAGAGACTGCTGTGGTCATTCCTATAGTAAAATAGAGGAAGCAGATCAGAAATACCATTTACTTTTCTCCCATCAATTAACTTAAATATTTTTGGAAGCTTGTGCACTATAGTAGGAAATAGACATCACAAAGGGACATTGCTATGAGAAGAATATCACTGGATATAGCCATTTCCTTCACACATAGTGTCCAGTGGGGAAGACTGGCTTTGAAACTAAGGGCTTTTTGATTGGAAGGGGTGCAGCCCAGCTTCCCAGGCCCAATTGCTTTCCATGAAAAAACTGGAAAAGAATGAGGTGCTGAAGTGCGTGCTTACGTGAATTGAGTTCCTAGTAGCCTCAGGAGGTGTTATAATTAACCTGTTTGCAGTGTTCAGTTGGAGGATGATAGGATTTTATTCAGGTCTATTTCCAAGGTAATTTTTGAAGTTTAAAAGTAGAAGAACTCAATAACCATTGTTCTCACTGGGAGTCATTCCAGTTCTACCTAAGCTTTCATGTAAAGACAGGATTTGGGAAACACTGAGTAAGATAATCCTTTTAAGTCTTTCTGTTGATTAGAAGCAGTTCAATTTATGCCTGGGGCAAATTATTGCGAAAGAAACTCTAAGCAAACTTTTTTGATGAGTCTTGCTCCTGGAGTTTAAAAAACATTTTAGAGTATTACATTTTGATATATTTTGGAATATGTATATGTTTGTTTTAATACATCCAAAATCTTTTACACCTTCTTCTGGTAATGATGCCTTGTCCTGATGAGGGAATGGCTTCACCCACTCCAGAAGGGTGCAGAGCCCCATAGCCCCTGGACCCCTGGTCAAGGTTACATTAGTAACTGAGACCATGCTTCCAACTCCACCAGTGCTCACCATGTGATGGAAACCTTTTCCTGGTTTTTTCTAAGACCACTCCAGTCATTGATCCATACCCATGTGAGTATCAATCATGTCAGTCTGAGAGACTAGAGATGGCACTCAGATGTACCAGGAGGAGGCCTCTCTAGACCTCTGCTGCCCTGTCCTGGCACTTCCTGGCTCACTCCTGAGCCTTCATTGCATGAATTATCCCATTCCCCATCAGTAGGTCCTACAGTTTTGGAAGATAATATGAGTTTCAAATAAGCAGAGGAATTACACTGTTTAGACTTCTCATGTGTAAAAAGGTACTTTAAGAGAGAGGAAAGAGCTGGTTTTAGGAGCAACAATACTTACTGCCATTATGTCACCTTAGCAACCACCCATCTTTCATTTGATTGCCCATTAACAAGTATGGTAATGCTCTTTTCAAATAAGACATCTCGAAATGTTTCCAATTAAAGGATATCCAGAAACATCACCAAGTATATCAGTATGTTCTGAGCACTGTGGAAGCAAATAACAAAAGCACGTGTGTTAATTACCAAGATGATTACATTCAGGTGGCAGGGAAGTCAATGATTTTGATATCACCAGTGTTACATAAGAAAATGAATGAGGTGCCGGATTAAAACCTGAAGCTATTGAAATTATAATTTCAAATTCTACAGGAAAAGTATTTTTACCAGGTACCAAATAGCACTGCAGGTACACACTAACAGGAATGGTAAAACACACACACACACACACACACACACACACGTGTGCATCCTGGGGAAGGAAGGCAAATGGAAAATCCTGGATGGACAGGAGCAAAGGTAAATATCATTAGGACAAAGTTAATCTGGAGCTATTGTTTAGTTTGACTTGCTGCTTTGGGGAAGAATTTCAGCCTTCGCCAGGATGTGTGAAACTCAGTCCACACACCGAGTCATGCCCAAAACAAAGACATTGAACTCTGTGGTTTAACTTACTTTTTGTCTCAGAGACATCATTTTGTTGGCCAGTTTGGAAACTAAACCTAATTTGCAATCCTTGCTCAGTCCCTAGCCTTTTCCGTCACCCAATGTGGCCCCTGATGTTCCTTTGGGGCCACCTAGACCCACCTCTTCTGCACCATTCTTGTGTCATGGCATCAGGTCCCCATGGCTCCAGGGTCCTACCACTTCCTCAGGGCAAAGCTAGTGAGCTCTTTCATCATAGAGACTCATGATTTGGAACACTTCAGAGATTCTGAGACATTCCCCACCTGTTATTCCAAGATAACCCTCTCATCTATTTTTACCATGAAATTTTAGCTTTGTACTGAAGTCTACATTAACAGAGATGATTTTAAGTTAAGGGAATAGCCTCTATTTGCAATAGGTTTTATAATTCATCTAGTGCTTGTGGAACAGTAATTACTATAAGACATGACCAACACTTAAAATGTTTTGACAAATATTTATTGCATATCTGTTATTAAGTAAAAAGTACTGAAGGCCATTGTTTTGGATATGCTCCTACACTAAGCCCAACAAAGCAGACTCAACTAAAATGGATTCACTCATGCTACGAACCATCAAGTCACGCTAAATATAAAATGGGTCAGTTTTCAAAATTGATTGGAGAGTCACAGCAAACAATCAATACAATTTTGGTCCCATTTCTGCTTCTTCAGCACCTTCATCTCTCTTAAGCTCACTTCTGCTCAGCTCATCGGAGCAACTTTTCTACATCTGTTCAGGGGATTCTGCCTGATTCACGAATCACACATAAAAAACAATTAGATTGTTAATATAATCTTTTGAAATTTTGTATTTTAATGTTACTGAGGGCTAGATATATATGTAAGTGCTTAGATTCTAGCAGGAGAGGTAGACAATAAACAAACTAATAACATAATAAACAATGTGGTGGATTTAGAGTTGGTAGGTTCTGTGATGAAGGGGAGAAGACAGGTGAATTTCACCTTTAAATAAGGCAGGCTTGATAGGCATGAGTAATCAGTTATGTAAAGAAGGCAAATCATGAGGTCTTCAGAGTACTATAAGGAGAGACACCGGTCAACAAAGTCAAGCAGGGCAGGAATCTTTTTTGTGTGTTTTGAAGAACAGCAAAAATCAGTGGCTGAACCTGGCTATACTACAGGAAGAAGGAGGTGAGATAAGAGAAATGCTGAGGGCTGGGGTTGTAGCTCAGTGGTAGAGCGTTTGCCTTGCAGGCGTGAGGCACTGGGTTCGATCCTCAGCACCACATAAAAAAATAAAGATATTTGTGTCCATCTACAACTGAAAAAAAAAAAATTTAAAAAAAAATTAAAAAAAAAAAAAAAAAAAGAGAAATGCTGAAGGTCAGACCATGAATGACCTTGATGGCCACTGTTGTAAGGACTTTGCATTCACTTTTGGTGAAATGGGAGCCATTGGAGAATGCGGAGGGGCTCTTAAATCCTTTAAAATCCCACAGTGGAGCTGGGCATGGTTGCGCACACCCATTATCCCTGGAGGTTGAGGCAGGAGGATTGCAAATTCTAGGCCAGCCTCACCAACTTAGTGGGACCATATCTCAAAAATAATAATAATAAAATAAGAAGAAAAGAATAGGGGTGCATTTAGTTGCAAAGTGACCCTAGGTTCATTCCTCAGCACCAAAGAAAGGCATGTATAAAAATAAATAAAAACACAGTGGATATACTGCCCTCCTGATATATTCATATATGCTGTTCCAGAAGAAAACAGAAAAAAAATAGTTTGAAGTTAACATAATAAAATTTAAACATTTTATTTTGGTGCTAAGGATTGCATAGCACCAACGCCCCTTTTTCTAAACATAGAAGGTAATAAAATACAACTTAATAGCCCTTCAGAACAACTAGAAGAGAAAAAGCTGCATATTATGGTATTTTCAAAGGAATCCAGTGCAAGGTGAGCTCCTCTGCCAATCAGGAACAAGAGTCCTAAGCTTCCAGGTGGAGCTTACCTTTCACTTGACAATCAGCTGGCAGTTGCATCTGGGCCAGGGAAAGATAAGCCACCACCTACTGTATTGGCTAAGTAAGATTCACAGCTAACGAATTGTACTTAGCCAATGCAGTACAATTCCATGTAGTCCATTTAGGAGTGTTGTGTGTAATATCACCAACACTACAGAGAAATATTTCATCCTCAAAAGATCATGTGTGTTTAGAATATTTATAGTCATACTAATCAGGTAACCACTTGGAAATTGGGCCCTGCATATGCATCTTTATGCCCAGGTATGGGGAAAAAGAAATAGCTGTTTATCAAAAATAATAATTTTAATTATGATTAATATTCATTGAATTGTATGTTTTTATGTGGAATACATGGAGATCTTCATTTACTAGCTGTGAAATAATTCTGCATAATTGTTTTTCTGTAGTTACTAAAGAAACTAAGGAGGAATTTTGTTGTTGCTTTGCTTATTTCACTGGACAAGCAAAAAATACTGAGAAAGCACAGCGATGGCATTTTGTCTAGCACTTGTAGCTACTGTAGCAATTTTTCAAATATTGTTATTTAACAGTGTCTGAATTATTTTATTGATGACTAGATTGCAATGATCTCAAAATAAATTGCTCTAATAATTGTTTATATTACTTAAAGAAACTTAAGAGAGTCTTGAACAAAGATGTTGAGTAAATGTTTAAATGTGATTTTAAAACTTGCACTCAGAATTGTTTTCCTCAAGTATACTCCAATTCTCTAGGGATAGTATAAATCTCATAAATTCACTACATATATGGGTAATCCTCTTCTACCATCTTTCATGCCAAACAAGGGGTGTAGACTAATATGACAAAGGAAAAAATTCCAAAGGACAAGAAAAAAATCATAAAAACTAAGAAGTTAAGTAAAGTAAAAATAAGGAGGAAAAAATTGGGTTGAAGATGTATAGGGTAATTGTTTTGATTGTAAAAGTGTAGACATTGTTAAATGTTCCCTTTTTATGGCAGAACGAACCCTCTCCCCACCCCCAACTTCAGACCTTGATTCTTGCAATCAGGTCAGAAACATTTCAGACATGTCATTCTGAGTAACCGGAATGAGTTTATTAAAGGATAGGAAAAGGGAAAGGGGATACTCTCAAGGGCGAGAGTGCGTCCTCTCAGAGAGGGAGAGTGTGCCTCTCCTATGCTCCAGTTTTATTGAGGATCACTAGGAAGCTTCCAGAGAGTCCTGTCTATGTCCACTTCTTATTTTTTAACTGACAGCAAGGTGACATCAGACTTTCACATCCCCACAGCCATGGCAACTCTAGGTCACCTTGGCCCATGCTGACCGATTCTACAATTAGAATTCTTAACCATACATCCTAACAGATTTTATGGTTAGGAGGAACTACTATCTTTCAGAATCTAGTCTGTGAACATGGTCACAAATTCTCTCCTTTCAAAGTAACTTGGGTTCCTATTATCAATATTATTTCCTGCCTGCATTTCCTTGCAGATTGTAAGTAGTTTCCTGAGGAATGATTATAAGTAGTTTCTTTCACTTAGGCCAGGCAAGGCTGCAGTTAAATTGCTTTTTGACAAAGAAAGCATGTGGGGGTCAGCACAGTAGGCCCTTTTCATAGAATCATTCTCTTTACCTTGTGTTTGCACCATCCCCATCTGTCTGTCCCTTAACAAAATGGTCCCCAAGTGTAGTGTTGAAATGCTGCCCATGTTGTGACCTGATGTTCACGGGATCCTGACTCTGTTTCCCCTGGAAGAAATGGTCCAATATTCACCAGTTGTGTGTACATGGTGACTTTCCAGAACACAATTGCCATGGGGAGAATGGACTGCCTGGTGCAGTCTGCATGAAAGGGGCTGATTGAGTATAAGGTAAAGTCCATTTCAAGACTATATTAGCAGAGATGTAAAGGGGAGTTTTATAAATATGAGGTCATCAAATGTCAAAACCATAAATGTGTATGTGACTAAAACCGAAGCTTTCAAATACATAAAGCTAAAATGATTTATCAGTTAAAAGAAAAAAAAAATTCTACATCTTAGTTTAAACTTTCACCATCCTTTCATCAGCAACTGATAGTACACTAGAACAAAAACGTGACTAAAGATTCAAATAATCATCAGTCATATCAATTTTTTAGACCAAATTTGATATTTGTGAAGCATATTGTCTAGGAATTGCATAATACACATATTGAACTGAATGTATATTCACAAATAATGTTTATATGCTGGCCTAAAAACAAATTTCAATAAGTGTAAAAATTCTGTTAGGATATGGAGTTTACTATTGGAACAAATGAACTAGACTGGAAATTAAGAAGATATACAGGAAATTACTAAATAATTAGAAATTAACAATCTAAATTTTCTATGGTTTGAAGAAGATATCACAAAGGATTCTAGGAATATTTCAAACTGAATGAAAATAAAAATATAGATTCTTCAAAGAAGTATTTGTAAGAGAAAAATTGTAATTTTAATGATTATTTTAGAATGAAAGAATGTTCCAAGCAAAGAAGGATCTAAAGCATTATATAAAAGTAGAATAAACCTAAAGAAAGAGAAAATAAGATATAATAATGAGTATTATAGGAAAAAATTATAGAGAATTTAGATATAATAACAAGGCTAAAATGTGGTTCTAGAGCAAATCAATATATCTGTGGTTAAACTATTCAAGGAAAGAGAGAGAAACAAACTGTCAATATTAAGAAATAGGAGTTATCACTACAGATCTTCCAAATATTAATTGAATAACAAGAAAATATCATGAAACACATTTGTTATCTAAGATGAAATGAACAAATTCCTTAGCAAATTTAACCTTGAAATTTGATGCAAATTAATGCATAGATCTATACAATTCCAGTTAAAATTACCATAGAAGTTTTTGTAGAAATACTGATGGTAACATCTTTACAAAACTACCAAAGAACTAGAAAATCTAAACCAATTTTGTAAGGGAAAACACAGAGGACATACATAACACAACTTTTAACACTTTACTGCTGCTATGATTATGGGGGGGAAAAAGGTGTGAGAAAATGTTCGTAAATGGAATAAAACAGTACAGAAAGAAACTCATGTAGAAAAGGTCATTTGATTTTCAAAAATGGCACAAAGAAAAATCAATGGAGAAATAAGTCATTTCAATACATGGTGCTGAAATACTTTATATTCATACAGAAGAAAACACAGGAAGAAGTCTCTGCAACTTTGACAGGTGTAGAATTATTAGGACATAAATGTACAAAGGGAAAAAGAAAAAATGGATAAATTGAAATTAATTGAAATTCAAAACATGTACTGAAAAATACAATATTTTAACAAGTTTAGAACTAAAATAATGGTGGAGCTAATATAATGACAGAAAACTTAAGAGCTAATATAATTTCCTTGCTCATGGCAGGAAAAAAAGGACTTGCTTCCTGAAGTTTAACTATTTGATAATAAGAATCAATTAAAAATGGTAATATATAAGGACAGGTATTTCAAAAAAATATGATGTGACTACTAAGTCATGAAAGCATTTTCAACATTATTCAATCATAAATTTAAAAACGCAATGTAGTCAATAGACCAGGAAAATTTTAAAAACTAGCAGTAACCAAGTATTGGTGAATATATTGAAGAATGCTTATAGAGAGGTAAAATGATACATTCAGTTTAGAAAACAGTGGTGATACTTCATGAAAACTTCTAGCATGTACACTCCTAGCTATTTATTAAAGTAGCACAAAAGCAAAAACATATGTTTGTAGAAACTTTCTTTATAATAACATTGGAAAGAAACCAAGAGGTTTCCAACAGGTGAGTGGCTGGACCCACTGTGCTATATCCATTCAATGGAATGTCACTCAGAAAGCAGAAGGCCCCAGATGTATACAAAGATACAAACCAACCTCAAAATCATTATTTTTTAAATTTTCATATTTAATTTTTTTTTATTTTTTTATTTATTCTAATTAGTTATACATCATAGCAGAATGTATTTCAATACATGGTATACCAATGGAGCACAACTTTTCATTTCTCTGGTTGTACATGATGTAGAGTCATACCACATATGCAGTCATATATATACCTAGGGTAATGATGTCCACCTCCTTCCACCATCTTTCCTGCCCTCATGCTCCTTCCCCCCATCCACTTTGACCAAATTGCTCCATTCTCCCCATCTCCCCCCCCCCATTATGGATCAGCATCCACTTATCAGAGAGAACATTTGACCTTTGGTTTTTTAGAATTGGCTTACTTCACTTAGCATACTTCTCCAACTCCATCTACTTACCTGCAAATGCCATAATTATATTCTCTTTTAATGCTGAGTAATATTCCATTTTGTATATATACCACAATTTATTTATCCATTCATCTCAGGAATTTACAGGACCATAGCCATTACAGGCTCCATGGTGTAGAATAGAAAATCCTATTGATAAGATACTATGAAGGCAACCTGCTGTCACAGGGGACTTAAGTTGTTTCACCATACTGAGCCGTGCAGACACTCTGCAGCTGTGATGCACAGAGATCCTGGTGTTGTGTGAGCTGGCAGCAGACCTTGGGATGATCTACATCATGCTAGTTCTGCAGGAATGCAAGATTCTCGAATTGAATCATCATGGAGGCTTCCACCAAGATTTCACAGGAAGGTCTGGGCAGCCAGACAAAGTGGACCAGGGTCAGAGTCCCTGAGGGTTGCCCTGAGAGGGATATGCATGAATCTGTAAAGGTAAAGCCAAAGCTGGAATGGAGACCCTGGCAATCAAGAGATGCCAATCATGTGGATTGTATGCCAAGGAAAGCTATTCCCTGCAGAGAGAACCAGGCTAAAAGAGAGCTCATGTGGTCCACTAATGTGGAAAGTTGGAAGTTTGATTTAAGCTTGCTTAAAATATTTTTATACCACCTTCATGTTTGAAGAAGCAAATAATAGTCAAAAATGAGAAATTAAATAAATATATTCTCAATAGTTTTGTTAACTGATGCTGAGAAACATTATTCTCTTTCTTTTTTTTTTTTCTGTTAAACATTACTGAGAACAAGAGAGAATAACACAGTCGTTTGCTCCATCAAATACCCTCTCTGGTGCCAAGTATCATCTGTCTGTATCTGTAGGGTTTTGTCTGTCTTCTATAGTATCCCAAGGCTGTTGAGATACATATCTGTTTTTATGCTGGCCACATGGTGTACTTTTTACTATGTAGCCCTGCATTATAATTTGAAGCTGAATATTGTGATTCCTCCCACCCTGCTCTTATCATGCAGAATTGCTTTGGCTATTCTGGGTTTTTTAATCCTTCCATATGAATTTTAGTGCTTTTTTTTCTAGTTCTTCAGGGAATGTTATTTGTATTTTTATGAGGATTGCATTATACTTGTATATCACTTTTGTCAATAAGATCACTTTAATAACCCGGGCACTGTGGCGCACGCCTGGAATCCCAGCACTTTGGGAGGCTGAGACAAGAGAATCGCGAGTTCAAAGCCAGCCTCAGTGATGGCAGGGCACTAAGCAACTCAGTGAGACCCTGTCTCTAAATAAAATACAAAAAATAGGGCTAGGGATGTGGCTCAGTGGTGGAGGAGCCCTGTGTTCAATCCCTAGTACCAAAAAAAGGATCATTTTAATAAGATTCCTTCTGCCTGTCCAAGAGCATAGAAGATATTTCCATCTTTAATGTATTTTTTGATTTTTTTTCTTCAGTGCTCTATGCTTTTCACTGTAGAGGTCCCTAACTTCCTTGGTTAGATTTACTCCTAGATACTTTATTTTTCCCCAAAGATGTCAAAAATTATGCATGGAGAAAAGACAACTTTTTAAATAAATGTTGCTGGCAAAACTAGATATCCATATGTAGAAGAATGAAACTAGGTCCCTATCTCTCATTCTATACAAAAGCCAATCCAAAGCGTATCAAAGATCCAGGCATTAGACCAGAAACTCTGCAACTGATAGAAAAAATGATAGAATCATCACTACAATATATATGCACAGGCAGCGATATCCTCAATGAGACTCCCAAAGCTCAGAAAATAAAACCAAGAATTCATAAATGAGATGGCATCAAATTAAAAAGCTTTGGGACAGGAAAGGAAACAAGAGTGTGAAGAGGGAGCCCTACAGAATGGGAGAAAATATTTGCCAGCTACTCCACCAACAGAAGATTAATATTCAAAATGTATGTATTGCTCAAAAAACTTAAGGAAAGAATAAATAAATGGGCAAATGAACTAAATAGAACTTTATCAAAAGAAGAAATATGAATGACAAAAAATATGAAAAAAAGGCTTAATGACTTTCCCAACCAGAGAAAGCAAATCAAAACTACCTAGATTTATCTCACTCCAGTTAAAATGGCAGTCATCAAGAATATGAATAATAATAAATGCTGGTGAAGGGGTAGGACTAAAGGAACACTTATATACTGTTGGTGGGATTGTAAATTAGTACTACCTCTAAGGAAATTAGTATGAAGGCTCCTCAAAAAAGGGAATCACCATTTGACCCAGCTATCCCACTCTAGTGTATTTATCCAAAAGAACTAAAGTCGTAGTGCCATAGAGATACATGGATACCCATATTTATAGCAGTGCAATTTATAATAGACAACTTTTGGAACAAGCCTGGGTGCCAATCAAAAGATGAATGGATAATGAAAATGTGGTATATATACACAGTGGAGTTTTATCCAGACATAAAAAAAAAGCAAAATTAAATCATTTGCAGGAAAATGGATGGTACTGAATGAAGCACATGATGTTGAATGAAATAAGCCAAACTCGGAAAGTCATATGTTTTCTCTTATATGTAGAAGCTAAATAGGAAAAAAGAAAAAAGTAAGTTTTTTTTTTTTTCCTTTTTTTCATGAAAACTGAAAGCAGGCCAGTAGAGTAAAAGAATGGATGAAGAAGCCAGGTGTGGTGGCGCAATCCTGTAATCCCAGCACTTTGGGAGGCTGAGACAGGAGAATCACGAGTTCAAAGCCAGCCTCAGCAATGGCAAGGTGCTAAGCAACTCAGTGAGATCCTGTCTCTACATAAAACACAAAATAGGGCTGGGGATGTGGCTTAGTGGTCGAGTGCCCCTGAGTTCAATCCCCAGTACAAAAAAAAAAAAAAAAAATGGATGAAGAAGTTAAGAGGAGGATAAAAAGGAGGTTAATGAAATTAACTGAAGTGTGTCATGTGAATGTACGAAGGATCACAATGAACCCCAATATTATGTATAATTATGGTGTACCATTAAAAATTAATTAAAAAGAAAAACAAAATAAACTTTCTTTCAAAACACAATTGTGACTCAACTGAACAACTTACTTATGAAAAATCAGTCATTAACAATCACTTCCAATACTTTCCTCATTGTGTCCACAAAGCCAAACCTAGTATAAAAAACTTTGTCCAATCCAAATTGGTTTCCCATCTTGCAAAACCAGTCCTAAAGCACCTTGCCCAGACTCTAAAATCTTGTAATGACCTCCACTGATTTTCTCTGCTGAGACATAGCCAAAGTTCTATGAACTAACTAGACTTACAAAAAAATTAAGCAGTGCTGTTTTCTTTCCTAAATTAAAGCTAATAATATTCACTGCTTGACCAATATTTTTGGTGGAATTTGGGTGATTCACCAAATGATCCCTTTGGCACAGGGAAAAGCAGTAGTCAAATGACTGGGAAGTTGAAGGCACCCACAAGAAGTCCTGAAGATTTAAACAGGTGATTGCATTATTTGATAAGGTATTTGCTTCTATATCCTCTTATAAAATGAGTGCAAATCAAATGCTTCACTTGCATGGAACTTAGAAAGTAGATAAGCAATTCTGTTTAAAGTTGAAGTATGGATAGAAAAGAGTAAGTGTAAATTTTGCATTTTTGTGATATTCGAATTTCCATCAGACACTCTTCAGAATATAGCAAATTCTTCCTGTGATGCCTGTTATTGAATAAATCTAAGTGATATACAGAATATATAACTTTTCCCCTTTTCCATTGTTATCTCTATAAAAATAATTTTAACTCTGTTTTAGTTTCCTGAACTCTGTAATCACAATACTCTCTACCTTCTAATTATGTTGAAAGATAGTATAAGACATAATTACAGTTTTAAAATCCTATTCAATTCTGCAAGAATCATTCAAAAGGAGTTATACTGAAACTGAATTATTATTAAAAAGTAATACTTCTTACTTCCAAATAATTAATAAAGACACTATGATGGAATATGGCTTCAGTAAGTATGGGGGAAACAATTGAAAGCTATTTTAATTAAACCTTGGATTTTCAGAACTGAAAGAAATTGATTTTGCCAAGCTATTTGTAAACCAAAAGAATAGAATTCACAAACTGTAATTTGCTAAAGGTCATGCATAAAATGAATCAGTTCGTAAATACTAATTAGGGTTTCACCAGTGATTGCATAGGAACATTTATGGATGCAAAATTAAATAATAGAGATTAAAAATGAAGAGTGTGGGTAGAATTAATAATTTATTCCTCCTACTCAAATAAGGATTTCTAACTATTCCATCTCTCCAACAAAATTTAAAGTCTTTTCTTTCCCCCATTTCTTCCTCTCTTCTTTCCATTGTGAATAGGACTGTTGATATAACTTTAATGAATTTATGTTAAAACTGAGGGGAAAATCTTCATAATTGAGGGAGACAATAGTATGTTAAATTAAATTAAATGATATTTTCCTTGTTTACATACCACATTTAATTATTTTGTGTCAACGAAATAGTTTATTCTGGAAAACAGTGGATTCTGCAGTAATAATTGTGGCTGATTTTATTAGAATAATAAACTCTTTTAAGAAATACCTCATTGGCATAGTCCAATATGCTGACATCAATCTCATGATGCAGAAATATAGTTGGTACAGACAGAAGCACAATGTAAATGTACTGCTTTCCTGTAAAGTATCACCAAAAACAAATAAATAAAAAAAATTGCAAATGGAGTATGTATAGCTATAAAGGAGAGAGATTCTTCTGAAGAAGAGAAAATAAGGCTGGAAGAGATTTTCTGTTTTGTTTTTGGTTCTCTCAGGATCACTTGACTTGAAAGAATAATAACTTTAACCCATCTTTGCCACATTTAATTCTATCCCTTCACTTTTTTATTTTTTTGAACACTTTTAGACTTACAAAAGAATTAAGCAGATTTCACAAAATTCCCATGTACTTTCCCCTAAAACACACACACACACACACAACTTTTCCTAGTATTAATATCTTATGTAAATGTGGTCTATTTCTTATAATTAGTGAACCAAAGTGATTGCACCATTCTATATTCTCCTAGCAATAAGTGGGAGTTACTTCTGCCCTTCATACTTGAAAATACTTGGCATGGTTAAGTTTTAAAAAAATTTTTAGCATTTTAAATAGTGTGCAGCAGTATGTAATTGTTTCATTTCCAGTTATCTAATGACACATAATGAGTATTTGTTCACATGATTATTTTTCACTTCTTAAAAGTATATTATTTTTGGTCAGGTGAGTACAAATCTTTTGCCCATTTTTGGCTGAGTTGTTTGTTTTGAGTTGTAGGAATTCTATCTATATTTGGCATATAAATTTTTTTTTTTTTTTTTTGGCACCGGGGATTGAACTCAGGGGCACTCGACCACTGAGCCACATCCCCGGCCCTATTTTGTGTTTTATGTAGAGACAGGGTCTCCCTGAGTTGCTTAGTGCCTTGCCGTTGCTGAGGCTGGCTTTGAACTCATGATTCTCCTGTCTCAGCCTCTCTAAAGTGCTGGGATTACAGGCTTGTGCCACTGCACCTGGCTTGGCATAGAAATCTTATTAGATGAATGCTCTACAGCTATTTTCTGCCAAGTCTTTCTGTGACTTAACTTTTCATTCTCTAAACTGTCTCCCAAATGGATGTTTCTAATTATAGTAAAATCTAATTTATCAATTTTATTATTTCAAGTATTATTATTTTGGTGTTTTTCACTAATGCCCAGGTAAACTAGATGTCTGCCTATTGCTATTTTCTACAAGTTTTATATTTCTGCATTTTATATTAGGTTTACAATCTATTCATAGGGTACTGTGGCATGTAAATGCCAAATTATTCTATCACCTTTTGGTTGAAAAGAATACGCTTTTTCTATTGACTTGTCTTTGTTACCTTATCAAAGGTCAGTTGACAATACTTTGTGCACTGATTTCAAGGCTCTCTATTGTATATATCGTATTCCATTAGTCTGTTCATTCTTTCAGAAATCTCATGTTATCCTTGTTACTATGGTATTATAGCAAGCTTTAAAGTTGGGTTGTGTCATTCTATTTATGGTCATTAACCTTCTACAGTATTTTGTGGATTTTCTGGATCCCTTACCTTTCCAAATAATTATTAAGAGTAGTTTGTATATTATATAAATAATGTGGTGAAATTTTAATTGTCATTGCTTAGAATCCAGATTCAAAAATTAGCAATAACAAGTCTTCCTACCCATGAATGTGGGATCTCTCTCAAGGCCAGTTTGTCTCTACCCACTTGTTTCTTTTATGATTTTTTTTCTTTTCTTTTTTTAAAAAATGTTCAGTTTGAATTTAAAATTTATAGGTATAAATTTGTTGTTAGATATTCCACCTGGTAGTTTCTATGCTCCTAGGTCAGTTGTTTAGTGTCTATCATAAATTTTGAAAAATTCACAGCCATTATTGCCTCAAATATTTTCCCTATTAAGTTGGGATGCTTCTATTGACAACTGTTTAAACTCTCTGACCCTTTCCTTTATCCTATCCAGTGCACTTATGAACTCATCAAAGGTATCATTTATTTTGTACAATGTTTTGTACAAAAGTAGTTCTTGATTCTCTTAGTTTCCATCTCTCTATGTTTCTCCATCTATGAGTTCTCCATTCTTGATATTATCTACTTTTTATTAGTTAAATCCATTAATATTTTAAACATATTTATTTATTGATTATCTAGTTTGCCATGCTGGGCATCAAACTCAGGAATTCCTACATGCTAGGCAAGGGTTCTACCATCAAGCTACATGCTCAGACTAGCATATTAATTTTAAATCCTCTATGTAGAACTCTAAGATTTCTGTCATCTAAATCTGATTCCAATGTTGGCTTTATCTCTTGAGATTGTGGTTTTACTTCTCATTAGGTTCACTGTAATTTTTGTTGAAAGGTCTGTATAATGAACGGGGTATAGAGAATTGGGACAATTATCTCTTTGCTATAAGAATTCATCTTAATCAGGCTAGTGGTTGGATTTTGTTTAATGTTTAAAATGCTGTAAATAACGCAAGCTTCAATTTCTTTTAATTTCATTGTTGTGTTCCTTTCCTATTATCTTTGAATCTTATATGAACTCTTAAGTAGACTCTGTATCTTGCAGCTCTCAGTGTTCTAATCCACTGTTTTTATACTGGAAACCTTTTGAATGCAGGCAGTAAGCTTTGAGGAAATGGGAGTAGATGAACTTATGAGTAAATATCCATTTTTTAGTGGACTTGGATCCCTGGGCTGTGACCTTCAGAATCATTTCTTAGCCACCTTTTTGTGTATACTACTGGGAGATAGAAAATCTGGAAAGGCCTTCAGTTGGTCAAAGCCCATTCCAGGGCAGTTAAAAGATATGTACTGTTGGAGCAGTTTCAATTGTTAAACAGTCATTCGTTTTGAAGGAAATGATGGGCATATGTCAAATGATTTACCCTTTCCCACCCCAGCTGGCAACAGAGTGAGAAGTGAGAATTGACTCGGACTTTGGTACCCAATGGTGTTCCTACAGACAAAACCCATGAAAACCTGAGTTCAATCCCTGGTACAAAAAAAAACCCCACGAAAGCTGAGGTTCCTTTCAAAACTGAGCCCTCAGGGGTATCTAATTTATTACCCGTCCAATCTTAGCCACCAGCAGTTCATCAAATTTACCAGATATGGATCTCTACCAACACTGATTCCAGCTAGGTAATCTGATTTTGACATTTACCTTTCTATCCAAATTTGAAGATTAAATTTGATCTGTGGCCTCAGTTTCCTAATGGATTTTTTAAAAAGCCATTTATTTTCAATTGTTCTGATTTTTAATCTCACTGACAGGATAGGAGTGATTTCTTTCAAGACTCAAATATGTCAGTGCTCTTTCCACAATGCCCATTTTTGGGGTAATATTTTAATACAGAGGAATTTTAATTACTGGGATTTGTATGAGAAGATATTTGAAGGAAACATATAACTCATCTGCAGACATTATTATTTGGGGCAGAGATCCAACCAGTTCACCTCATATATCAAATCCTCATACATTTTCAAAGAATGTTTCATATGATTTTCAGCAACTTAAATTCATAAAAAATATTTTCACTCATGTTTTCATTATTTCTTGTGCCTAGTATGAATTCCTCTATAATATAAACTATTGGTTTCTATAGTCTTCAAAATGCAATTCAACTTATAAATAACCTTCATAAACTATTAAATAATATTTGAATATTTTAAAATTTTGAATACCATACACTCACCTACAAACTAAGTAACTTCATCTTTGCTTTTCTATTAAGTAATATTTTATAAAAATTATGTTTGTTAAGTTTTTGATCAATTGAATTGTCTCTCAAAGTTCTATAGCCAAGGATAACTTAACTTTTATAATATAGATCTTACAATGAGCTCTTGCAGTTGATTTTTATTTAAGCCAAAAAAAATCTTGTCATATACAACAAAGGATACACAATATGACAATGTTAACTTCATAAGTATAGTAACAGCAAAGATTGCATATGTTAGAGATTCAGCAATTAGGAAAAGGCAAATTATACACACACACACACATATACATAATATATATTTAATGTTAGAATAAATGTTGATGTGAAAATTTTCAGTAAAATTTTTATTCTAACTTTAAAGTTTATTCTGAGGACATTCTATTGCAATTGACAGTGACCTCTATCTTACTATTGAAAGAGATTGAAAATAATGACATTTGCTAATTTCTTGGCTGCATGTACTTGGTCCAGGTAAAATTATTTTAAAGATGTGTAAACAATGGGAAAGATTTCCCTCTCTCTTTGTTCCCCTAAGTTAAAACTACTCAATAGTTTTAAGCAAATTTCTGTTTTGGTATACAATGGCAAGTAAGTTTTAAGTTCTAAAAACTAATTAAATGATAGGATGAAGGTCTTAGTGCAGGTTTTCTGGTGGAATATCCAGTTGAAAATGACTCTGGATTAAAAAGTGATACAAAATTAACTACAAAGAACCGTGATGCAGATCAGGAGTAAGCTAGCGACTGATAAGGAAGGAACAGCAAGATCTAGAGCAACAGCCCACAGGAATTATCAAATGACTGAATAAACTAGATAAGCACCAAAGAAAGAAGATCTAAGAAAAAAAGAAGAAAAAAGAGCTAGAGAGCTGAACCCCCATGGGCACATGGTAGAGGAGGGTATAGCTTGGCCTGCACATCAACTGACACTTAAAATACACTTCATCTCAAATCTGTGCATAGTAAGTTATAAAGACACAAAAAGACAGATATGTCAGATTCTTTAAACAGGAAATACACCTAAATATTAGCCAACAATAAGTATTTCAAAGATAAAGTGATTAAGATTCAAAGTGATTATATGACCTGCTAAATTCACAGAGATTGAAAAACCATGACAGATTTCCAATAATAAGGTGAATTCCAGGAACAAGAATTTGTAACAAACTGACTGACATTCTATTGTGGTGGTTAATTACATATAAAACATGCTTGGTGCTACAGTTTGGTCAGGGTCCCTCAAAGGCCCATGTATTAAGGGCTCGATGCCCAGCCCATGGTGCTATTGGGGAGTGGTAGATCCTTTAAGAGGTTTCTCATAGTTAGAGAAAGTTAGGCCATTGGAGGCATGTCCTAGGATGGGATTTTGGGCCCTCAGTCACTTCCACTCTCTTTGATTTGCTGGTCATCATGAAGAGAGAAGCTTCCTCTATCACACACTCCTGCCTTAACGTATACCTTTAACATAGGGCCCTAAGTGATGGGCCATCCAGTTATGGACTGAAACCTCCAAAACTGTGACCTAAATAAATCTTCCTTCTTTCTAAAGTTGACTTTCTCAAGTATTTGGATGGGTGTCTGTCTTATATACTTGGGTAGATGTGTCTCTTTTACATAACATGAATTTTAATTTTACCGTATATGAAAATGATTCTTCAAAATAACATGAAATTATATTAACACTAAGTAAAATAAGAATCTTTTAGAATGTAATTAAATTAAAATTACTTTAATTAAAGAAAGTGCATTTGGATACAATAATTACAATATGACCAAAGACAATGCATCAGATCTGACTAGGAAAACAAGAAGTCGTGCAACATTTTTTCACTTCAAAATAAAATTCTCATTGAATGCAATCTTCTAATTTAGTTGAAAAGATACAGATACTGACTAGGAAGAGCTAATGTAATTTGCTCAGAGGTAGACTTTTTCTATTCTATAATTAAAATTAATCTGCTCTAAAAATCTTTTGTTCCATGGAGGATCTCACACCATATTTTCAGCAATCCATCTGTCCTATACTTCATCCTAATGATGTATTATATTAATATATCATTAACAAGACAACTTTCAGAAATGATGCATTAGTATAACGCATCACTGGAGACATAATGTGTATGACTCATTAGAACTCAAGCTAGTTTTTGAAAAAAGGGATTTTTTGTTGTTGTTGAGTTTCTGAAATGTGAAAGACCACAAAAGCGGCACATTCTGATTACCTATAATATATCACAAAGAGTTGAATATTAACATAGTCAAACATGTTTACCAAAATGTGACAAATAGAATTTTGCCTTTGATGCTGAGCGCTTTGGTTCCAATGTTAAATGTCCCTGGAAAACTCATGTTTTGAAGACTTGGACCCCATGCAGCAATATTCAGAGGTGGAGCTTTTGAGAAGTGAATGGATCATGTGGGCTCTGACCCTGTCTGGAGATAATCTGTTGATAGCTGAATGGACTACCAGGAGGTGGTGGGAACTGCAGGAAAGTGGGGATGAGTTAGAGGTTGTTTGTCACTGGGGGTGTTCCTGTATGTACCCTGTCCCTGGCCCCCTCCTCTCCTCTCCACTCAGGGTCCTCTTCCCTCCCCTCTCTTCCCCTCCCCTTCCCTCTCCTCCTCTCCTTTCCTGTCCCCTCCCCTTCTCCTCTCTCGTCCCCTCCCCTCCTCTTTTCTCTTCTTCTCTCCCATCCTCTCTCTTCTCCTTTCCCCTCCCCTCCTCTCCTCTCCCCTCCCCTCCTCTTTTCTCCTCTCTTCTCCCTTCCTCTCTCCTCTCCTTTCCCCTCCCCTCCCTTCTCCTCTCCTCTTCCTCCCCTCCCCTCCTCCTCTCTCCTCCCTTCCTCTCCTCTTTTCTCTTCTCCTCTCCCTTCCTCTCTCCTCTCCTTTCCCCTCCACTCCCCTATCCTCTCCTCTCCCCTCCCCTCCTCTTTTCTCCTCTCTTCTCCCCTCCCCTCCCCTCACCCTTTCTCTCTCTGTTTCCTGGCTATCAGGAGCTGAACAGATTTCCTGCACCCATACCCTTCTACAATGATAATCTGCTTCACCTCAGACTCAAAGCCATGAAAGCAGCCAACCAGGGACTAAAACCTCTAAAACTGTGAACCAAAAAACAATTTCCCCCTTTAAGTCATTCAAGTCAGTTATTTTGATTACATCAGTGAAAAACTGACTTGCACAGTAGTCCAGGATTATGAAGGAATCCTTCTTTAAGGAAGTTGAGAGATTTGAAAGCAATCAAAATTAACTAATTTTGAATCTCTATAATGTTTAACAACATTTTCTACCTGCCATTCCTTATTAGAATTTAGATGAGGAAAACACTTGCCTTGGCAACCCCACTCCTTCAGCATCATTAATATTTCAAATTTCTAAATCTCAGGCCTCATGTAGAAATCCAGAACATGAGAACAGCCTGATCTACCACTGATTTGTAACACCAGAAACTAAAAGAGAGCACTGTAGATATTTAAATTGACTTAGCTTGACCTTTATACAGTTAACAGAGCAGGTCTTTAGGAAAAAGCACTGGAAACATGGCATAGTGGTTAAACGTTAAAACACAAATTACCAATTCTCATAAAGCCACGTCAAGTAAAAAATCAATAGCCAGAAAGTATTTTTAAAAACTGTTTTCTCTAATGTCCACATTTGTACATCTCTATATCCCTTTTGTTGTGTAACTCGGATTTTCCCATCCACTGGCCATCAAAGGCTTTAATGAACTACTAAATAGCTTGTTATTTTTACATAAAGTGAAAAAATATATATAAGGGAATAACATCATTAATGATCCCTTATCTTTTCATTTATTTTCTTATTTTCCTACTGGTGCACAAGCATCCTTTCTCGCTTTCATTCTGAATTGCAAATTTTAATTGAAGTTAAATAGCAATTCCATCTTAGAAGTGAATTACAAATCATTCCTGGAAGAATTCTGCCTCACTTGGTATAGAGTTTTTTCTTAGCAGAAGATAGAGTTTACCAAATTTCAGATAGCCAATTGTATGTGTGTGTGTGTGTGTGTGTGTGTGTGTGTGTGTGTGAATAGCTTGTACTACCTTCATATATTAATTGATACCTAGAGTCATTTAGCTGCTCTTTGGAATCAGTTCATGAGCTATTATCAGTAATTGTCCAGATGAAAAAACAGGAGTTTTATAATGTGGATTTTAAAGAAAAGTCATCTTTACTTACATCAATATTCTGCAGAGCTTACAAGGCATCATTAGAACAGCATGATGTACATTAAGGCTCAAATATGACCGGCCTCACCTTCAGATTTTATGTACTGTGTAAGAAAATCACTTAATTAGCAATTCTGAAACAACCATAAAATTAGAGTTCAATACAATTAGTGTCATTCTAAATATGTCCATTTCTAAGCATTTTAATTTTAATAGGCAACAAGAAAATTGATGGACTTATAGTATATTTTATGAAAGGAAATGAAGAGAGAAGTGTTTTCTATGCGCCTTGGGAAGTCCTTGCTGGGCTCTCAACACAGGCCTTAGCTACAGTTTTCACAGGGCAGATCCTTTAGGCTTTCCCATTTGAAGTGCCCTTTTGTGTGAACCCCTGGTGTCAACCAGAGCTCCCAGACCCTCATAACTTCACTCTTGCTCTAAATACAAGGGAACAAAAGACCGAATTATGTGATGTGTATGTCTGAATATATCACAAAGTATCTCATTAATATGCATAATCACAATGTGCCAATAAAAATGTATATATACCAGCTAAAGATAACTCCAGAGTTTGCATCCCCAAACTCTCTTTCCTAGGTTGTCACAGTATTTCAGCTGAGTGAAGCAAGTGGATAGACATCCCCATAAGAAATATATCAATTTCATAAAGTTAAGAACCACATTTGTAAAGGCAAATTAGAGATCAAAAGGATTATTTACTTACTGGAGAGTAACCATATTCCTCTAAGAGCCTGGCTACCACACACATACATCTAATAAGAATAGTTGGAGTAATAATGTTTTATTTGTTTTATAATTGTTGTCAATTACTTATTGCTACTTGTAAAGGCTTTATTTAAGAGCATATATTAATTCATTTATATAAATGAATTAACTGATTAGTTAAAATTAAGAACCGTTTCACTTAAAGTTACATTTTTTATAATGTTAGACACGCGCAGATAATATGTTTATTTGGCTAAGAAATATATGTAATTACTTGAGAGCATTTTCAAATGTTTCCTGATATTGTTTCTAAGGTGTTTTATTTCCATATGTATAGAACAATGTCATCTACTGTAAATCTCTCTCTTTGACTTACTGACCAAAGATAACTGAGCCTTCTAAGTCAGAAGAAATCAGATTCAACACAACATCTTAAATCTGCAGGTGATATAAACAGGTTTCTGAAAATTCTAGTTCTTCTGAGAAAACCATTCAAGTTTAATGCCTTCTTCACAGAGTGTGTTTTTGAAGGCACCCTTGACTCTTCACCTACATTACACATAAAATGCCTGAGTTTATGGATCACACAAGTTTGGTACTCCAATCACAGTGTACGCTTGTCAGAAAGGTGCGTATCACAATTGGGACACCCAAAACCATTATTTTGGAAAATGAGATCCAAATTAACATTAAGGGGCAACAAAGCAAAAATATCAATACTGTAAGAAGTGGTATATGGCTTTTTATTTTTCATGTATGGGGTGGGAGGAAAAATGATGGGAATAATTTTAATAAAGACTTGCTACCTTCTGGAGCCTCCTTCATAATCATGCCACACTCTGTTAATATCCATAATGCAAACATCTTCAGCTTTCTGTCCTCTAGGATGGGGTCTTCCATATGTAAGTCCATGTGTTCTTTTATCTGACACAAACCTTCGTGTGCCATGCCCACTCATGTTTCTCCTTGAGACTCCCAGGGAACACCAAAAATATCACGAGTCCCTTCTTTATTACAACCCTGTAAACTCATGCCTTTAAAACATGATGGGCTCTCTCCTGAAGATGCAGATCTTCCTTGAGGACACCATATCTTGTTTGGTATTCTTAAGTGGGTGCTGCTCATGATCTCCCATCCCATACATATAAGTATCACACAGTAAGTCATTCCTGTTCCTCTGAGTACTCCCTTCACTGTTGGCAGTTCCCTGGTTCACTTGCCATCTCCATCTTGTTACCCATGATAGAAGGTTATGGAAGGTCTGCCTGCTTTCCCTGACTCCTCAGCCACTGTCCAAGCTCCAGATTCATTAGGTTTCCCGCAGCTCAGTGAGCAGCCATCATTCCAGAGCCTTGTGCTTTAGCTGCTCTTAGCACTCATCCTTGCACGTCCTCCTTCCCAGGAACGGGGGCTCTGCAGCAGAGGAGTCTCACCCAACCCTCTCACTCAATGTCCAGACCTTTGCATGCCCTTGCTTCAGCCTCACTAGGACCTCTTGTCCCTTCACATTCCAGGGTCTCCATAACCTCATCTCGCTTTTTCCTCTTTTCAGTTTTCAGAATAGGTCACCTCATCCCTGACTTCAACCACTTGCTTGTGAATTATAAATTTCTCTACTTCTCTGTCTGTAGACAATGAAAGAAGTTTGCTTTCCTCCAGCATAGTGATTCTCAAATATTTTTTGTCTCAAGATGTTCTAGACCTTATGAAAATATTGAGGGTTGCAAATAGTTTTCTTATTATGTTGCCTCTATCAATATTCATCAAATTGGAAATTACAGTCAGAATTTAATATATGCATTTATTAAAAAAATTAAATAATAAACCAATTACATATTAACCACAATATATTTTAATGTAAAAGAACATCCAAAGCAGAATAGTTTTTTTTTAAATATTTTTTTAGTTGCCAATGGATCTTTATTTTATTTGTTTATATGTGTTGCTGAGAATCGAACCCAGTGCCTCACACATGCAAGGCAAGTGCTCTACCACTGAGCCACAACCCCAGCCCCCAGAATAGTTTTATATTTTTGGACAATTTCTTTAATTTCCAACTATGTAAAAGATAATTACATATAGTAGCTGATTTAAACATATTTGGCATCCTATGGCTATTTTTCTATTTGTTTAGCCGTCTCTTTCTCCTTTTAGGTAACACAATACATTCAAAATGTTTCCTTTCAGTTCTTTGACTCACCACTGCATATGCTTTTTGAGATAGCATTAACAAAAAATAAATAAAGGAAAGAAAAAACAGCTCTTTGTTTCCTTTTAGCATACCTTATCCTTGTTTTTGTTTTCCTGAATAAGGATACCAAATAGTTGTAGTAGAAAAGGGAAAATACATTTTATTCTCATAAAATTCAGCTCTGTGACAAAATAGCAAAATTTCTATGTCACTACCTATACCTGGTCTCAATGCAGAGTAATCACAAGACTGGATATTCTTCTGGGTGGATATGGATGATATTGGATTGAACATCATAAGTTGGGCTGTCTTAGACCTTTATTCTGATTATATTTAGTGTAGAAGTTAAGAAGGTGTCAGACTGAGTTTCATCCATCTACTTGTAAAACAAGCAAGATTCAATGTAACACCTGAATGAACCAAGGCTCCTATTTTACAGCTAAGAACATAGAGCACCGGATGCCAGGCAATGGGATCCACTGTCATCCCATGCCAATCTTCCCAGAAGTTACTAGAATGAGAGAGATTCAGCAGCTCACTAAAAGCACAGGTAATGTGGCAGCTCAGATTGGACACCTTGTATTTTGTTACCTTTTGGGGACTATTGCTCATCCCCTAGCAGCTGTTGGGGTCTTAATGGGATAATGTTTTCAGCTGACCTGGCCCTTCTCCACTTTTGCCCGCTTCCTCCCATGATCATCAAGTTTGTCTTTAGATAAAGAGAACGGTGTAACATTTCTCACTGGAAGTTATTCATAGGTGTGTGACAAGCCTCTACACATTTAATCAGAGAAACATCGGCTAATGGTCAGGCTTGCAGTTGCCTGTGATTCAATGAAGATTTTTCTTGCCAAAGGTGATTTTCCTCAAATAGAGTTTCAGGAAGAAGGGTAGTAATTGCATTAAAAAAAAAAAAAAAGAAAACAGTCAGATTTTCATTCAATCACACCCTAAGCCAATTGCCATATTCTTTGAAATTAGTTTTATTCAACACTAACAAGCAATACATTTTTTTTTGTTTTTCTGAAAATGGAATTGAGTTCACAGTTGCATCACTTTATTATAATGTCTGAAAGTCAATAGTATAAAAATAGAATTAGTATGAAATTTCCAGAGCTGGTTTTCTTTACAACCAGTTATTTATCAGCTACTTTCCTTTCTACCTTATGAAGATATCTCCAGTTTTATATAGGTAGCATGTGGCCAGTCCTGGGGGAGGTGATGTGTTCATCATCCACCTTCCTCTGGAGCAATGGTGGCCATGTGACACAGTTCCAGCCAGTGATCAAATGGGAAAACGTTTCTGGAAACGTACCAGGAAATTTTTTGGCTTTTTGTCAAAAAGGACAGTTGTGTAAATGGTCTTGCTAGTGCTTTTTCCTTTTCCTTTTTTTTTTTTTCCATGAACAGGACCAATACTCTTCATACCTCATTTTGCATCTCGTAAGAAAGAAGTCACTGAAATGTCAGATATTTTTTCTGCTGTAACTGAGTTGCCAGAGCATTCCTGGAAATAACTCTTCGAAAACTTCCTGCTAAATAACCAGCAGACATCACAATGAGTTGTCAGAATCCATCAAAATCCAGATTGTTTATTGATAGCTCAGTAGGCATCAAGCAACATTGTAAGTGATTTACATGTGCTAATTAGCTTAATTTGGGGGAGGGTGTACTGGAGATTGAACCCAGGGGTGCTTAACCACTGAGTCATATCCCTAGTCCTTTTAATCTTCTAAGACAGTTTCTCATTAAATTGCTTAGGGCCTCCCTAAATTGCTGAGGCTGGCCTTGAAATTGCAATCCTCCTGCCTCATCAACCTGAGCCACTGGGATCACAGGCATGTGCCACCACAACTGTCACTAATTAACTTAATTTTTAAGACACTACATTGAAGTATCCACTATTACCACCTCCATGTTATACATGGGGAAATTGAGTCATAGAGAAATTGCCAGTGTCTCACCCACAACTGGTCAATGACGGAGACAAAATCAAATCAGCCCAAAGAAAAACTTTTCTGAAAAAATATGAGTTAAAGAATCTTTAATCTTCAATTTTTAGCCTTGCATTAGGGGAAATAATATAAAAAGATTTAAAGGAAGTTCTTCTAAAGGAAAATGATCAAAAGTGGAATGAGAAATTCTGAAATCCTGGGCAACAAAAACACTTGAACTGTAATTACATGGAGAAGTAGATAAGATTTTTTTTCTTGTGATTCAAATCTCTTCAAAAGGTGATTGAAGCTTAAACAAGAATGATTTCAATATAGTGAACGGTTTACAAATACATGAGAGTAAATTCTGTGGTAGCCACTGCCCAAAGGCCAGGATGACAACAAAAATAAAGTATACCAGAGCAGATCTCTTGTTCCTTGCTCTGTCAGGTGATATTATGTCACCTGAAGGTGCTGTGACAGATGAAAAATGAATCTGGTAAGTCCTCAAGCCACCGCACTATAACAAGACAAAGAATGATAACCAAGAAACCAGCAATAAGATGGAATGGATTATGGCTGCTCACAACCAAATGGATGGATCTCAGGACTTTCACGATGGGTACACAGCACAATGAAGAAACCACACTAGGATTCCACTTATGCCATTTAGAAATGGATTCTGCAACCCTCTTAGGATGAAAAAAGTGCTATTGTTTTTAAGATAGTCAATGGGAAGTGAGGCCGGTGTGATGACTAAAATCTCTCCTTTTGAAAACTTTTATTCTCAATGGAAAGAGAAATGATGATGGGTAAATTCAAGTGTATGTAGAATTGAAAAAGGGATTTAAATATATGTTGAATTATGTTATGTGCATCCATCAAAATATTACATAAAATTCCATCAGTTTGCATTATAAGAATATGCTCCTTGACTTACAGTGGGCTATATGTCTTAATAGACTTATCTTAAGAGTAAAATACCATAAGTAATATACCTAGCCTACCAAACCTCATAGACTAGCAGCACAATGTACTGTGGGATAGTGGTTGTTTATGCTCCTGGTTCCATGGCTGGATGAGCTCTCTGCCACTGTCCAGCATCAGGAAAGGAATCCTACTTGCTTGGGAAGAGATCAAAATGTAAAATTCACACTCCAGTCTCTACTGAATGTGTGTTGATTTCAAACTAGCATAATTCAAAAAATCCCAAAAAACAGAAGTCAAACCATTGTAAGTGCCTCTGGATAGGCACAAAGAATAGACAAACTGGGCTTCTTTGTGCACCATGGGCTCAGAGGCCAGGGCTTGAGGCAAGTAAAAAACAGTGGGGGATCATTATTGGAAATCTGAGTGAAGATGCAAAGTGATACAAAAGTGTAGTCATGGTTAAGCAGATGACTCATATTTTAACAGAATCCAAATGTTTATTCTGCAAATTCATCCAATTCTAACCCCCAGTGTGATGGTATTTGGAGGTGGAGCCTTTGAAAGGTGATTGGGACATGAGGGTAGCACCCTCCTGAATGAGACAGTTAGGCTTCGGAGAGAGAACCCAGAGAGCAGACCTGGCCTTCCACTGAGTGCAGACCCAGTGAGAAAGTGCCCCCTGTGAGGCTTCTGGGGAGCAGGAGAGGGAATAACCCTGTATATATTACAATTTATCTTTTTGGTTTGGAATTTCCTATTCATGATTATTAGATCATTAAACTCAAGAAAATTATGTGAGACTAGATCTCTCCAACACATTTTCAGAAGCAATTATTGCTGAGATATGTTTTCATTAATTTTGATCACATGTAGAGGCTAACTGAGAACAGAAAAAAGCATCTCCTGCTTGTCTTGCCAATAAACAGTTGCTTTACTTGAAAGAAAAATAATACATATAGAGACACAAATGTGTGTGTGTGTGTGTGTGTATGTGACTTAAGACAATTTTATTTAAATTATATTGTTTTGGCTTGTTTGTCTGGTTTTGGTACCAAGAATTAAAACCAGGGGCACTTAACCACTGAGCAACATCTCACTAAATTGCTTAGGACCTTGCTAAGTTATTGAGGCTTTCCTGGATCTTGTGATCTTCCTGCTTCAGCCTCCAGAGCCACTGGGATTACAGGGTGCAGCACCATGTCCTACTAAGGGGAATTTTTTGAGATACCCAGTTTTGCCAGGTGCAGTGACACATCCTGTAATCCCTGAGACTCAGGAGGCTGAGACATGGGAATTGCAATTCTGAGGCCACTTTCAGCAACTTAGTAAGACCCTGATTCAAAATAAAAAATAAAAAGGGCTGGGTAGTTCAGTATTAAAGTGTCTCTAGGTTAAATCCCCAGTACAAAACAAAACAAAAGCAAAAACAGAGAGAGAGACCCAGTTTCATATGGGAATTTCAGGTTATGTTTTGTATTTTATTAGACCAAGGCTTATTTCCATATTCTACATATGCTTTTAAATACTCCAAAATTCAGTTTCATGTATTTTGCATTTTCCCACAAGGCTACTGTAGCTCCCAGGTTTGCTTATCAATTTGAAGATTCCTGCATATATTTTGGAATAGGGGCAGAGGTGGTAGAGAGAGTTGCTTGGGAATCAATGGTACAAACTTCTGAGTCTCAGTTTGGCAAATCATCTAGAATATGTTGTAGTTTATTCCACTGCCAGGGGCATCGTAGTGGGACAGTAAGCTTTTCTTGCTAGGAGAAGCAGAAGCTGATCTTTGCAGGCTTTGTATTTTTCAAAGCGCATATTAAAAAGTAGAAAAAAATTATTACAGAAAAACAAACCATTTTATTTAACTAAATGATTCATGGAAAAGAAAGCCAAAACATTATATTCTTAGGTATTTTAGAGTTAACTTTTTTTTTTTGGCAGGGGCATACCAGGGATTGAACTCTGGGGCACTTGACCACTGAGTCACATCCCCAGCCCTATTTTGTATTTTATTTAGAGACAGGGTCTCACTGAGTTGCTTAGCACCTTACCATTGCTGAGTCTGGCTTTGAACTCGCAATCCTCCTGCTTCATCCTCCCAAGGTGCTGGTATTGATTACAGATGTGCGCCACTGCACCCAGCGGAGTTAAATTTTTAATCAACTGATATCTCCATGGTTAGTTCCTGATTTTCACTATGCCCACTTTAATTTTAAGTCAGTTTTATCATATGGATTTTTAAGTACTCAAATGTATGATGCTTTTTAAAGAACACTCAGGCTGATGGCTGTTACTTTCAATAAAAAAAGTTCAGAATATTTTTCCCCTTGCTTCTTCACAAATCTAAGGAATTCCTTTTATTGCCCTCATGATTTTTAATTTTATCTTTTTCTAAATTTATGAAAAATTTTTATTTTCTCTAATAAATTTGAAGTAGAAAAGAATGAAGGAAAAAACAAAAAAATGCAGTGTGGATACACTGACTCTTCAAGTTTGTTATTTCACAAAAGGGAAAATGAAAATCTATTTTGAAGCTTATTGAAATTCAGACTTTTACACATGCCATGGGATCCCTTCAGAGCAGTCAATATGTGGCAAATATTTTATTGCTCAGCTGGAATGTTAAAATAAAAAAAGCACGTAAAAATGACAAATTTACAGAATTCCTTTAGGAAATTTGAAATGTGACATCATTGAACTAGCCTCACAGAATCATAGTGAAAATTTTACAATTGAAAATAATTTACAAATTTATTTATGTTCCTTAAAAAATAGAGTCTCCTATATGGATATACACCAAAGACTTAAAAAGTGGTGTGTGTAGGTGGGGGGCAGGGGTGTGTCAAAGAAGTGTCATCAAACAAATACAAAAGTGCCTTAATCGGCTTTGTATCACTGTGAACAATATCCCTGATAGGAATAATTAAGAAGAGGGAAAGTTTATTCTGGCTCACAGTTTCAGAGATTGAGTCCATGGTTGGCTAACTTCATTGCTCTGAGTCTAAGGTAAAGCAGAACATCATGGCAGAGAGGTGTGGCAGAGGGAAGCTGAGTAGGACATGGTGACCAGGAATGGGGGAGAGAGAGACACAGAGAAAGAGAGAGAGAGAAAGAGAGAGAAAGGGGCTGCAGGGTAGATATACCCTTCCAGGGCACACTTCCAGTGACCCACCTCCTCCAGCTACCCCACACCTGACTACAGTCACCATTCTATTCAAACTAGAATTTACTGATAAGGTTACAGCTCTCACAATCCAATCATTTCATCTCTAAATATTCCAGCATTAACACAGGAACTTTGGGGGGGACACTTTGTATCCAAACCATAACAGTTAAGCAAGAAAATCCAATCTTTGAATTTAATTTTAAACCACATCAAGATGACAGTAGGTTATGTAACAATTGACAAGTCTGGTAGAAAGCATTGTCAACATATTGGTGACAAAGAAAGATGGAAAAATGATACATTTTGAACAAAGTGCTCATTTGCACATTTTAAATAGCAAGGATAAAAATAAAGGAACTTCAATTTTCAATTCAAATGCATAAAAGAAGTTTTGCAGTCAAGTAAAGCATCTAAGGTACCAAAGTATGATTCAACTATCACATTAAGGCTGAAAGATGTTCACCAGTCCAGCCAGCAAAGATTTCAGAATGATGTCGTAAGGCTCCCATCAAAACCATGATGCTCAACTACAAGTGCTAGAGCAGCTGGTTTCAGAAACCCTGTGATCTTCTTAAGTAAGAAACAAACTAATGTCAATCATAGATGACAGAGAACTCTAGGCACATGCATGGAGCTTACCCCTGAACTGCAGGTCCAATATAGTCCTGGACAGCTGCACCTGACATAGTCTGAGAGCATCATCTGAGTGAGCATGAGCTGGAGTTAGATGCAGTCAAGCCTCAGGTTTGGGAGTCACAAGACCTGCAGGCTTGGGCACATAAGCCCATGAACAGTACTCAGGTGTACTCAGGATGACAGGCCTCAGGCCAACCCAAGCTAAAGGTTGAGGGTACTCACCATTAACCACAGTGCTGTACTGAAAATACACATCTTCAGAAGAGCAAGTTTTCTAGAACATCATCTCATCTATGATACATGAGAAAATACTCTCCATATCTCTAAAATATTATCAATGCATTCAAGAAAAACACTTTACATACATAATCCAACATTTCAGAGTATCTTACTGCAATTGAAAAAAATATTGAAATTATGACCAGTGTCCCGATTGTTTTGTTACGGCAGTAACAATGAGACAGCATCTGAATATCCACTAACGGCTGTCAATATTAACTAACTGAATGACCACTCAGCTTTCAAGACAATGCAACTTCATGAGTGAGTAAAATTCACTTCTGTGTAAAATGGCTCCTGCATGGATTGCGAGCCAAGTTGCAGGCTGATAAAATCAGGATCATTGGTTTCCAGAGGGCACAGTCTCCGACCATGTATTTATGCGTACCTGCAATAGTGCATGATCCCTGAAAGTACGCGTGTTTAAGAGCACCTTGTTAAAACAATTATTTTAGCACTTATAAGAAATTTTGACTAACAACTCTTTTTTCTTTTTCTTTTTCTTTTTCTTTTTTTTTGGAGGGGATGCTCTTTATTTATTTATTTATTTATTTATTCATTTATTTTGGGGTTGTGTTGTGCTAAGTAACACATGAGATCCACCTTCTTAAATGTTTAGATGTGGGGCTGGGGCTGTAGCTCAGTGGTAGAGCGCTTGCCTAGCATGCGTGAGGCACTGGGTTTGATCCTCAGCACCACATATACATAATAAATGAATAAAATAAAAAGATCCATCAACAACTAAAAAAATTAAAAAAAAAATTTTAAAAAATGTTTAGATGTATAGTACAGCATTGTTAACTATAAGAACAATGTTGTACACAGATATCAAGAATTTTTGACTTTGAATGACTAAAAAATATACTGAGAAGCAACATTCCATGTCCTCATCTTCAGCTACTCATGGCTTCTATGAGTGGGGCCAGTTTGGATTCCTCTCATGTAATTGGAATCACTTGATGTGTGTCTTTCTGTAATCATCTAATCTCACTTGGCAAAATCTCCATTAGGTTCATACATGTATTAGAATATGATAGCATTTCCTTGTTTTTAATGGCTAAATAATCTTCTATTTTACATATGTACCACATTGTTTTATCCATCGAAACTACATAAAAGTAACATGCTTCTTGACAACAAAGGAAATACACTAACAAAATAAAAATAATGCTCAACATCATTAACCATCAGGAAAATGAAAGCTAAAACTAAGATTATACCCTACATATGTTATAAGGTCTATTATGTTTAAAAACAAAACAAAGTACTAAATGTGGGTAAGGGTGTGGAAAAATGAAAGTTTTATGCACTGTTAGTAGGAATATAAAATGGTGTGTAATGAATCATGGAAAACAGTATGGAGGTTCCTCAAAACACTAAAAATAAAAACACGATGTGATCTCGCAAGCTCACTTTTGGATATGGATTTAACAGAACTAAAATGAGGTTCTTGCATAGATATTTGTATATTCATTTTCACCATTCATCATAGTATCCAAGAAGTGGGGGAAAAAATTTAAATGTCCAGGATATCCTCTTTCATAGTTCAATATTTTCCCTAGTTTTATTGCAATATTGTGCTACAACCGTTCTTTGATTTCAGAGCAGGGGACTTGAGAAAATAAATTCAACCATTGGACCAAGTTCCCACTTCTATCATTATTTAGAGGTCCAGTGCATTTTCTCCTACAGCCTTGTCTCTAAAGAGATATTTTAAGAGAATCTTCCTTAGTAAGAAAGTAAAACTCTGAAACTCAACAAGTTTCTGCCACTATGGGCCAGGTGGTGAAACCCTGTTATCTGTATTCTGTGCATTTTCATGCAGGTCACTCTTTTCTCCCCTTTCAGGCTATAATGCTGCTTTTTAGCAAGAAATGTCAATGCATTTCCTTTGGAGGAAACTGACCTGGTCCCTGACCACTTAATAAGTTGTATGGCAGATATTTGGCACTTGACACTGAGATTTCACCAAATGTTGGTTAACATTTAATAGACAATGGTACTGAAAGGCTAATACATTTGTAAGTCAATTTTGCTAAGTTAATGACTCTATATGAATTGTAAATGCATGAGGCATTTTGGTGATTATGGTAATTTAAACATTCATCATTGATATTTTGTGGAGAAAAGCTCATATTTAAAGTAAGATTTAAATATCAGTCCAAATAAAGGGGTTACTTTCTTTAACATATGATTTATTGTAAGTTTGATTCAACTTTCCTAAGGAAGTTGGTAATTTGACCTTGAAATCTGAATTAAAAAAGAAAGAAAGAACACAACCACAAAACTCTCCTTCAAAAGATCTAAAGAGAATATGAGGTGAAGAGAAAAGTTGTAATATCTTTGTCCCTAGTCTCCTTACTTTCTGAAAAATGCCCCAGATTAAAAATCTAGCCAGAAAATGTGTTCATAGAAATACAGTGTCAAGACATAAATCTTGTAATTCAACTATTCCCTTTGAGCTTCTTCTATAGAGATATTAGTCAATCACCATTGAGTGTAGAATGTGGATTTCTATGAATTTAGACTTTTATATTTGCTAAAATGTTTACAACATAATTGACTTAATTTTTGACAGAATTTAACTTTGTAAAATGATAGAGAAAAAAACCACCCATTTAAAAATAATAAGCGAACCATATAATTAGCATAACCTACCATCTACACATCTTGAATCATTTTTCATCAGTATAGAATGATAACTTGAAAGTAACTGTTGTGAGCAAAAAGAAATGGAAATGTAGAAATAAAAGGGGAAATTCCTCAAAGAAATGTCATCTGACGTTCTTCACATGGAAAGTTAGTCACTGCTTACACCCTTTGTATTGTTAGTTTATTTCTATATAGTAACTTTTCACCATATATAATTGAAGAAAATTTTACAGTATATATTTAACTTGTCCAAATAGAGAACTATATTATTTGAATATTAAATGGCCTACTTTTTACTGTTACTTTTTCTGAGATACTAAAGAATCTACTCTGTTTCTTTAATAGAACTATGTACCATATTTGTAGTTTAACTTTTCATACAAAACTGGGAGAGAAAAAAAGCTAAATGTTTGCGGCACAGTCACTATAGATTTATGAATGGTATAAAATTTCACTTACAAAATATATGGACATGTTGATGCTATGGTTACACTTATAAGCTAAGTATTATTATAGGTATCATTAGGAATGTAATGCAATACAATTAAAGGTATGTACTATTCCTCTTCTGAGAAAGGTACAGGCCTTGGGAACAGAACAAAGACCAAGAGGATCAAGGATGATTTTATCAAGCTTATATTCTAGACATGGAAGACATACAGACTATTAATAGAGACAGACAGCATCAGCCTAGTGGTCAGAGACACATAGGCAATTAAAAGGGGTGATGTGGTAGAGTGAGTAAATGCTTTTTATGTTCACCTTAAGAGATGGCATTTCAGTTGACCTATGCATGATGAGGAGGAGCCTGCCAAGCACAGGTCATAGTAGGACCTGTGCATGTCTATAAGTGAGCTTGCTTAGTAAATGAGCATGTGAGGAATTTGAAATGTATCAGTTTTCTTGTAATGCCAGATATTTAAATGTTGTTGAAACTTTTTAATTAAGAAAATGATCATAGGATCAAATATGGAGGGAATAGTTTGCTCAAAGTCCCTAACATTTTTCAAAGTCAGCCGCACTAAAGGAAAAAAAAAAAATCTGAAGAAACTTCCATTCACAAAAATATACTGGGCAAGGCAGGTAGAGAGTCTCAAGGCAGAGAGGAGACCAATCACTTAGCCTTGCAAGCCAGGATAATGAGTTTGGCTTTTGTTTAACTTTGAAAGGAAACCATTGGTGTCTTTAGAGAGGAGGAGTGACAGGATCTAATTTACATTTTAAAATATCACCTTGTCTGCCTTATGGAAATTGCATTTCAAAAAGATCAGAGGTTGGAGCAGGGAGAGGAGTTAGGAGGAGGATGTTTCTAGAGTTCTCTTGTGCTCTTTATTAGAATAGGTCAGAATGGGGTGGCACACGTTGAAGGGAAAATCATGAGTTCCATATTTAAGGTTCTATGTGGGCAACCACAAGATCATGGCCAGGAGGCTGTGCAGCACGTCCTTGGGAGTGCAGGCAGCATTTTGAAGAATGATGGTATCTAAAGTCATGGGTGTAGACAGTTGATAAAACCTGTGGACATTGTTTAGACACCTGAAGAAGGAGAAGCGGGCCCAGGATAAAGCTCAGATCAATTTTAGTTTTTAGAATTGAGGAGAAAGAGCTGGCAAGAAGAATACAAAAGAAAATTCCAGTGAAATAAGAAATAATTAATCACTGATAATGTCAAATTTTTAGAGACATTTTACTAGGTGGGAGAACAAAAAAATGAGACAAGAGTTTAGAGGTAAGGCAAGATTTACGTAGGATAGAAGATACTAAAATGTATGAATATATATATTTTTTTATATGTAACAACTTTACATTTTTTTTTAGTTGTAGATGGACACAACGTCTTTACTTTATTGCTCTGTATGTGGTGCTGAGGATCGAACCCAGGGCCCCACGCATGTGAGGCAAGCGCTCCACCACTGAGCCACAATCCCAGCCCCGTATGAATATATTGATGGGAAGGATCCAGTGGAAAGGAAGACAACAGGAAAGGGAAAGAGAAGTGCAGAATCATTCTTTGAGAAGGAAAATGACTAGGATCTGCAGTGCTGGGGGAGGGACGGCCATGAAAGAGATAGGGCATCCTTTGTAGCTGAAAACAAGAACATGGACAGCAGGGTCTTCAGCCCTGGTGGTCACTTTTACTTGATTCTAAAGCTTGTAGCATCATTTTGGTTCTCTTTCTTGATCTCAATCTCTTCTTCCTACTTTCCAAAGAATGAGGAATCCACCCAAACATGGGCTAGAGTGCATCCACTTGGGCTTCTTGTGTTCCTTTGCATGATGTCATAACTATAGGATCTCATGCATTTGATGCTGTGCTGCAATGGATGCCCAACTACCTGTGCCTGACCAGGAATCTGCAGGTGCTTTGTTTATTAAATGCTTTTGTCCCCTGTTATCAACAGTACAAGCAGGTTACTTGTGTTTGAAAAGAATGAATGAAACAGAAAACTTGCTCTGACCGTTTGCACTAAACTGCTGTCTTCAGGTTCCCAGAGAGGAAGAAAAATTTTGTTGTTGGATCAGCATTCGTGGAACTTTTTTTGGCCTATAGAAATGGAGATGATGAAAATGGAAATGTTATGCTTTTGATATTGGTTCTCTCCCAAATTCTCATGCATGAGACAATGCAAGGAAGTTTATTGGCGAAATCATTGGGTTATGAGAGTCTTAACTTAAGCAGTGCATCCCATGTGATACGGATTAACTGGACAATAACTATAGGCAAGTGGGATGTGGCTGGGGGAGGTGGGTCATTTGAATGTTACTTTGGGGTATATATTTTTTCAGGGGTGAGGGGAGTCTCCCCCACCCTTCCTAGTGTGATGTCCTGAGCGGCTTTTCTCCACGACCATCTTCCACCATGATGTTCTGCCTCACCTCAGACCTTGAAGAATGGACGCGGCCATCTATGGACTGAGACCCCTGAAACTGTGAGTGCCAAGTAAACTTTTCCTTCCCTAAAATCATTCTTGCCAGGTCTTTTGGTCACAGCAATGAAAAAGCTGACTAAAACAGGAAGGGTACTGCAAGGAACCAGAATGATACCCGAGAGGAAGAAAGAGAAAGAAAAAATTGAGGAAGATGTCAAAACAAGGCAAGAGCAGTGGTTTAACACTTTGAATCCTTTTAGGAATTTGGTAAGTAAAATAAAAAGGAAGGAATATAGAAGGAGAATACAGCAGGCACAGTAGTGAGAGTGACTGAGTTGAAAAACAATAGGAGCTGATAATCTTCAGTCTTTCTTCAACTCTGTCTTCAGGAGAAACTTCCATAAAAACCTTTATCACTTTGAATGCTTTTAGAGTCAGCCTTCTGTTTCTTTTGGATGTGACACCATGCTGGTCTCAAGATGCCTAATTTTGCTGGGATAAAAATTTAATTGGTTTGCCTTTGTTTGATGTTTACTCACACAATGTGCTCGCATGGTGGTAGATGCTGTTTTGAGACCCAAAGTAACTTTGCCATCCTTGTTCTTATGGCTGCACCCTCTGGTGATAGAAACAGACGTGTCTGTTTGCTGCCATGATAACAGTGCAGAAAGGAAGAAGGAGGTATGTTTTCAATAATTGTTATCAAAAGACCAAGGCATAAGAATTTCTTTGTCAGAAATTGTGTATTCTTCCAAGATACCTTTGTAGAGAAAAGAAATAGCTCCCTAATCCACCAGTGTCCTTTGAAATCAGTATTCATTGTCAGCTCTTTCTCTGGAAGAGGGCAATGACTCAAATTGTCATTGGTAGATTTGTTTTTGTCTAAGTGCATCATTTGAAGTCTCTGTTTCAAATGATTTCTGATAACCTTAAGTATTATAGAAAATCTAAATAGAGAATGAAAATGGCCACTTGAGGCATAATGTTCTATCCAGAGAATACTTGCTAATTATTTGTTTCAACAACAATAACAGCAGTAAAAACACAATGTCAGTGTTGTGAAAGACTAAGACAAGACTCAAAATATCAATTGCATTTTGCTTAAAACTTTCTAAGGATTTGCCTCTTAACAAGATGTCAGTATTATATTCAGTAATTTACCACATCTACACTAATACATATATTTTTTCTTCTTTATTCTCCTTAAGGGAAAATCATGTGTAAAGTACATTTTTATCCACTTTGTTCTATGCCTTCTCCTTCTGTCACTTTAGTTCACTGTGGATCCCTTGCATCTAGAGCAGCAGTTGGTAAGTAGTACAGACTGTGTTTGTCAAAGGAATATATCAAGTGAACCTTTGTATCCCTTGCATGGCCTAGTATAGTTATACATGCTACATGGGGGATCCGCAAAAATTTAAATTATTTAAATTGATTGCCATAGTTCAAGTCAGCCATATGAGTAGAGAAGGACACAAAAACTTAGTTTGAAGTGCCACCAGCTCAGCTTATATAGCCAATGGCTGTTCAGTTCTCTTTAGCTATGGTTTTGCATCAAAACAGTGTTCCTGCATCTCAGCTTATCATTTTGTCAATTAGTATTAATTTCTCACCACATTTCTCACCAGAGTTCTTTCAGCTGAACTGCTCAATATGTGCTTTTCCAAACTAGGTGAGCACTGAAGGGAGGAAATTATAATTAGGACCCTTGAAAACAACATCATAGCTTAAGATGGTCCTTAAGCTACAGCAGGCAAAACACAACACTCAAGAAAGGTTTTATCAAAAATACTTAAAGGAAGGATGAACATTGAAAACAATGATTCATGTTCTCTTGTCACCAAAAAACATAGTTTATGTAACCTAAAGATTCCGGCTTTAAGAAAGTCAAAATGAGCTGGGCACGGTGGCGCACTCCTGTAATCCCAGAACTTTGGGAGACTGAGACAGGAGAATCACGAGTTCATAGCTAGCCTCAGCAATGGCGAGGCACTAAGCAACTCAGTGAGACCCTGTCTCTACATAAAACACAAAAAAGAGCTGTAGATTTTCAGGATTTGGCTCAGTGGTCAAGTACCCCTGAGTTTAATCCCCAGTACCAAGAAAAAATGTCAAAATGACCATTTTTTAAAAAAATAATCAATTTCTGAAATTTATATAGAACAATGAAATTATGTATTAGGTATGAACATTTCAGCAGTTACAGACATGAAAGTGGTGGGTATGAACCAACAAATAGTGTATTGTGAATTGGATAGAAATGATGAAACCTGATTTCACAACAGTTCTAAGTTTTAAATTAAAAAAATAGTAAGAATGAATTTGAGTTCTTTTTTAGGAATCTTTCATTTAGCCACACAGAGTAATTACTACATGCACAGGTGCACACAGGTTTGTTTACTTGTCCTTTCCAGATGTGAACTTTCCAACCTGTCTCCCCAGTTTCTAGAGCACATGGATTCCTTTCAATCAAAACTCAGAGCTCCTTTCCCTTACCTGTCTGTGTTTTCAACTTGAAATTTTGTTTCACACAGCTGCTTCCAAAGCTTGACAATTGATATTTGAAAGTGTTGACCTAAGGGACATTAGAAGCATTTATATCTATAGTTTGTCTAAATTCTACATTTCTGAGAGGGCAGATAGTGAGCAAACCAGGTAACTCCACTCTTACTCTGGTTTTCATAGAGACACTTCCATTGAACTGGGATTTAACATTTTATCTTAAGGTTTATAATTGGTTGGCCTAAGTAAAGATCATATAATGTTATAGTTTTCATCTGTTGGGGTGTCCAACAGAGCCTACTCATAAATTTCCATTAAAGGTTAGCACTAGGTTTGTGTTTGGTTTTGTTTTTTTTCCCTTTACTTATCCTTTCATTTTTTCTTGGGTGATGAGCTGTGCCTCCTAATAATAGATAATATGAGCTGTATTACTCTGTCTTTCCTTTTTTCACATTGGCTGCAAGGAAGCATAGCATTGAGGCTACTGTTCCTTTTCTTTATTCTTCTTTATTCAAGATGGTTTCTTTTAGAAATTAAAACAAATTATTCTCAAATAAACACAGTCTCAGTTGAATTTAGTTTTATTTTGAAATTTATGTTTTAAATGTAGCATACAACTATTTTTAAATCTAATGTTGTTTTTGCCAAAATGTAGTTGGTATGATTAATCACTAGTGCATTACAAATACATCATGACAAAGTCACATTTGACAATATGTATCAGTAATAAATCTAACACTTCATAGACTAATCAGAGTTGTAGTTTTGTAATATAAGAATTTGTGTCCTGGTTCCTCTGCTAATTAACTGAACAACTCACCTAGTTCCTCTCTTGTTTCTTTATATTTACAAACTGAAAATAAATAATAGAATCCAGAAAAATGGCTACTAGAGATTTTAAGCTAGATACTATATATAATTTGCCCACAATTTTAATACATATAATTCTCTTCTCAGTGCTATTTTCTGTGCTCCATAAACAGTGATTGTTGTACTTCTTGTTAAAAATATATTGGCCAAATTTCATTGTTATTTACATTGTGTGTATGTGTAGATATGTAACAACAAATCCAATCATTCTATACAACTGTAATGCATCAATAAAAATAAAACATGAAAAAACATGATCTCAGCTAAACATTTCCCTTAGTCCATTGGTGATGCTGTGATAAAATGCCATAATCTGAGTAGTGTGTAGTGAACAGATGTTTATTTCTTACTGTTCTGAAGGCCAGGAAGTCCAAGTGCAAGATGAAGATGCCTGCAACTTTGGAGTTTAGCAGGGAGCCATTTACTGGTTCAAAGAAAGCGCCTACTCCCTGTGCCCCATGGAGAAGGGACAAGGATTTCTCTTGAGCTTCTTTGGGCACTAATCTCACTCCTGAGGGTTCTTGCCTCATAACCTGACACCTCCCAAAGGCTCTACCTCCAAATACCCTCACATTAGGGATTAGGCTCCAACACAAAATTTTGGCAAGATACAACTAGTTTATGGCAACATTTAAAAGAAAATTTGGCAATGAAGCTAGTAATTTTCTTCTGAGAACCACACCACTTCCTTAAAACAGATTTTTTTTTTTACTCAAAAAACAAGATAATTACATTTTTATTAGAGAGTTTTGATGACTATAGTTATTCATATTTCTGGACCTATCATAAGGAATCATACATTTTATTGCTCTATCAATCCACACTTCGAGGCACTTGGCTCTCTAGTGGGCCCATCAGTTCACTATTGAATATGAAAGTAAAATGTCTACAGGGTGCTCTTGTGCAGATTGAATCTTAGTGAATAGTTTTCTTAAATGCAAGCTTCACACAAGTGACCTGGAAACATTCACAGATGAAATTAATCAGTTCTTCAGCCACAGACTTGTATTTCTTAACACATAAAATGAATATGCCTATTGTTTTCAACATTTCTTTAAAACTACTTGAAAATATGCTGGTATTTGGAGAAAAGTACTTTGGAATTAACTCCCAGTGTGGTATTAATACCCCATATGATATAAGTTAATAAGTGCCATTTGTTGAATATGAAGAAGTTAGATCCTATCTTTATGTAACTAAAACTAATGTTTAAAACCATCTACCTTGGCTGATACTGCATTAATTAGATATTCTAGATGAGGAAATTGAGGTACAGAGAAATTTGTATTTTACCCAGAACCATAGAGCTTGCAAGAAAAGGTCTTGCATAGTCAATATGGCATCAATATCTATCTGACTCAAAATGCTATTATTGTATATTTGGAGGCTCTAAGTTATAATGCCATCCAAACCTACAATGTATGCTAAAGATAAGACAGCTTAGTGATAAGGGACTGTTGAGGACTGTAAATCCTTCATGGTCCTTAATCTGTGCTACTCACCACCTGGATGCCTCACTTGTTAGATAGTAAGTGCCACCACTGAGAAACTCATCACTCAGAACCTCAGTTTCTACTTTGTATAAAATCATGAAGTGAAAGCATAGGCTCTTTATATTCCCATCTGATTATAATTTCCCATGCATACATATCTTTATTTCCTAAACCATACCTACTTGAGGTTAAAACATGGGCATAGCTTATAGCTACCACAGTTTTTCTCTGGTTTTACCCTAGAGATGAGAATGCCAGCTCCCCTTTTAAATGCTGAAAATTATTTCTTATAGCAGTGTTTCACTCACATTCAGAAGCAAATCTTACCTGACATGTGATAATTGATCATTTCTTTCTCTCTTATCCTGGTTTTATGTGACAATTTCAGCTGGCCAAACTATTAATACCCAGTGCTGAGAGTGCTATTCAGGGACTTTCAAAACCAGCGTCTGTCAAAGCTCGCTCCCACCAACACCTACACCTGTATGTAGTTGCCTCAAAGAAAGAGTAATGAATCAGTTGTTATTTATTTATATTTTTGGTTTATTTGTTTCCTGCTTTATGCTCGCAGGTCCTTCTCCCCAGTGCTAAAGCAAAACATGGATTAGGAAACTACAGCATAACCTGAGTAACAGTATTGTCTAACCCAAGCCGTTTCCATGCACTTGGATTTTGCATATCCTCTCTCAGGGTGATTTCTCACCCCAAATACTCAGGGCATTCCTGCAAATAAATCCAAAACAAGCTTGACTGGGCAAGCAAAGTGTAATAAGCTTTGTATATTAGTGATAAATATTCTTTCTCTCTTGAAGGAATTTCATAAACTACCTAATGTGCTACATCATGTGACTGTTACATAGGAATTTATTTACTTATTTGTTTATTAATTTAATTTAATTAATTAAATTTCTTTTTGGTACTGGTGATTGAACCCAGGGATGTTTACCCAGTGAGTAAACATCCCCAGTCCTTTTTATTTATTATTTTAAGACAGGGTCTTGCTAAATTACTAAGGGCCTCACCAAGTTGCTGAGGCTGGTCTTAAACTTGAGATCCTCTTGCCTTAGCCGACCAAGTCCCTGGGGATATGGGTGTGTGTCACCAGGCCTACATAGGAATTTAAAAGGTTTTATTTGTATAAAAGTAAATACTGGGCTGGGATTGTGGCTCAGCGGTAGAGCGCTTGCCTTGCATGCGTGAGGCCCTGGGTTCGATCCTCAGCACCACATACAAAGCAATAAAATAAAGACATTGTGTCCATCCACAACTAGAAAAAAAAAATTAAAAAAAAAAAAAAATGTAAATACTAATACAAATACATACATGAAGTGTATTTAAATGTATTACCTGTCTTTTCATGTTCCTCCTAAAACTAAAGTTTATAAATGGCTAAATAATTTGCCCACACGAAGTCTATAAGAACAAAACACCACTTAAGGGCATTTAGTTAGGGAGACACCTATTCTCAAAGCTGTCAAGCACATCAATAATCCAGCTACAAAATTCAACACAGGATTATTAATTCTTCATGTTCCACCCAGTCAGGCAGTATTTTTTAAGGCTTTTATTCAAAGATGAATTTGAGGAATAAATTTTGTCCAATAATATAAAACACCATACTTTGGAAAACTGCACTGTAAGTTCCTTATTAAAATATAGCTAGAATATACCTGAAAGCAGCTGTAGTTATGAGGAGAAAGGATCCACATTGTTAACAGTCAATAACAAATATGTTAGCATCTGTAGGATCTTGTGAGTTTTTTATTGCCCTGTGATTCAGTCCTGAATTAATAAATCTATACTTCAGGGAACCATTGGAAAAAAACCTTTAAGAAGGAGCAAAGCCCTGTTAACTTTCATAAAAATCATTGTTTATGGTTTATTCAAAGTGCCTGTAATATTTATTTCATTAAGGTACTTAATTAAAATATAAATACAATTAACTATTAGATGATGGATAGTTTGATCTTATTACCTAAATATTGAAGTGAAGAAGTTTCATTTGGAAAGAGAGTTTTAATCTGAGTAACAATATTAAAACATTAATATAGCCATTGTTTCTGTTTTTCTATTTTGCTTTCTTTCTATCTTTTTTTTTCAAGGCTTGGTATTCTAAATTCTGTGTCTGTACATGCAATATGTAGTTACACCCTGACCTTAGAAAATTTGTGAAATATAGAAAATAAGTAAAATATATCTTTATAACACTAAACTCTCGCCAAATTTTATTATTGATGATTAAAGAATAATGTACTCATCTCTCACTTATGAAAATAGAAATATTTGTGAAATACCATTGTAGACAGATACTCAAAAGAGATACCCCAAAATTGTATAGCAATCTTAATTTTATGTCTTCTACAATTTTGCTTCTATAAAATTCCTAAGTTTCCAATATTCAACCAATATGACAATTCATTCCATGCCAGCAATGTTTAAGGGGAAAAAATAAATGTGAGGCAAAAATATCATTCATAAAACTGTGTGATAATAATTTGAAAATCAGAAAAATAGAATAACAAAAAACTTGAAGGCCTTTTTTACTACCTAAATCTGATCTTTGTGGGTGGGTGATGTAGTTCCATGGTAGATGCTTGCCTTGCATCTGTGAGGCCCTGGGTTCAATCCCTAGTACAGCAAATAAAATAAAATAATAAAAAAAAGTAAAGTATCTGATCAACTAATTCATAAGTCATTGAAAAGTCACATACATTTATGAATTTCTATAGTTATAAATCATATTGTCTGAACTCTAACCAATTCAAATATTCTATTGATTTAAGGCTTTGATCTAGCTACTCAATCAATTAAAATTTTTCAAATAAATTTCATATCATTTTGGAAGAAATCTTACATTAAATAGGTACAATGACTAAAAAAATAGGACTTTCATTTAAGTATCTCACCAATCATTCCCTGATAGGCAGGAAGAATAAGAATTACATGGAAAATACTAGGCTAAAATTATCTTGTATTTAAAAATTATACAGTGAAACTTATGAAAACTAGGAAAATTTATTTTATTATCAGAGCAATGTTTTGGCACAGCTTTATTTTAAGAAGTGGGCTTGTAATGAAAGATAAAAAATGTGTAGATTGAAGCATCCAAGTAATTTTTTATAAAATTCATACTTTATAAAATTTACTCAATTATACAGCTTCTTTTTAGTTAATAAAGTGCATGAGAAGAACTTCAGAAGAAATCATAAATGAACCAGCATGTGATGCATAATCAAAGAATTTATTGATTTCCATCAGGTTGCTATCATTTTATTTCATAATATACATTATAATCCATGGAAACCAATATAATAAAGTCCAAAAGAAAAAGCCTTGATTTTCTTCTGGGTATTTAATTTGAAAATGCATACGGGGTTGAGGTTGTGGCTCAGTGGCAGAGTGCTTGCCTTGCATGTGTGAGGCACTGGGTTCAATCCTCAGCACCACATAAAAAAATAAACAAAATAAAGACACTGTGTCCATGTATAACTAAAAAACATTTTTTAAAAAAAGAAAATGCATATGGTCATTTGTTTAAAATACAATAATAAATTCTGATATTATGGTATAAATAAATGTGTTTTTAAAGTGTTTTTGGCTTTAAAGATAGACAAATTGGATTGAATGTATGAGAATTAAAAATACATACATATATACATATATGTATATATTATCAATAATAAAATTGCTAAGCCTTTACCTCATATAAGAAACAGCTTACCAGGTTTATCCATACTGTTCACATTCCTGCAAAGTTAGTCAAGTAGCTTATACTCCATCTTGACATTTCTATGTAACACAAGCAGAAGAATTCTTCAATTTGAGCCTTTGAGAATATTTAAAAAAAGTGTTGTCTTTTCACTGTTGAGTGTGCTATGTGAATTTCATCTTATATAAATTAAAATACTAGAGGGAATATAATATGCTATTGAGTGCCATTGAGTGCCATTGAGTTATAGGGTAAAATTCTGATATAAACTAACCCCAACCATCTCCAATTTATCCAGAATAGTCAAAGATTTGTTCTGGTTCAAATTCCTATTCTAAGTTTTGTTGATCATCTTCTAAATCCTATGTCTTTCTCCCTGCAGTTAATCTATTCTAAGATGAACTATGCTTACTTTAAATAATTTATATTTCATATTCAATGCTCAGGTTTTGAGTTTTCAATTTTTTTCCCCAGTAAGGTACAATGCAAACCTTCTTACAATATGCTTTGGATATTATTCCTGTTGCTTTCTCTTCCTCTTAAAACTGAGAATGGGACTTTGCCCTTGCAGGACGCTGGCACCCACCCTGATCTTTCTAAACTGAGGCTCCTCTATAGGCTATGAGTTAATTTGGAGTGGAGGGAGTTTGAGAAAAAGGGATCACATGAGCAAAGGCCATTTCTGAAATCCTGGGGAAACAATTTTGACCATAGCATAGCACAATAACAAAGAAAGAAGATTTAATATTAGGTTAAAGAAGACTGAAACGTAGAACAAGCTAATAATTACTGTAGGCTGAGTTAGGTGCTAGGCACATTCCAAGTCATTTTTCATTTAATTTTCAGAATAATTTGTGAGGATGAAAGAGGGTTTAGATTTCAAGTCACATGTCCCATTTGTAACAAACCAGTGCAGATCCCATTAGAGTGACTCTTATCCAAACATGTGGATTTTCCTGTAGTTTTTGTATAGTTTGTATGCTATGTGTTTACTCAGAAATGTTTTATGTGATTATTAACTACATAAAAAGCTAAATTAAAATAACAATATAATCCCTAACAACATTTCACAATGTGGAATATGATGTCTATTGAAACTACTTCTCTCTCTTCCTGCCTTTGTCCCTCCCTCTTCCTCTTCCTCTTTAGGGTCCTTCTCCTCCCATTTTTCCTTTTTAATAATTGATTTTTGTCATCAGGATGTGACCCTTTTAACGGCTAGGATTCCTCTCTTCATCTTTTCTAGTCACCCTTCCACTTAGGAGTACATACAGAAAGCATTCCATGCATGTTGGATGAATGTCTGAATATTGGAATGGGTATAGTTTTTATCTACCATTGTGATAGTCCTAATATGTAACAAATATTCTACTGGCATCACATACTAACTTTGATGAGAAAAATATTACATATCTTGTCTTTCCTCCATTTAATAAATGGGAAAAGAGAAAATGAAGAAGTTGAATGAACTTGTGTGTGGCCGTGCAGAGCTAGGAAGTGGCATAACAATACTCTTAGCAGAGGTCTTTCTAGACCTCAAGCCTGCTCAGGTACTAGTGTGCCATGCCATCTTATAAATTATCCCCTTGATTCCCCATTTAGGATATTTGGTTAAGTCAAGGGTCTCTATCACATAATCTTAAATTTGACAAGCCAAATGTAGCAGAGACATAAATCAGAATAAAGAAAATTGTATGAATGATTGATAGGATTCCACATTGATAAAATAACAAGAATTTGAAATATGCTGGCATCAGTCCAAAGATCTGGCACATGAGAGAAAATGATCTTGTTTATTTAAAATATACTCTATTCCAAAACACATTTCCAAATAATTCCAAATAGTTGAATAATATATCAATATAAAATAATGGAGCATTATAAGATAATAGAAAATGGTGAACAGAAAATTTGATAGAATTAATAAAAATATCAGCATGAAAAATGTATGGTATTAAGAGTGCCTTAAGGTTTAGTCAGTGAAGCAAAGATTATTGGCATTAGACCTTACCCAAAAGTGGGGAATGCTGGGAAAGTTAAAGTCCAGAAAGGGAATTCTAAGAATCAGAAGAGTTTCTAATCACCAAACAGCTCTTCTGAAGCACTGGTGCAAATTAACAATGGATGATGTTGATGCCCCCAGCCAAAGACCACCAGGAGCACATCTGAGCAGGTTGGGTTTAGCACACATTGTGTTAAGACACACCAAGGTAAGAGTGTGTTAGAAAAGAATTACTGTTAAGATAACTTTGTGTTAGGAGATATGGAGAGAGTATATGCAAACAGTGTTTTACTCTGGAATCAAGGATGATTCACTGACTTTATAGTTCAATAAATATAATAGAGAAAGAAGGAAGATTAGTCTTAGGCTAAAAATATAATTGGAGAAGAAAACACCTATTACTCATATTAACCAAAGTAGGATGAGTAGACAATTTTGTGGTTAGGATAATGTTTTATCTGTGTTCAGGTGTAATTATGAAATGATGTGGTTTTCTTTTGGATCCGTCAAGGTCATCGTGTCTTCTAGTGGTAGTGATCTGTGAAATTATTTATGTTAGAAAGAACACCAAGGTTTTGCCCTGGGTACCAGGCCAACTACCAAATGTCAAGAATTATTTCTCTGTCTCCATTGCTTATAGAGAAGCCCAAAGTGTAATCATGATGATAGAATTTATGAAGAGGTTCAGGGAAGCTCTTAGAACTCCTGCCTCTGTGGTTCTTGGGATAACTATCTTGGGCCACTCCTTGAGGCAGAGTTCACAGACATTGGACATCAAGTGAAAAGAGAGCCAGAAGCAGCTGAATTTGTGCAGGAACCTCCATTCTGCATGGAAGAGTCATAATCCCCATTTTATAGCTGAAGAAACTGAATTACAAGTTGGCTAAGTCACTTGCCCAGGGTCACAAGAAGTACCAGGATAAAAATAGAAGTTTTTTTTTCAAATAGAAGTACCAGGATAAAATCACAGCAGTCTGTCTTTAATATCATAGTTTTAACTATCTGTCTCGTCAGTCTCAAAATGAACCTTAAGTGATGATCAAAATCACTGGTGCTGAATAAAATTCCAAAGTTAAAAAATTGATTATAACCCATCAAAACATAAGAAGACCAATAACATTCTGTAGATAAGGCACTAGATCCGCTGACCTGCTGCAGAATTGCCAGTTTGATGCTGAATGGCAGTAACTATGTGAACGTTCTTTGCCAGTATCCATCAGAGCAGTTAGCATGACATAGCAAACTCTACTTCCGTAAACAAATACTATTGAAATATAAAATCATCAGGGTATTAAAAAAAATACAAACAGGCAAATAACTATAGCAACATTATTTATGATATCATAAAAAGGAAAGCAACTTGAATGCCCGTCATTTGAACAATGAATGAGCAAATTTATGGCACATTTCTTCTATCAACTATTGGGAAGATTTACCAATAACTAGAACTTTTCCTATGAAGCTAGTACATTCTCCAAGAATGGAGAATGCAGGGGTCACATTGATAGAAATATATTGATTTATATGCATATTCTTCATGGTGTGGCTCGTTCTACTTATTGTTTTGAGTACATATAATATTTGTAGCTGAAAAAATATGTACAGAATGTTTCTTAGGAAGTTAAAGAAATTTATTATTCCTCAAGAAGACTTAAAATAATCTTCATTCAAATTGAAGTGTGAACATATTTTTAAAAGATAATTTTGATTTAAAAAAAATCTTCCAGACTAATTAAAAGTTTATGATGAAATTGACATCTTATAAAAATTCTAAAATAAGTTTATCTTGTGAAATTAAAATTCAACATTTGGTTCTGTCTATAAAAGTTCATTTTATGAACTCTGTTTCATGAAAAGCAGACTTACATTATAGTTCCTCAAGCTTTACAATGATATAATGATCTATAAATAGAGCAAAACGAAATAAATACAAGTTGTAATCTGCTCACAATGTGCATTACTATAGATGGAAATACATAAGTTTAATTTCTTATTTTATCAAATATAAATTTTATATTGGTTCATCAGGCTGTAGTAGACATGTGACATTTAAAATGGCAATGGTGGCTGGGCACAATGGGGCACCGCACATCTGTAATCTCAGTGGCTCAGGAGGCTGAGGTAGGAAGATTGTGAATTCAAAGCCAGCCTTAGCAAAAGCGAGGCATTAAGCAACTCAGCGAGACCCTTTCCTAAACAAAATACAAAATAGAGCTGGGGATGTGGCTCAGTGGCCGAGCATCCCTGAGTTCAATCCCCAGTACCCTACTGCCCGCCAAAATGGCTATGGTCCAGTTATGCTTTAAAGAATCAGAAATTTCTGAAGTATAGCCACTAATCAAGCCTAAAAGCACTTACTTTTATACAATGTCTATATTTTTAGACATTAATGTTTTCATTAAGAAGACCAATATATAAGAATTTACATTGAGTTGGTAATAATTAATATTTTAGGTAATTGTCTTGCTTAAAGAATAGTGTTTAATTATATATACATTCTATATCTACATAATAATTAGATATATTGAACAATATCTATCCAAATCAGTATTCAAAATACTCCATCCACCTAAAGAACATTGGAAGAGTCATTCCTAAAATTAATTTTCTGAACATTTCTAATTCCAACAACTGAATTTGTGTTTGAAGAAAAATATAAACAGTATTCTACATATGAAAAGTATTAATTGTGTGCGTGTTTGTGTGTGCTAAAATGAAGAGAGAACAGAATTATAAATTATACTTTGCCTAATGAAATTCATCTCATTATCAACATATTTAAAGTGATCATGAATCTGAATAAAAAGGATTAGATAAGATGATAATTATCTGGCTGGGTGAATGGTGGCACATGCCTATAACTTCAGCAACTCAGGAGGCTGAAGCAGGAGGATTATAAGTTTGAGGCCAGCCTTGGCAATTTAGAGATCCTGTCTAAAAATTTTTAAAAAATAGATATAAAAGGGTGAGGATGTAGCTTAGTAGTAAAGTGCCCTTGGGTTTGATCCCTAGTAACACCTCCCACAGTAAAAAAGATAATGATTTGTGTTGAAAGCTCCTTATAGCAGTCTAACAGTTATATCCACACTACCATTAAGCCACAAAGAGAATTTTGAAGGCATCCAAATATAATTAAAATATATTGGCAGTTCTAAATTGATATGTTATCCAAAAACTGATCAGCAACAAACAACCCAATTTAAAAAATGGAAATTGATCTAAATAGTCATTTATTAAAAGAAAATACACATATACAACAGGGACATGAAAAACTATTCAACATCACTGAATGAGGAAAATGAAATTCCAAACCATAGTAAGATATCAGGTTAGCTCAGGAAAGAAGGCTAATATCAGAAAGACTGAAAGAATCCTGGCCAGGTTATAGAAAAAAAGAAAATAAAAAAAAAACACTTTTGTGCTGTTGGCTGAAACTTAAACTAGTACAACATTCAGGAAATCAGTATGGAGGTTTCTCACAAAATTTAGGACAGATCTTGCTTACAATCAAGCTGTCCCATGGGTATATATCTAAGGAAATGAAACCAGGAGGTGGAATAGAGACCTGCACTATTATGTTTATTGCAACATAATTCACACCAGCCAAGAAATGGGAGCAAAATGTCTATTGACTGAAAAATTGATTAAAAAATTGATTAAAAAATGTGATATATATATATATATGCACAATGTAATGATACTTAGCAATAAAAAAGAATGTAATCCTCTCATCTGCATCAATATAATGTTAGGTGAACTAAACTTGGCACAGAAAGAAAAGTACTACATGATTTCACTCATACAGCATCTAAAATGTTAATTTCACAGAAGCTGAGAATAGAACAGTGGCTGCTGAGACTGGGAAGAGCAGCCAGGGGGATGGGGGAATACTGATTGATGGATAACAAGACAGAAGTACATAAAAGACAATTACGGTAGGCTTTGGCACAGAAGGGTGACTATAGTCACCAATAATGTACTGTACTTTACAAAAAATCTAGAAGACTTTGAATTTTTTTTTTTTTTTACCATGGAGAAATAGTAAATGTTTGAGGAAAAACTGTGTTTAACCTGATTTAAGCAATATACAATGTAAGGACATATCAAAACCTTATGTGTGTACCACATTAATATGTAAAATTTTTATGTTTTTATGTGTGGTAAAAGTAAATTTTAAAAATTTATGTTAGAATAATAAATAAATTACTATCTATGCACACGCACACATACTTCTCTCTCATGTACCCACTACAATTCCTAGAGTACTAATTTCTAAAGTAATAGTGTTCCTTATTTTTTAGAAAAACCATTTATCGTCACTTGACAAAGATAGAATGCTTACAGTTTGACTGAAGAGATCAATTGAACAAATAATGGGTGAAGCACTATTTTGCTTTCTGAAGTTTAGAACAAGTACAAAATGTAATAGCTAAAATATCAGAAAAAAATAAAGGTGGCCTGTTAAATCCTACTCTACCATGGAGCTATTCTACTGGTAGAACCTGAAGCACATTTGCAAAATGTATCTACAGAGAGTAACTTAATGTCAAGTTCCAAATTTGCTATATTGTTAAGATCCTAAGGTAACCTTGTTACCTATAATGTAAATAAACACTCTATAACTAGGTGGCCCATGCACTATGATGTTCTTAAGCTCTAAAGTACAGCCAACGTTAACCGATTTGAAAAAAGCCATCCATAATTAATGTCTGCAGATAGCATTCACATTTTGACAGGGAGCGGCAACACCAATAACTCTTCTACCCAGACAGTTTTATGTTTCTTTTCTTCACTAATTATCATTTTGGAAAGTTTTCAAGAGATATCTCTTATTACGGTAGAATGGTTTTCTGATAAAGTTCTAATATATGTGTCCTTATTTTAGGTGAGTTCTAATATGGATAGGTCAGAGTGAACAAAGTCAAGAGTATAAATTCTGAGATACTCAGTCAAAGTATTCTGTTAAATATAGCTCCAAACTAGAAATATACTACCTATGGAAATTTTTTTAATATAAAGAATGTTATTGAAAGCCAAATTATATAGAAAAATATACAATAATGAGCACATTATTTTTCTTGAAGATATTTTACTTTTTGAATATTTGGGTATAATAATCTTTCTTCATGTTCTTGATTTTATAACTATATAAGAAAGGGCTTGCTAGTATGAAAGGAAATTGAAACAGAAGATTAAAACCAAACAACATGGATTGAAGAAGTTTGATCAGTCATCTTTTTAATATTTAGGAAATAAAACATGTTTTAGCTATGACTAATAATACTTTGTACAAAATTTGGTAAGACTTGGTTTCTTTGTTTTGTTTTTTTTTTCCTAGAATTAGCTTCTTTTTAAACTTACCTTTTCCAAATTTATGTTCCTTTTATTCTCAAATCTTACCTTTATAGTCAACTCATTAATGTATCAAATATATTTAATATGAATAAATCAGATATCAACAAATATTATTCTTTAGCTTGCTGTTATAACACTCTACACCAAGAAATTCCTGGCTCTGTCTCATTTGTAATGGTCCATTTCCATTCAGCTCTCTTTGTTCCCACAGGTAGCCCATGCTGAATTGTGTTCTATAGCTTATTCGTTCGTAATCTCTTAGGATATAGACATCTTTGACAACACTACTGAATTCAGCCACCTGGGATCATTTAATGAGGTGTCATAAAATGCTTCATGATTTAATGGGATCTTTTCTAGTTTTCATTTCATCATAATGATATATCATAACAGTTTATGTTTGATCATTAAAAATGACGCAACAGATTCAACTTCAAATCTCAAGTCTGTCAAGATATCAGTTGATACCAAAGGATAAGCTGGCAGAAGCAATCTTGAAAAATACAACTGAAATGTAGATTGCATCAAGACTCAGTGACAGTCAGATTTTTGTGAATGTTAACTTCATCTAGGAAGCGGTCAAGTATGCTTACAAATTTTCTTTGATTCTTCTGCGTAATGTGATATAATTTCTGACAGGTGTCAGAGAGGAATAATTTTATGTGTTGACTAAGTCTCTGGAAAGTCCTACAGTAGTGTTTTAGATAACTGTAAAATAAATTCTTTCCCTTTTCAATTTTCTATATTTCTTGAGTGTTCCTTATGCACATAAATAGAAATTTGTAACAAAATTTCTGTAAAAAGAAATAACAAGTCAGGACATTCATTTTCACTCTTTCTGATGTCTATATTTAATTACTCATATCGTATTTTAATAAATATATAAATGACATGTGTTCTATTGGGCTAGGCTGAGGGAAGTGAGATGATTCCTTTGGATACAAAAGAAGGGAGTATAAATAGTCATCATAAGAGATATTATTCTATATTTAAGTATAAATTATTGAAATTCATAATGAATATAATAGCAAAATGCTAAATAAAGACGGGATGAATGTGCTCCAAGCTGTACTGGGCACAGCAAGGAAACTAAAGGCAGAAACATTTTGGTTTTGGACACTGAGGACAAGGACATCCATTGGTTAAAATGTGAGAACTTGTCATTGAAGACAAGATTTCTGAGCAGTCAGGCATTTGCAGGTGGCTGACAGGATAGCAAATATGATGTTTGATTTTATGTAGCAAATTGACTGGAATAAGGGATGGTCGGATGGCTTTCAAAACCTTATTGTTATGTCTGTTTGTTTTTCTGGAATAAATTACCATTTGGATCTGTAGACTGAGTAAAGAAGTTCCACCCTCATCAACCAGCACAGGCAAGTCCCAGCTCAATGAGTCAGAAGAAAGGCAACTGTCTCTCGGACAAGCTGGGCCAACCTCCTTTCTAGGATGTCTCTCTCTCTCTCCCTCTGTCTCCCTCTCTCTCTTCCTCCCTCAATAAACACACACATGCCCAAACACAATCGATTTTTGCTGTTGAACAAAACAAGCAAGTTACATCCATTTTACAAGTTCAGAAAAAAAAAGAAACCTAAACAATGAATTTTTTATTGACATTTACACAGATTATAAAACAGTATCCTCCCAAAGCAACATAATGATGGTATCAATCATTGGAGAAACATCCAATCATGGAGAAAAAAAGAATTGTGATACACATATGCACTCTCAAAGAAAATTTTATGTGTGTTTGTAGTCTGTATATGCATATGGTAAACATCATTTGATATGATTGATTTTTAATACTCTGTAGAGTGGATTCCATTATAAACTTTAAATGGAAATTAAAATGAGAAACTTCTGTTAAAAGCATGTAATATATGATAGCTACCAGCGCCTTCACTGGTTGTGTGAGGTCATTAAGGTGTCCCTGGGATAGAATAGCAGGACTATATGTTCTCATCAGGTCTCTACTGCAGATGCTCAGCCTGCTCCTTATGCTCTTTGGAGCCATAAATGCCACTGTCCTTAGAGTTGAGAATTCTGTAAGCAAACTACTCAAGTAAACTAGACTTTTCTTTCAGCACTTCCACAACTAACGCTCTGTCTGGTCACTTGGACAGTCTCTCACCTGATCTGTAGTGCCAGCTCCTCAGGCCTTTCTTCCATCTCTGCATCCTCCCTCTTATTCACAAAACAGAAACTGAAACAGAAGTTTTTGACATTGTCAGATCATATGTCTACTCTGCTCCAAGCCCTGCAAATGACTCCCCCATTTTCATTAGAAAAATCACTGATAAGTTTTCACATTGGGGATTCATACTCTGTTTTCTGTAAAGAGCCAGACAGTAAATGTTTTAGGCCTTGTAGCCAAGCAGTCTCTGTAGCACCTACTCCACCCAGCCTTTGTGGAAACATGAAGACCACTTAGCAGATGCACGTCATCACATTGGTGTGTGCTGTGTTCTAATAAACTGTGATAACAGAAACAGCCAGAGCCTGGCTTTGGCTCCTGGATTGCAGCTTACTGCCCACTGCCATGCATCACCTGGACCTTCACGGTCAGCCAGGTTGTTTCCTATTGCTCTTCCCATCCATTCTGCACAATCTCTGCAAACCTCCCTGACACTCCCAGGTTACGACAGGCATAGACCTACCTTAGGCTTTTTGTTGTGGCTGTTTTTCCTACGTAGAACATCCTTCCCTGGTATTTGTTATATCCTTCTTCTTTTCAAATATTTTCTCAAACCTCACTTTCTCATTCCGATATAACCTAGTCATCATTTTAAAACCCTCACCCCCGATCCTAATCTCCAGAAATCTCAAGCCATCATATCTTGCCTACTAGTTTTTCTCCCACAGTATGAATCACTTCTTTTACTTTTTAATTTTATTCACCAACAGAGGAAACATGAATCTTTACGTATATGAAACATATACCAATGAGTAAGTGAATGCCTACAGCTAGTGGGTACTTGGAAACAAATTTAGCCACAAGTATACCAATGAATCTCTACATATATGAAACATATTTTAGTAAGAATTACAGTCATCAAAAATATGTCCACTATTTTTTTATTTCTCATATACACTAGTGAGATGCAATGACAATGAGATTATGTGCACACTTCTTTTGTGTGTTTTTAAATATATATACATATATATGTGTGTATGTATTAAACTATAGAGAAATACTGGAATTATGTTCCCTTTGTTTTGAAATGCATGGCTATAGAAATGTTTTTTAAGTTAAAAAATTACGATAGTTCTGAAAACATTTTAACATTTTAATTATAAATGTAAGTATGAGAAGTGTTAAAATGACCAGGAAATTGAAACATTTCTAAATCCCCACATTCCTGTACTGATTCTCCCCTAACCAAATGAATCACTTAATATCAAATTGTTATAGAACCATGTTGTATGAAATATATGGAAGTACATTTGTTCACTCACTTATAAATCATTTGGGTATTTTCAAATTAAAGATGGTTGTAAAGTTAAATCACACACAGTAACTTTATTTGAATGACTTCTCCTCCTTTCCCACTAGACTTCCATCAAAGGGCTTACTCAATTAAGTGAGCATTTCTCTGTATTTCCATGGATACACTTCAACACAAATCAAAATTTAAAATTCCATTTACCAAGCCAGGCTTCCTTGTGGCATTACAACTCCATCAGAGAGAGAATGTGAAAAATATAATTACGTGCATTCATATTTTTGTCATATATATTTCTTTAATGTGACTTGATCAGCTCAGGCTTCAGTCTATTTTGCTGGTTTTTGCTTGCTGGTTTGTGCATTTTTGTGGTGTTTTTTTTTGGCTATCGGATGGTAACAGTGGCTCTTGTCTTGATGGCCCTTGGAAATACCTAATTTAAAATCACAGAAATGGAAATTGCCCATATTTTATATCTTTGTGTGGCCTGTGATATTATTCCATAGCAAGTTTTTACTTGTCTGGTTCTCCATGCATGTTCTCTCCTGTTTCACCTTGTGCTCACACAGACATCACATCCATCACTCTTTTTACTACAGTGTATCCCCTTGTATGTGAGAAGAGCAGAGAGAGAAATTCCTGCCCTACCTGCCTCCCCTCAGGCATCATCTGTGGCACAGAGCATTTTGACTCCACTGATAAATGTCAGGGATACTAAATGCTTTCCACAACTCGTGTGGTCAGAACAAGGCAGGACATTGACTAGCTCCTATTGACTGCTATTTGTTCTCTGTACATTATCTCCTTCAGTTTTATAGACTGGTTTTCATTACAAATTGATAGTCATACTACAGATGGGGAGGGGGTGCTGAGGCATAGTGATCTCAGTACAAGAGCCTGTTTGAATACAAACTTATTAACTCAAAAGCCATCATTTTAACAATAAACATTTTGCTAGTCTCTAGTAAAATTTCCATGCATTACCCTTAATCTTTTTATTTCTGAAATTTTCTCTCAATACAGGAAGTGGAATTTGATTTTAAATATGTTTCATCCAAAATGCATAATTACATTTAAGTGCATTTTGACATATATTCTAAGAAATTTGAAAAATACCTCCTGATTTCATGTGTTTTGTATTCTGATAAAGTATTCTAGCATGAAACAATGGGATATTAATTTACAGAATTCTACCATTTCTGTGCTTTTAAAACTAGTATCTATTCCCCGTACTGTCATACTTGTGGCTAAATTGGTTTCCAAGTACCCACTAGCCGTAGGCATTCACTTACTCTGCATATTACTAACATCAGTGGTTTGAATAAAAATGGCTCATTTATTCTCTGAGAATATTTATTTTTTACCATAAACATTTCTGCAAATTAATTGTAGAAGAAAACGCAGAACTTTGGGAGAAATGTCCAGAAAGCTACGTAGCTTTTAAACACAATGGTTTCAAATTACAGCTTTTAATACAGAATATATTAAGGTTTTGAATGTCATATCTGTTGCATAAATTCTGTTTTTCTTTTCTTAAAATGATTATTTTCACCTGTCTGCACAAAGTATGCGGTTGTTGGTATCACCTTCCTGCTTCTATGATGTGGAGTTTTCAGCTTCCACCCATTTAAAATTCTGAAATCATATGATCTATTTTTATTCAGCTGCATCTTGTGATCATCACTATCCCAGCAGACATGGTGACAATGGATAAATGCATTAGAATGTCCCATGGCTTCTCACAACCACAGTGGTGTGTATCCATGAAACATTCCTCAAGAAAGGCATGGCATGCCAGAGTGGGAATTCTCTCCCTGGAGCAAAGATGTGCTCATCTCTGCTAGGATTTTAGTTTACAAACAAAATTACTACATTCAGTTTTTCATTATTTGAGAGTTACAAAGAGCTTTCATCTGCATGTTTTGGCTGCATTAATTCCTTTCGGAAACCAGCCACAAGCACTAAATGAAATATTTATTTTTCATTTTACCTTCCCAAAACTCTTGGCAAGAATTCAGGGAAGGTATTATATTTTCATTGAATACATGAAAACCTGAGGTTCAAAGACATTCATAAATCCTCTCCAAGTTATGTATGTGGTGAGCACCAGAGCTCCGAGAAGCCCTTCTGCACCAGAGTCATGCTCCCCACCTCTCTTCACTTGTGTTTCTAGAACACGGAGACCCTGCTGTGAAGAGGTAAAGAGGTGAAGTGTTCCCAAGTGGTTCCAAGTGGTCCTAACTCAGTCCACTTAGGCTCACTGTCTGACCCTATTGTACTTCTTTGGCTGTGTTTGTTTGGAAAAACTCATTTAACTACTCTGTATCTCAATTTTGTTCTTATATGAAAACTAGAAGAATATTTACCAACCTGGATAATACGGGTTGTTATGAGTTTTACGTAACAATCTTTGGTTTATTTTGGACATTCTGGGTATTCTTAAGTGCTAGTATGAACTAATAATAACAAACACCAACCACCTGTTTTAGACTGCTCATTTTTGACATAAATTAGACAATACATAGTAGTAAGTTAATTCCTAATGACTTTAGATTTATAAAATCTGATAAAAATGGATGCTTTAAACAGCTATAAATGATTCATGCACAGAAACTCTCTGAAGCCTAGGGGGAAAGCAAACAACTTCAGTAAAAGGAAGGCACTGAGATAAGGATAGAGCATCTTAGGTCCCCTGTTCTCCCTTTCCCCAGACACAGCACCCTGCTCACCAGCACAGCTCATGCGGTGAATGATCAAGAAATAATATCAGGGAGTGGCAGTGGAGACTGACTTTTATTAGTGGTAAACAAGCAAACATGGAGTTCATAACTGAGTGCAAAGCCACAGGATACCGATAACTGAACCCAGCATTAGGCTGATTCAAACCCAAAGATGTGCCTGCTGAGGTCCCCCCAACTACACCTGTCTCCAAAGAAGTGCAGAGCAAAGCTCCCAGGAGGAAGAAAGGAGAAAACTAGGCCTTACCAGTCAGTTTCCTCCCAAACATGTCATTGAGAAACAAACAGAATCACTCTACAAATAGAGATATGGAGAAATAAGCAATAAATAACAGAAGCACCTAGGATGGAGAATAAAGGCATCCCAGTAAAAACAAAACAACAACAACAAAAAATGCAAAACTCAAATTAAGAAAAAAAAAAGTCATTGTTCATCATATTGGATGTGTTTGAAATATTCCCTTTAAATCCTCCTGATAAACTGTGCACTCTACGTCCTCCATTTTACCCATGAGATGGGGAAATCAGAGAAATTTACTTACTGCCTGTGTCATGAGGCTACTATAAGAAGGAACTGGTCTTGGAATGTGGGACAGTAATTCCAATATTTAAGCAGAAAGTAAGACATGTGGCAGAAGGATGCAATCTCTCATTAATGTAGACACCAAGTTGTCGTAGGAATGTGCTTCAAAAGCAGAAAGTAAAATGAAATACATCTGATAATCCTAATGGGATACAATGGCAAGTCTAATTTCCTCTCTATTATAAAAATGTCTTAAAGTATTATTTTCAAATTTTAAATGAAGTCATGTCAAAGATTTTATTTTTGCTTCTCCATGAAACCACTAGTGAAATGATAAAAATGGTTCAAAGAGCATATCAGAAACTAGGTGCATATGGGCAATTTATCAAAAAAATAAGACAGGATTGCTAGATTAGCTTTTTAATAAATGATTAATATGTAATGGAGATATGTATCATCACCTTTAGTGTTTAATCACTTGTACCACATGGAAATGATTTACATCTCTACTGGACAAATTTACAATTTGATCTTTGCCCTTACAGATGTCAAAATTGTCCTATCAATTAAAAAGTCAAGTCCATGGCAAGAGGAAAGAGCATCCAGTAGTCTCTTGTCTGTTTTCAATTTTCAAAAAATAAATATTCTGAAAAACGTATGCAAATATTTGCCACTTCTATTTAGGAACAATTTTTTTCTCTTGGCCACTCAAAGTCTTCGCTACTCCTCTCCTTGTTCTGTATTGGGGACATGAAGAGGACGACTCACCTCTGGACACTTCCTTCGGAAGTAATGTCCTTTTTCATGCACCTCATATAGTGTCCCTTTTTGGATGGAAGTTTTGGTTTTTTGTTGTTTGTTTTTTCTTTTATTTCACCCAGATTACCTGACTAGGTTTCCTTAATTGGATTAAGAATTATTCTAGTCTATGATCTAGATATTTTAAATATATAGTTCAAAATACACACACACACACACACACACACACATCCCTTCCCAGGACATTTGTGTCCTAGTTCATGGAGCTTCCCTGGGCCACCATCTATACTATAATCCATAACAAACCAGAGTCCCTGAGGACTTTTTCTAGTCAATGGTGGACAGCCAGGATGGCATAGAGAGCTCTTGCTCCTGGCTCTTTGGAGATTTCACCTTAGGGCAACACCCAAAGCTTGCACAGTGAGCGTTCCTCCACTTTCATCTTAACAGCTTTTACCTCTTTATTCCTGTTACAATTTTACGAACACGTCTTAGTTATCTTTGTTATGGTATTTTTTGAGGAAGGGGTACTAGGAATTAAACTCAGGGGCACTTGACCACTGAGCCACATCTCCAGCCCTATTTTGTATTTTATTTTAGAGACAGAGTCTCACTGAGTTGTGTAGAACCTTGCTTTTGCTAAGGCTGGCTTTGAACTCTAGATCCCCCTGACTCAGCCTCCTGAGCCACCGGAATTACAAGCCTGCGCCACGGTGCCCAAAGCCCAGCACCTGTCTATTGGTTTTTTGAACTGCTTGTGCAGCAACCCATTCATGGAAGGACTTTCACTTCCCCTTCTCTACTCTGTTCCTCTTTAGGTCTCGTCCAATATTATCCTCATGGTGGACATTGTCCAATTATCTTAGTTTTCCTTCTCTACTCAAATAGCCTTTAATATACCTGTGTTAAAAATATTTTTTATCATACTTGTTCATTTGTATATATATCTCTTATTCTTTGCACACAATGTGTTCTTAATGTGAGAGGAACATTTGAACTAATCAATGCATGAATGATTTCTACATAGTAGAAATTATAAGAATTATTAGAAGAAAGTCATTTGTAAATTATCATAATATACTAGTAATTTATTATGGTCAAGTCATAGGAAAGTACAGGTAATGAGATCCAATCCCTGTAACCCTCAGGATTCTGTTCAGAGGCCACTTTCCTCATAAAGCTTTCTTTTCTCTAATAAGGGAAAATACTGTGTCTTTATGAAATAATTTTATCATCTCGAAAATTAATTTTCTACAATTTATTTTATGCACATACATACATTTTTATGTATATATTATTTGTATATACATAAAATATATTATTTGTTTTATTTTGTCTGATACAGAATACTACAAGTCTCTTGAGTTACTTTTTATTTCCATATATCCTTCTTTGGTCTTAAATAGGTACTGCTGGGAAAAGGTGGCAATCTCTTTTACTCACACAGTTTCCTTAGTGATGAACTCTACACAGTTCATGTATTAGCATGAAGACAGAGTCCCTCTACAACTTTTATGTCCCCCTACAAATTTCATGTCTCATGTTGCTGACATCTTGGTATGATTACCCTAATTTCTATTAACAGCAGCCTATGGCTGCAGCAGGAAATTAAGTACTTTAACAAAAAACAAGAACTTGTGTGTAAGAAGAAAGGGTTGTAAGGATAACAGAGTTAGTAGAGGAAGAGTGAGAAGAATCTGAAATAAGAACACCATGTTAGTGTAATTGGAGTACTAACTAGTCATGTGAGTCATATTAGGAATTGTTTAAAGGGAATTCTAAGAAGAAATGTTGTTTCAAAACTCATCATTCCTATGATAAATTTCCTTGTCCTAGATTCTACAAATGATTCAGGAGCCATTCTTCTGAATTAATGAGTCATCATATGAAAGAAGGTCTAAACATAATCCCTTACCCCCACAAAGAAAAAAAATATTCTGTGTGTCTCATATCTGGCAAAGGTTGATAAATGGTTACATGGTCCATAAATTAATGCAAAGGTTGGATAGATTACTACAGACTATTATCCTAAGAATTTTGAAGACAATGTTTTCCCATTAAATGTTACTCAGAGTATAATGAATTATGATAATTAATTTCAAATACAGACTTTCTGCTGAAAGACATTTTCATTCAACAAATATATTTTCCATGTGATTGGAATTACAAGTTCCAAACATGTCAAGTAATTCATTAAGAGCTTTCATTTCAGGTTCAAGTGTTTGAACACAAGGTGGTTGTCAGAAAATTTTATCATTTTTTTCTAAGGAAAGATCACAACATTTTATTGCTGATTTTAATGTATCAGTGAGTACTCGTTATTATCTGAATAAGAAGTCCATGTCACTGAGAAATTGGAATGCTGTGGGACTTAAAGCCTGTGAATTAAATATTATATCTTTAACAGAATAATAAATCACATTGCCCATGGCACTTTCCCAAGGTCTGCAGCTATAGTTTAAGGTGGATGGATTTTTGCTTCATCCAGAAAATCACCAAACTCTCTTCACACCCAGACATAGTAACACTTCACCTATTTATGTATTTATTTTTCATTTGCTTGAGGTGACATCTTGCTGAGCTTTTGTAGTTCTGACTTCATTTTATGTAGGCTGCCATCGTGCACCCTTGAGTTGGAAGCAGAAGACATAGACCTAAGAACAGCCTCAAACTCTGATGAGTTCAAGTAATGACAGTGGCCTTCACCATTTATGTCTCAAGATGCATAGTTCAATGAATCCTCTAGATGTTCTAGAGAATCTTCTTAGTATAATTCTTATACACTCATAAGGGGAAATTTGTATTTTCTCCCGTTCTTTGATCTTATTAATGATGTATAGTTACATAAGTTTGATAAATAAACAAAAATAAAATTTCCTTTTGGTAAATAATATAACACTTGAGGACACTGATTCATTCTAGATAGAGTTGTTATATTTAAAAATACAAAATAAATGTGCAAAGAATACAGCATTATCCAAATTCATATGGCATTTAACTACAACAAAAGCTGAGTGACTTAGTAAACAAGGATTAATTCACATCAAAGGTTTAAAAAATATATTTCATTGGAGAAAAGGTGGTAAGAATGAGAAAGAGCTCTGTCTCTTAATGTAACAGGTTGGTTCTGTAGATTTGCCTGAAGCAAAGAAGTAACAATAATAGAATACAAGAGAAGACTAATCTAATCTGCCAAATGACTGGGCAAAAGTTAAGACTACATAATTTTAATATTGTTTAAAATCTGAGTCATTCCTTTGAACACAAGTATGAACTTGAATAATACATAAATAATGTCTCAAGTACATTTTAAAGCTTGTAAACCAATGCAATTTTCTTGAGCACACATTGATGATCTTCAGAGAATATCTATTGAATATATTTGTGATGTAAAGATGAGAAAGGTTTATGAAAGGTAGATGAATACCAAAAATAAAAAAATAATAATAAATAAACAAGTCAGATCATGGCAGCAACCATAGCAGAAACCAGAATTGAATTTAATGGACGATGAAGGAGAAGCAGATTATACACTGTGTAAGGAATTCAGGAAATATTTATAGAACTGGGTATTGAAGAATAGGTAAAATTAAAGCAGTTGGAATGATAAAAAGTTTCCGGAGGAAAAAAAACAACAACAAAAGCACAGACACTTGAGGTGAGAGATCATGCTTAGAAAATAATGAAAAGAATTTCTGCTTGGATTTAGCACAGACACTGTGCAGGGAGTGGTTGGCAAAGAAACTGCAATGAGTTGCTGGAGTCATGTTCTGAAGACACTTAGATCTCAGAATGAGTTGTTGGCAATTAATTCACTAGAAATTGAAAGTTATAAAGTAGGAAATCAGCATGTTCCAAACTCTAGGGAAAGTAGAAAACAGCAATTAACTATCATGATGCATCCTGCTCCTTCTAATCTTGTGAAAATCTGGATGTGGCCAGAGAAGTGAATAAGTAGCATTTTAATATTGTGCTAATGTATGTTTTTAGAATTATTTTATTGGAAACATACTTTTTATTAATCTGGGTGTTCTATACAGGGGGAATCCTTATCTGCTAACTATCAAAGTCTCATTTTTGAAAAAGAAGGTTTCAAAAAAATAATTTCATTAACTGTGTCTCCTCAATCATAGTGGACATTGAATTAGAACACAAAAAAATGGGGACAGCATAAAAGTCGAATGCTGACATGGAGTTTTCCTTCCAAACAAAAATTATTTATCTCAGATTTCTGATGTCAGCTAAGTGAAATGTAATTATAGTTGTTTTTAATATACAGAGAAAATGCAAGCAAATGCTCCATTACATTTAGTGCGAGAAAAAGGTAAATAGATAAAATTCAAACTCTCTATATGTGTGTATTCAAGTAAGGAGAGGTGTGTGTGTGTGTATGCATATATATGAAAGAGATAATCTGGGCTTTTTGAGTAAAGGTCAAATATATGTTTGGTTCCCACAAAGGCATAAACTGATATGCTTACTATAATGTAATATTTTTGAGTAATTTTATATGCCATTGAGAGATATGAGAATTTCTAATGAGTAAGTAATGAACTTCTACTAAGACAAAATTGCATTATATTACATATTACCTTTGAATACCGCACACTTTCTGGCCTCGAGTTAAAACATCTGACAAACATTAAGTTCTTAAGGACTATTTGCTTCTGCCTCAGCGGATACTTGGCCCCTCTCTGCAGTGGTGCTCAGACCTCTGCCTTCCACACTGGCAGTCAGGGAGGCTCCCAGGTCAGGTGTGGCCATCTCTCCCAGAAATCTGCATATTTCTCAAGGTTGAGTCCAACGCAGTATTTTATTTCTAGTGCCCAGAACAGCATTTTGAACTCACTAATACATAACATTTGTCGAGTGAAAATATAAATTCAGTAATTAAGTAGGGGAAATATTTAATTAATCACTTATATGTCTACATGTTGCAAAAAAATGAAAATTTACAGTAATTTATTATTTAACACAGTGTTCTTTGTGCTATATAATATAAAAAAACACTTACGTAAGGGCAGGAAAATTGGTAAAAAGAAGATTTATACTTAACTTGAATTTTTTTTTGGAAAACAAATTTAAAATATAAAACTTAAAGTCCACTCTCATTTGTTCTACACATTGTTTGGAATTCATACTTTATATAAGGTACTATATCAATTCCTATGAGAGATACAAAGATAAAAGAGACATAGTGTCTGCTTGAAATAATGAAAAATCTAGTAGAGATATAAACTAGATATACTGGATTTCAAGTTAGAAAATGATAATTGGCATTCAAGATGTGCTTCAGCAGTGTTTTCCAAACTTCTCTTTAGCTCAACCCATGGTTATAAATCTTTTATACTGTGTATGCACATATAAAACTGGAATAAATGTGTCACAAAGCAGTATTTTACCTTTAATGTTTACAATACCCTCTAATGTTCCCCATTTTATCCTTCCTGTTTATTAATGGGTGTTCACTCATTAAACTACTTTTGTATCATGATAATAATCAACACACTGTTTGAAAATATAGAACTCTTTGGAGAATCTTCAATGGCACAGCACTCTCCCTACATATTGGATAAAACATACCTCTGTAATAATTAAGTGAGCAAATTTGGTACAAAGGAATACGTCGAGACCAAAGGAACTGCATAAATAAAAGTATTTCCACAATTTTGGAGGAATGAATATTTTGAACAAGTAGTTTAGTTAGGCTTAGAATTCAAACAGAAGTCTAAGATGGTCTGCAAGATGTGCTCCCTTTGAGTGTAGCAGAACACATGGATAGTTTCCTCAATTATGTTACTTTCTCTGGCAGAAAAAAAAAAAAAAGATTTTTGCAGGTGTAAATAAACCGTCTTTTCTACTGTGTTATTCCAAAAGGGATTGTCTTAGGTGAGTCGGACTTAGTCAAATAACTCCTTACAAAATGGATTTGAATTCAGAGATACTCCCTTTTGTTAGCTATAAAGATTCAGCCTTCAAAAATTCTGTAAGCTTCAAAGAAATGAATTCTGCAAACAAAATATGAGCTTGGAAGACGATACTGAGCCAGCCTAGTCAACATCTCAGGATCACGAAACCCACAGTACAGAATCCAGCAGAGAACACCAGATATCTGACCTCAAGAAGGGTGAGATAAGAAATATGTGTTTTCTTAAACCATCAAGTTGGTGATGTATTTGTTTCCTAACAATAGAAAACAGCTGGAATGTGGGTGCAAACAATGTTAATAGAAAGATTCCTGGAGATGTCATTGGAATTCAGATCGTATGTTATGCCATGAGAACTCATTGAAAAGTCTGAGCTTTATTCTTTAAGATATATGAAGCTATTTTTTGTAGATTTTAGAGAAAGAAATTGCTCAAAAAGGAAAGTGTCCCATGAAGAAGGTGATGTCATCACAATTATAATAATCTCTAAATTATTAATTAAATAAATTTTCTTTTAAGAACCGAATTTTTTTTTATTAAGATGGATAGAGGTGTAGATATATGCTTAGGAATAAGAGTAGGTAATGATCCACACATGGGTGTTGCAAGTAAAACCACAGGAAAGCGGACAAAAGAGAACATCATCCAGGAGTGGTAGTCTTGGGAGCCTGTGCTGAATGTGGTCAGGATTGCTTACAATTACACAGAACATATAACACTCTGCCCTTCCACATCTGGATACAGTACTGACAGAATAATCTTTCTTTCCATAGAAATAATGAACTGTACCCCTGCCAGATGGAAAGGATACTCAATTCAACAATGGCACTCATACTCTCAAGGAATATAGATCTATCAGACTTTGTTTTCTTTTCTCTGAAAGTAGATGGTAACCAGATCTTACTTCTTGGCTTTAGTAAGCTTCCGGAGGTCTTGGATTTACTATGAGAAAAAAGTCCCTAATATAGAAACAAAGCCATTCAATGTTCTAATGGAGAACTGTCACATTAATTTTAACAATTAAAAAATGGATCTAATTTTTTATGCTAAGTCCAAAAAAGGACTTACAGCTCAGACTGTATGCGGACAAATATGTTTCATTATAATTTCTGATTATTTCTAGATTATTACTTATCTTTTATATTTTAATTATTAAAAGTTAGAGTACCAATCATAAACATTGAGAATATGCCATTAGTTAGAAAAACAAACATAAGATCAGATCATATAAGTTTCATTCAATTGTTTCTAATGTTTTGTTACTTTATTTGACAATGAGTATGGCATTAATAATTGATCATTTTAAGATAACATAATATTCATCTTTCCATCACAGACTTTGAGGCAGTGGGGCAGGATCTGGAAAGGCCAAAACAGTCACCTCCAGCCATGGGCAGTATATAGTCCACCTCTACCTGAATGCCAGAAATATCTTATCATTTTATTGCTTCCTGTGATTTGAGATGCTTGGGAAAACGTTCCTGAGGGACATTTTTGCCTTTAGGAATATAAATATGGCTCCCATATTCCTCAGTGAACAGCTTAGAGCAGGTGGCATTCCCAGAGCTGTCAATCTGAAAAGCAGTACATTAGCTATATGACTTATACTTTGTGTGAACCAAGCCAAAAGATTTCTGAAAATGCACAGAGAATAACTTTCAAAATAAGTACTTCTCAGGATATACTAACATTTTGCATGTCATTCATTAAAGAAAGTTTGCGAACTGACTAATGATTCACATAATATGTAATTTTTACCAATTTAAAATAGACACCTGAACTGGATGAAAAAGGAAAGACATCATACATTTTTATTGTATGTAAACTGCATAGAACTCTTATTAAAGGCACAGACTTGGTTAGACCAAGATCATAATGATGTCATCACAAATTCAGTGAACTGTAATATAAAAATTAAAGTTACAACCACAAATGCATACATTCTCCACCTCATGCAAACATACTCATATTTTCCTTACAACAAGAAATAATATAGAAAAAAGAAGCATCTTATATTTTTTACCTTCTCTAAGATCTGAAAGAGATGCTATATTTTTATTTCTGCTTCTCTTCACTAAGACAGTATTACCTTCAGTAGCTACAGAGAAAGTAAAAGCAGAAATATCAGCCAAAATGATAGCTCCTTCCTGTTTATAAGTACTTTTTTTAAATTTAATTATTTTATTTAAATGCATTTCAAGTCATAGTATATAAACAGAGCTCAGTTTTTCCATTTCTCTGGTTGCAAACCAGATAGAGTCACACCATCTGTGTCTTTGTACATGCACCAGGGGTAGTAATGACCCTCTCAATCAACCATCATATGGTGACTTATATTCCTTTTTCAAATAACTTTTGCAAATTTACTAATTTACAATGGAAAAATCAAATTTTCCATCCCCAGGTACCACAGGGACACTTTCTGTTCCTCTCTTCAAGGCAACTTTTGCAATAAATCAAAGACAGTATCTGGCTATAAATGAACTGATATAATTTTGTGTCAAGAAACAAGTTTGGGGTTGTATAAGATACAGGATGGTGAGCATGTCCTTTCTTCTGCTGTATAAAAATGCAAAGCTTAGTAAATGAATCAGTATATTTTAAGCTCTGAGCTTGTAACTAAAGAGCCATATCAATTCCCATTACCTATAATCATTATCAAAGCACAGTCTACTTCAAATGAATTAATTAATGTAATATACAATTAAACATATAGGAGATTTCCATTAAAATGTAAGGGGGTAAAGTTGGAAGTAATTTGTGTGATTTTACAAATTGTATTCAATTATTAAATTTCTGAGGCTCTTGTTTGATGTGCTGAAAAAATCAGCTACACACTCTCTGAAGTTACTTTTAATATCACAGTTTTTAATACCTTGCCAACATTCACTTCAGTCAACTCAGAAGGCATCTGATTTACATTTTATCCTTGGGATCAAAAACCCACTTAAGATTCTCTAATCTGTTTGAGAGCAGTGAGCACCCTTTTGGTGGGATATTGTGTACAAGCTTTTTCAGATACTTATTTAGCACTTTTGTAGCTGTGTCAGACAGTTTTTTGCTGTGATCAAAATACTTGACAAAGAGGAAAGATTTATTTTGGCTCATAGTTTCAGAGGGTCCAGGCCATGGTCTGCAATTCCATTGCCTGGGATGAGGCAGAATGTAACGGCAGGAGAATGTGGTGGCAGAAGGCTGCTTAGCCCATGTCAGCCAAAAAGAGAAAAAGAGAGAAAGAGAACGGGAGAGCAAATGTGGGCCAGGGACAAGATATAGTCCCCACAGGCATGCATCAGTGATCTAATTATTTCAACCATGTTCCATATGCCTACAGTTCCCACCACCATCCAGTAGTCCTTTCAATTATTAATTTATCAAATGGATTAATCCACTGATAATGGTAGAGACCTCATGACTCGATCATATCTTGAAAACTCTACTTTTGAGCATTGCTGTGTTGGGGATCCATGCTTTAACAAATGAGACATTGGGGAACATGCCATATGCGAACCATAACGCCATCTTTGATCCTTCTTTTACTTCATTTGATATATTCAATCTATCACCAGGTTTTGTGGATTTCTTTCTTTGAAAATTTTCTTCATGCTAGTTCAAGCTGTTGTCTCTTAAATATCTGGATGGCTGCAAATTTCCTTAGTAAATTAACTAATGTGCTGCTTGTTCATAGTAATGTGAATAATCTTACATTGTTTGGACTAACAAGTAAGAACTAAGGTGCTAAACCTCATAAGAACTTTCATCGCATGTCTATGACATAAATATTGTAATTATTAAGTTCTTTATTCCAATATTCCTCCAAATGAATTCCAGGACTTTCAAACTAATTTCTTTATAATTATGATATATATTAGGTATATAGCTATGATTGTATACTAAATAATCATGTAATTGTTAATAATAAAATTAAAGCTGTAAAGTTTGAGAAAGAACACAAAGGCTCACAGTATCAAATGAAATTCAAATATGTTTCTCAGTCTCATACTTCAATAATTCAAATGATCTGAATAATAGAAAAATAAAGGTAAAAAAAAGAGGAGTCTAAAACTGCCAACCTAGCTCACTGCATCTTTCCTCGTCATGTTAGAACTGACACTGGTCCATATTTACAATATAATATTTAAAATACAGCATATGGAACATCATATGCACATAAAGGTTACTTCAGTCATGAGGTATGTCTGTTTTATATTTCAATCATTATACAGAAGGTGTAACACTTTATAGCAGGGCATGGCTTATAAATCTATCAATTCCAGATTTATTCATTGTAAGAAAGTTATATAGTCAGTACATTCCTATAAAATGTGTTCCATAAATGAGGACTCTTCATTAGCTTTTTTATAGAAAATACTATCAGAAATTTTGGGGTTTTCTTGGCTAATGCCACAAGTTACCAAACTGAAAGGAAAAGCAAGCCACACTCTGCAGCATATCTTCAGCCAGAGTCCAACTAGGGACAATCCATTCAGTGCCCACCTCAGTTGTGCCCCACCAGGAGGATTCCAGATCTCAAGACAGGTGCAAACAGGGACAGTTGGATAATATGTATACGAACTTCTGGGCTCCCACCAGCCCGTGGCCACTCCAAGATGGTATCCAGCTTGAGCTCTCTGCTCTCTACCTGAGAACCATACAGCATCCATCCCAGGCTGGCTCACGATGCCATCTCTGGATTATTCAAGTTCAGAACACCCTTCTGCTCCATGCGTTGCCCTGGGCCAAATTTCCTTTGCAGATTCTGTCTTTCTGCCTGAATCAGTCCTTCCCTCTCATGAACCAGCATGATGGCATTATCAGCTAGATTCCTAAGGTATTTCATTCTGTCCTTTGTTCAAAGCACCTGCATTTTGGTGTCTCTATGATTTTGATATTGAATTTCAGTGTATTCCTTTTGTCATCCACCTCACTGGGAAGCAGCATTCCTGCTGCCTGAATCTGGAGCCATAGAGCAACAGGGAATCACACCCCTCCTCTATCTCCCATCTTTGTCTCCTGACCAATACATTAAAAAGGGGACTCTGGGAAAGCCAGGAAATCAAATGCAAAATAGTCAGCTTCTTTATGAAAATCAAAAGAGAAGTCTCACTCCAAAAAGGTTTTTCTCAACATTCTTTTTTTTAAACCTCCATTTTCTATCTCTCTCTCAACTTTATTGGTACAATCCACTTATTGTCCTTTCTTCCTGTTTCTTCACCTAACTCACTTTCCAAGTAGATATCCTTTCTTTAGTGTCTCCCCAAGACAATAATAGTTACAAAATCATTATACTTGATAGTATCTGATGATATTTTTAAATATTTATTTTTTTAGTTGTAGGTGGACACAATAGCTTTATTTTACTTTTATGTGGTGCTGAGGATCGAACCCAGTGCCTCCTGCATGCTAGGCGAGCATGCTACCACTGCGCCATAACCCCAGCCCCTGATGATAGATCTTTTTTTTTTTTTTTTTTGGTATCTGGAATTGAACTCATGGCTACTCGTCTACTGAGCCACATCCCCAGCCCTATTTTGTGTTTTGTGTAGAGACAGGGTCTCACTGAGTTGCTTAGAGCCTTGCCATTGCTGAGGCTGGCTTTGAACTTGCGATTCTCCTGTCTCAGCCTCCCTGAGATAGATCTTTAGCAGTTGAAATCACATGCTTTTCTAAATGCAATTAAAATTCTTTAATTAAAAACTTCCTTAAGCTTCAGTAGGATGGATTGAAAATTACTAATGAATTCATGATTTTGTTAATGTATACTGCTTGAACTATGAGACCATAACCAAGAACATCATTTAATAACCCTTCAGTGGGGAGAAGGAGGATGACACATACATAAAGAATAGAGAAAAATGAAGTTGGAAAAAATCTTTATCAGGTTAGAAACGAAAAGCTTTGAAATAATCCAGCTAGTTATAATTTATTTAAATGCACTGGGAAGAGAACATTATAAAATATTCCACATAACTATTTCAAAGTTTTTTACCTAAAGAAATATTCCATAATGTTTGAAAATTGTAGAGACAATCAAGGTGAGATATTGACTATGGAAATAGTGGTCTGGCATATTCTGGCATATGTATTTAATGGCTGAAGAAAAGCTCCCCAGCTACTTTCAGAACTAGAGAATTAAAAAAAAGTAAGAAAAGATACAAAACTTTCAGTGAATAAACAATACCAACTTGTACCTGAAAAAAATTAAAGAAGCCTTAGAAAGTAAACAAGAGAGAAATCAGAATATATTTACAGTGAACTAGATTAAACAATTGGTTTCTGAAATAAAAGCAAGAATAAAATATCTTTTGTTCTTTAAGTTTGAGAGCATGTGATAGAACTTCTGTAGAAACCATGAACAAAGGCTCATTGAGAGAAGCAAAACACCATGTTGCACAGAAAACAAAACCACAACCACATGGAATCTGCCTAATTGTGCTACTCATTAGCACTGGGAAATTTCCTGTTTTCTTTCTTTAAACTTCCAATAGGTATTATTTGTCAATACAGATACACAACAATTTAGCTTTCTTACTGATAGGGTAATAATCAAGAAATCATCAGATTTTAATAATAAATTTTAAAGTGACTTTAATTTTTAAAAAGGAAGTAAACTAATCAGTTTCAATAAGAAAAGAGGTGTTGAGATTGTAGTCCAATGGCAGATCACAAACTTAGCATGGATGAAACCTCATATTCCATCTCTAGCACCACAAACCCCCCACTAAAACAAACAAACAAACAAACAAACAAAAGGGCTATTTTCTTAAAATAGAAATGTCTGTGCCAGAATATAAAAGATAAATTAAAAGATAAATTTGAAAGTGGATAGCAAGTTGAAGAAGACCTGACAGGAAAATGAACTATTGACTAGTTTATTAAAACCACTCAAGTACATAGATTTACATCTCTAAATCCTTTCCCAAGTCCAATCTTCAACTCTAAAATGGTGATTACCATCAGAAAGATAGCTTAGCTTCTTTTATCTTGTGGTATAACTCCAAAATGAAACAGGTAGGATCTGCTTTGCCAATCAATCTTCTCAGTAATTTCCTAGAGGAGTACTTTAAAATTTTTTGAAAACTTTCTTAAAAACAATCTAATTACTGATGATTTATACATTCATTATATACACTATGTATGAGCCAACAAAAAAGACATGAACTACAAAACCTCTAAAGTATCATCTGCACCTAGAATCTATAAGGGAAAAAATTTCCATAGATAAACTCTATGTTACTGAAACAATTATGTATGAATGATGTAGAGAACTATGCATGCCCTGAATTGAATTCTTCCAATGTTATCATGATCCATCATATGAGCATAAAAGGTTAGGCTATTCCCTCAGGGTCATTAACAGCTTGACACATGTCAATGAACAATCATCTATCATAGCCTGTCTCTTGATCTAGTAGCCAAGACTTAGTTCTCCAGCCTCACAACAATGTCAGTCTTTGTAAAATTAACCACAGAATATTAAAAAATTCTACCAGATAACCATTAAATCTGGTGGTACCATATACAGTATAGTTAACAGTGATAACTGAAACCATTCAATGTATTTTAGCTAAATGATAGATGATGAAAAATAGTTACTTTCTCTTTTCTACAACCCCATTTTTAATACACTCCATCCATCATCTCTATCATTCTTAACCAAAGAAGGAGTACATCATAATTATATTGTTTAGACTTAAAAAGTACCATGCAGAATTTGATATTTAGAACATCTACTTTTTTCTTTCTTTTTATTCTTTTTTTTTTTTCAAAAAATTTTAAAGTACTCCTCCTTTCTTTCTTTTTTTCCTTTTTTTTTTTTTTGATACCAGGGATTGAACTCAGGGGTACTCAACCATTGAGTCACATACCAGTCCTATTTTGTGTTTTATGTAGAGACAGGGTCTCACTGAGTTGCTTAGCGCCTCACCGTTGCTGAGGTTGGCTTTGAACTCGCAATTCTCCTGTCTCAGCCTCCCTAAGTGCTGGGATTACAGGCATGCGCCACTGCGCCTGGCTTAGAACACTTTTATTATCATATTCTTAACTAATATTTTTGTTTGATGTCTCATTTTAAAATGATAAGAGACAATGGTAGTAAGAATGAAGAAATAACTAATCTTTTATAAAATACAGTCTTTACCATAACATGATGGTCCTCAGCCAAAATTGTGGCCTTTCTAAGGCATGACAAATTACCACACAAAAAAAAAAGTCTAAATACATATACTGAAAATTTCCTTTGGAAATAATTATTGCTTAATTTTCTAATTCAAATAAATGATTGTAATAAAATTAAAGGACCATCTGAGAAGATAGATGTTATTTGAGAAAGTTAGAAGATTGTCAGCTAAACAGCTACCTATAACTAAAGTTATGTTTATGTAAAAAGAATATAAGTCCATATAGAAGTATAAAGATATCATTATATAAGCTGCATAAATTGTGGCCTCTTTTTTGATTTTTTACATGATTGAATTGATAGGTCAGTGAGAATAAGATTTGGCCAATCAAGAAAGCCAGCCTATTTGCACCAGATATGATTTTAAATTGATACTTGCTAAAAATCCTCTGTAAAGCCATCTATAAAATTTGGTAAAAATTGGTCATGGTATTAAATAATACATTTTTAATTTTGAAATAATAGAAAATATAATTATCTATGGTACAACTCAAATAGTATAAAAACAGGAAAGTTGGTGTCAGAATGGAACTATAACTTAAAGGACATGTTAAGCACCCATAAATGGAGTTTATACCATTGTTTCCCTCTTTAAGTTATAAAAATGTTCTCTTAATAGGATAGGCATTTTTGGATGAATTGAAATATTATATCATCAAAAAATACAACACTTAAATGGCAAGAAAAAAATCCAGATGTGGAGCTGGATTCATGGTTCAGTGGTAGAGCACTTGCCTAGCATGCATGAGGCACTAGGTTCAATCCTCAGCACCACATAAAAATAAATAAATAAAGGTATCATGTTCATCTAATATTAATATTTAATATTTTAAATATTAATATTATTTAACATTAATATTTAATATTTTAAATATTAAAAGTATTTTTAATATTTAAAAAAATCTATATATCATAGCCTTTGCCAAAAATATTCCATATTTTTTACCAGCAGGGGAATACACATTATGGGAACAATTATTTATAAATTATCTAAGGTTTTGCCCCTTGCTCAAGAATTTGACTCTTATTTTCTTCAAATTCTAGAAAAATAGAATAAGCCTTATCAGAGATGAAATTTTGTATACTTCAACATCTTTAAGTCTCATTCTTTACAGAGATTCTAGAGAATAAAGATCAACAGAAGTTGACTATTCACTAACGATTCACAGAACGTCATGACCTCCATTTTTTCTGAGTAGAAAATATCCACCAAAAACCAAAGGGACATTACTCACTGTTACACTCACCTTGTTCCTTGATTACTTTGCTCATGAATTGTGTGTGTGTGTGTACTCTACCAGTGTGTAATATGTACTAAGGGCACTCACCACTCTAAATATATACTTCATCTCTCTCAAGGCATTGCTAATATGAACAATTTATATAATTATTGTATATGTCCTGTGTGACAACAGATTATTTCAGGTATATGATTCCTCTGGGCATGCCCCAGTTGCATACAGTTTCCACTCCATAGTCCACTCAAATTATCAATCTATCCAATGGACCGAACAGTGATGATGTTAGAGATCTTATGATCTAATTATTTCACCTCTGAATATTTCCACACTTCCTATCATATGAGCTTTTCAGGAGCCACTAAAGATCCAAATCATAACATTCTGCACTGGCCCCCAAAGCACATGTCCATCTCACAAATGCAAACACATTCAGTCCATCTCCAGGAGTCCTCGTAGTCTTAACAATTTCACCATCACCAAAAACTCCAAATCCAATGTCTCCTCTGAGACCCAAGGCAAGCTCTTGTCTGTGAGAGCCTCTGCTAAGATCAGGAACAAGTTACATATATCCAAAGTACAAATGACACAGAGAAAATATTCCCATTCCAAAAAGGAAGAGTAGGGTCATAGAAAGAAGGAACAGGACCAAAGCAAACTGAAACTCAGCTGGGCACATATCAGGTCCTGTAACTCTCTATCTGGCATCTGGGACACAGTACCAGGAGATAGCAGCCCCAAAAAAGTTAGGAAGCCCCACCCCTTGGGCCTGACTGACTTTATTCTACATGACCTCTCACTCAAGGTCTGTTTGCTTCCTACAGGTTTCCTCAGCAGATATTCCAAGTTTTGAAATTTATTAATTCCTGGGGTCTCCTCTGCAGCTTTCCCTCCCAGCTGCCATGTGCTTAGGAGCTTTTCTCTGCCACACTGTTCCACCATGATGTTCTGTATCATCGCAGGCCCAGAGTGATGGAGTCAGCTAAGAACTGAACCTCTGCAACTATAAGCCAAATAAACTCTTCCTCCTCTAAGTTTTTCTTCTCAGGTATTTTGGTCACAGTTACAAAAAGCTCCATGACAAAAATTTAAATGCATTTATACAGCCACTATTCTTAATGATAATTCAACACATCAATAAAAGACAAAAACAGGATGAGATTAAGTTGGTCAGTGCTGGAGCATAAAATTAATTCTTTAGGAAAAAACTCCTCATCTTCAAAGAAAATGAACAATGTTTAAACATCTAGAGACTTCCTGATGATCTCTCTTGAAGAAACAAGAGGTGATATTATAAATAAAAATATGTTCCTGAAAAAATTGATTTCTCTTTAGTCATGATAACAAGTAGTCGAAGCAGTTAGACATCTAGTTAACACAATAATAATAATAATAATATAGACAGTTCTATGTCTATAGAATTATTAAAATCTAGTGTCAATTTCTCTTTAACCAATGATAGCTTGTTTTTTCTCAGTGAATAAGCTTGTGAAGGCCAATGAATCAGTAACCACATCTCATTTTTTTTTTTTTAAGTTCAGTCAGGAGTGGATTCACTTCAGTGAATGCAATCCTAATGCCAACCTTTCATATCAGCAAGTCTGACCTGAGTAATTACTAACTCAACCTGTGCTTTTGAAAATTATCCAATGTCTGAATGTAGATGGACTCAAAAGTCATTGAGGTTTCTATACTAGGCACTGTGAAGTTAACCTTTTCCTTTCTTTTTATTTTTTTTCCCCAGGCAGGAGAATCACAAGCATAATTAGCATCAGAGTCACTTTTATCTAATGGCAACTGTAAAATAAAGATTGGGATTAGGAGAGACAGGAAAGAAGGAGAATTAAGAAGCTGGGGTAAATTGCCATCAAAGTTTACTGGAGCTTGAATTAAAGCAATAGGCAAGGGATAGAGAGGATGTGGTGCACTTAAAAAATAATAACTCGAGGTCATAAATAACTTGGAAAGTTTCTTCTATTTAGATTTTATTAACAGTTCTAGGTAGACAAAAATCATTAATACTGTTTTATATCTTAATACTGCACATCTTCAATACTGTTTTACATCTTCTTTCAGGAATAATTGCTGAGACCAGAGCCAAATTTGGTATATAAACAATCACTTATTCTGTAAAAATATTCACTAGCCATTTATTTTTAACTGCATTTGAAAAATATTTCCTCCAGGAGTTGTACTTAAACCAAATTGTAAATGTAGTTTAAAAAGAGGTCAAACCTTGAAACCAAATGAGAATTCATAAAGGCGAAAAAATTGAGCATTTAAAAATGATTCTGCTTGTTCTCTATTTTTAGGCTAAAGGTAAAATAGCTCCTCTCTGTTATAGGTTTTGCATATTCATTTTCACTTACCTTGCATCAAACTGAAGACTGAACTAAGGGAGATTATAGAGAATAATTTCTAAAGCATGTGGAATTTGCATTGTTGATTCTGTTTGTTTCTTCCATTTTCTACTTTTTGCTACATTGTAAGATTACAATCTGATTAATTGGGTACATTAGCACCAATATAACATCTAGTTATCAGTGAAAACTTGCATTCCCCATTTATTTGATGATAGTACAAATTGATGAAATAATTCACCCTGAAGAGCCAAGATTGTCAAGATAGAATTCCATCTTCTTAAAAAACTTGAACCCCTATCTCAATGAGACACTCAGTTCTTACTGAAAGTCCCAAATTAATTTAACATACCAAAATGAGATATTGTGCTATAACCTTTAACATTTATAAACATAATGGATTATTTACAGAAAATAGCATTAAATAAATTAGAAGGCAATATTACTATACAGAGATGAAAAAAGTATTGAATATGCCATACCTGATTGAAACTTTTCTTCATTAAATAAAATAAATTACATTCTCTGCCACAGCGTAGCTGCCATAATAAAAATAAAAACACCTGTGAAAAGTGTTGCATTAAGCTCAATGTGGTACAAAAGAGGATCGGCTATCATAATTTTAGAGACTCATAGTGTAGTCAGAGACACTGTGACGTGCAAAACTCACCCTATTGCAAAATTATAAGTGCCTGTAATACAGTGATAAAAATATTGCAAGCTGAAGAACAGCAGCGACTTATTCCTTCTCGTGTATGCATTATTACCTTTGCTCGTTTTGTGAATACATTGCCTAAGTCAAAGCTTCTCAATGCTGACTACATACTGAAAGGGCAGTCAACAATTTTTAAAAAGTGGTATATGCCTCTCAACTAGAATGATGAGTCAGTGGTTGGGAATCAGAGGGGAGATATTTTAAAAAGATTTCCAAGTGATTCCACTGTACAGTTGAGATTAAAATCATTGGAATGCTTATATTATTCAAACACCAAACTGAGCAAATACATAACCAAGAGTTAAGCATTCCAATATATAGATTCATTCTAACATAATAAAGAAGACAAGGAAATTGGTATGATTATTATGATTATTAATGAATAGTAAAAACAAAGTACCACAAGACATAGGCGAAGTAGGCAATCTTTTGATTGCCTTTTAATCTATTTCTTTTTAATTTTTTTTGGCTATAGATGGACACAATATCTTTATTTATTTTTATGTGGTGCTGAGGATCGAACCCAGTGCCTCACACACGTGAGACGAGAACTCTACCACTGGCAATCCTATTTCTTTAGGTCTCAACATGTCTGAAGATGACATTATATCTTTCAAAGCCTCTGAAGGGAATTCTCTTTAGATGTAGGTCATCCTAACACTTGATAGCCACCAAAGAAATTGAGGTCCTTAATTTGTTACATTTTAACCGTAGGGACCACAAGATAGGATCTGTTTCTTAATGGTTTCGTTCAAAGTATATATAGATATATATATTGATGATTGGAAGGTAGCTCTCTGTGGCTTCTCACTGCCAGAAACCACCATTTGCACCATCAGGAGCACATAGCTTCAGGGTCACGTCCCTTCTGTCTCAAGTCAGTGAACAGGGGAGGGGCATCATGATCAGACTTGGGAGACTGGTATAGGTTAGAGATACATAAGAAACTCACCACCTCCAATAGGGTGTAACTCAGTCACATGGCTACTTCAGATGGCAAAGAAAAGTGGGAATAGTCTCTGTGCCCAGGCAGAGGAGGAACGCACTTTGGTGGTGTTAAGCAGACTTAGCCAGAGGTGCCCGTGTCCTAGATGATCTGCCACTGCCAACTCTTGACCTGATTGTCAACCTTCTCCCCTTTAGACCTTCACTCTACCACACTGGCCTCCTTACGCCCCTTGAATGATCAGAATGCGCCTTTCATACCATCATGTCTGAGGTTTCCTCTACCTCCAGTGCCCATCTCCTGAATACCTACATGGCACCCACCCACAGGGCACTCTGCTCCTTGTGCAGATGTCAACTAATCAGCAAGACCTTTTCTGATTCTTTGGCTATTTAGTATAAAATAGCAATTTAAAACATTAATATTTCCTATTATTCTTGTTACATTTTTTTCTATAGTATTTGTTTGCTCTCATTTTATTACCCCCAAAGCTTAAGCATATAGTGACCATTCACTAAATTCTTACTAAAATCTTGTATAAAACAATGAATTAATGAACATATATAGCTATTGCCTGCTTCTACCGACCTTAACATATTGTTTTATGCATCTCAATATTCTAGTAGCTGTAAGTCAAGATGTGTCTCCAAAGTGCTCCGTGCCGAGGTACCCATTGATTAAACTGGGATCTTATCTTTCAATTGCTCCTGAAATAGCCACCAAGGTGGAAAGAACAGCTAATTTCAATTTTGGCCTAAATTGTTCAGGGTTGAGGATTGGTCAATGGAGCTGATATAAGCAGAGTAAATACATAACTGTGGGATCAGTTCTTCATTTTAACTCAGAACCTACCTCAGATTTCTATAATCTATTTTGGATAATTTCAAAAGCTTATTTACTAATAATCCAAAATGTATACATACAGACTCTAAAACCTCTCTCTGCATCAGTGTGAGAAAGATGTGACAGGAAGGTGGATTTATATTCTTCAGATGCTTGATCTAACATAAATTAAAAAATAATTTTTACATGTGGAAAATGACTTATAAAGCAAATCACATTATTTATATCCAACTTCCAAGTAATTTAGTGATAATATCTTGGAGGGAACACAGATTTATCAGCTGTGATTTACTGTTATCCAGAGAAATTAGAGATTAGTGAATGACATTAGAGTGCTCCAAGTCACAATTGCTAACATGATGTATTTCCTGAATTCACTCCTAAAACACTGCTTCTCAAACTGCAGTGCATTGTTTTTATATCACTTTTCAACTGAATATGTTCATGTGATTACCTCATTTTTCAAACTCTCAACTTTATCGTTTTCCTGTTTTTAGAGTAATGTGTAATAATAGCTAGATAATGTTCTCATTTTATTTTCAGTGACAGAAACCACAGGGAAGGTGTTCAAGTACCAACCTCCATAATTTTGACTCAGAAATAATCAATTTCCAAGGGCTCTTAACCAATTTTATGGTGCATATTATAATATTTGAAAAATATTTATATATATATATATATATTTAATGACTTTCCTGCTACCTCTTAATTCATTAAAATGTTCCTTAGATGGTTTCTTATTTCTATGGCTTATTTGGAAAGACAGCAACAATGTCTTGAAGGGTCATCAGTTACTTTTCATCTAGTCACCAATCATTCAAAGTTCACTCTGTGACAAAGTAATAAGAAGTCATTTAAAATTTTTAGATAAAAGGACTTCATGTCCCTATTTGTGCTTTGAGAAGTTCCTTTCTGTTGAATGAGGGTATCAGTGGGGAAAGAAGCTAGAAGGCAGGAAGATAAGTGTGGATGAGTGCCCTAAAATAATTCATGTTAGAAAAGTGAGTTTCCAAAATGTTTTTCATTGCAATGGAAATTAAGAAGAAATCATCAGCTATGGGGTGGTAGACAAGAAATACTAGGTGACTAATGGAATAAGGGAATTAGTGAAAAAATCAAGTGAGTCTTCAGTCAAGAAGACTGTCACTCAGCTCAGCTCTGCCTTTATATGTTAGCTTTTTGGTTTGTGGAAATGTACTACTTACCTTCTCTAAGTCTCATGCTCCTGACCTGTAAAATTGAGTTAATTACAATTAAATAAAGCTAGGTGTATGGAATAAAAATTTAGTGCACTGTCAGGCACACTAAGATGGGTAGGCTGAATTACTGCTTACCAACCTGCAGTGCTCCTTCCATGAGATCATACCCCTCGCCCTCCTGAATGTAGAGATTGCCATACTACCTGATTTGGTCAAGGAAATGAGCATAGGTGGCATGCACCTGTAGGACAGGACTTTCAAGTGTCAATTCATCTTCACTTTGTTCTGTTTTCCCCTTGGCTAGAATAATTGCCAATATTTCAGACAAAGGAAGCTCTCTTAGTCTAGAACCCAAATTGAAGACAGCAGGAAGCAGAACAATAGCCAACCCATGAGGAAGATGTAGTGAGAGTGAGGAATCAGTGATTGTTTTTAGAAGTTATTCTTTTTTTTTAATTTTGTAAAATTTTTTATTTTTTTAACTTAATTTATTTATTCTACTTAGGTATACATGATAGCAGAAGGCATTTTGATTCCTTGTACATAGATGGAGCACAATTTTCATTTCTCTGGTTGTACATGATGTAGAATCACATCATACATGCAGTCATACATGAACCTAGGGCAATGATGTCCATCTCATTACACCATCTTTCCTGCCCTCAAACTCCCTCCCACCCCTCCCATTTGACCAAAGTTTCTCCATTCTTCCTGTGTCCCTTCCCACATTATGGATCAGCGTCCACTTATCAGAGAGAACATTTGGCCTCTGTTTTTGGGGGACTGGCTTACTTCACTTAGCATGATATTCTCCAACTCCATCCATTTATCTGCAAATGCCATAATTTTATTCTCTTTTATTGCTGAGTAATATTCCATTGTGTATATATACCACTGTTTCTTTATCCATTCATCTATTGAAGGGCATCTAGGTTGGTTCCATAGTTTAGCTATTGAGAATTGAGCTGTTACAAACATTGAAATGGCTGTGTCAATGTAGTATGCTGTTTTTAAGTCCTTTGGGTATAGACCAAGGAGTGGGATAGCTGGGTCAAATGGTGGTTCCTATCCCAAGTTTTCTAAGGAATCTCCATACTGCTTTCCAGATTGATCATACCAATTTGCAGTGCCACCAGCAATGTATGAGCGTGCCTTTTCCCCCACATCCTTGACAACACTTATTGTTTTTTGTATTGTTGATAATTGCCATTCTGACTGGCATGACGTGAAATCTTAGAGTAGTTTTGATTTGCATTTCTCTAATTGTAGAGACGTGGAACATTTTTTCATATGTCTGTTGCTCAATTGTGTATCTTCTTCTGAGAAGTGTCTGTTCAGCTCCTTAGCCCATTTATTGATTGGGTTGTTTGTTTTTTGATGTTAAGTTTTTTGAGTTCTTTATATATCCTGGAGATTAGTGCTCTATCAGATGTGCATGTGGCAAAAATTTGTTCCCAGAATCTAGGCTCTCTGTTCACTTCATTGATTATTTCTTTTGCTGAGAAGAAGCTTTTTAGTTTGAATCCATCTCATTTATTGATTCTTGATTTTACTTCGTGTGCTAAAGGAGTCTTGTTAAGGAAGAAAGGTCCTAAGCTGACATGATAAAGATTTGGGTCTTCTTTTTCTTCTGTTAGGTGCAGGGTATATGGTCTAATTCCTAGGTCCTTAATCCAGTTTGAGTTGAATTTTATGCATGGTGAGAAATAGGAGTTTAGTTTCATTTTGCTGCATATGGATTTCCAGTTTTCCCAGCACTATTTGTTGAAGAGGCTATCTTCTTTTCAATGTACATGTATGGCACCTTTGTCTAGTATAAGATAACTGTATTTGTGTGGGTTTGTTTCTGTGTCTTCTATTCTGTACCATTGGTCTACATCTCTATTTTGGTGCCAGTACTATGCTGTTTTTGTTAATAAAGCTTTGTTGTGAAGTTTAGGGTCTGGTATTATGATGCCTCCTGCTTCACTCTTCTTGTTAAGGATTGCTTTGGCTATTCTGGGTCTCTTATTCTTCCAAATTTCATAATCGCCTTTTCTGTTTCTATAAGGACTGACATTGGGATTTTAATTGGAATTGCATTGAATTTATACAGCACTTTGTGTAGTATGGCCATTTTGACAATATTGATTTTGCCTATCCAAGAGCATGGGAGATCTTTCCATCTTCTAAGGTCTTATTCGATTTCTTTCTTTAGTGTCCTGTAGTTTTCATTGTAGAGGTCTTTTACTTCTTTTGTTAAATTGATTCCCAAGTATTTTATCTTTTTTGAGGCTATTGTAAATGAAGTAGTTTTCCTAATTTTTCTTTCGGAGGGATCATCACTGATGTGTAGAAATGAAATTGATTTATCGGTGTTGACTTCATATGCTGCTACCTTGCTGAATTCATTTATTAATTCTAGAAGTTTTTTCTGGAGGAATTTTTTGGATCCTCTAAGTATACAATCATGTCATCTGCAAATAATGATAGTTTGAGTTCTTCTTTTCCTGTTCATATCCCTTTAATTTCTTTCATCTATCTAATTGCTCTGGCTAGTGTTTCAAGGACTGTGTTGATAGCAGTGGTTAAAGAGAGCATCCCTGTCTTGTTCCCGCTTTTAGAGTGAATGCTTCAAATTTTTCTCTATTTAGGATGCTGTTGTCCTTGGGTTTAGCATAGATCGCTTTTACAAACTTGAGTTATGTTCCACTCTCCCTAGTTTTTCTAGCATTTTGAACATAAAATAGTGCTATATTTTGTCAAGTGCTTTCTCTGCATCAATTGATATAATCATATGATTCTTATCATTAAGTTTATTGATGTGATGGACTACATTAATTGATTTTCATGTGATGAACCAACCTTGCATCAGTGGAATGAACTCTACTTGATCATGGTGCACTATTTTTTTAAAATATGTTTTTGTATGCAATTTGCCAGAATTTTATTGAAAATTTTTGCATCTGTGTTCATCAGGGATATTGGTCTGAAATTTTCTTTCTTTGGTGTGTCTCTGTCTGGTTTTGGTATCAGAGTCATACTAGCCTAATATAATGAGTTTGTAAGGGTTTCTTCCTTTTCTATATCATGGAATAGTTTAAGGAGTATTGCTATTAATTCTTCTTTGTAAGTCTTGTAGAACTTGGCTGATAATCTGTTTGGTCCCGGGCTTTTCTTGTTTGGTATGCTTTTGATGGTGTCTTCTATTTCCTTACTTGAAATTGATTTGTTTAAGTTATATATCTCCTATTGGTTCAGTTTGTGTGGGTCATATGCTTCTAGAAATTTGTTAATGTCTTCAGGGTTTTCTGTTTTACTGGAATATAAATTTTCCAAATAGTTTGTAATTATCTTCTGTATTTCAGTAGTGTCTGTCATGATATTTGCTTTCTCATCACAAATTTTAGTAATTTGGGTTTTCTCTCTCCTTCTTTTTGTTAAGGTGGCTAAGGATTTATAAATTTTATTTGTTGTTTCAAAGAACCAGCTTTCTCTTTTGTCAATTTTTTGAATTGTTTCTTTTATTTCAATTTCCTTGATTTCAGCCCTCATTTAATTATTTCTCGTCTTCTACTTCTCTTCATGTTGTTTGTTCCTCTTTTTCTAGAGCTTTGAGCTGTAGTGTCAGGTCATTTATTTGTTGACTTTTTCTTCTTTTGTTGAATGAGCTTAATGTGATGAACTTTCCTCTTAGCACTGCCTTCATAGTGTCCCAGAGATTTTTATATGTTGTATCTGAGTTTTCATCTAACTCTAAGAATCTTTTTATCTCTTCCTTGATGTCTTCTGTTATCCTTGTGCCATTCAGGAGCATATTATTTAGCTTCCAGGTGTTGGAGTAGTTTCTATTTTTTAATCTGTCATTGATTTCCAATTTTATTTTATTATGGTCAGATAGGATGCAGGGTAGTGTCTCTATTTTTTTGTATTTTCTAAGACTTCTTCTGTGGCATAGTATGATCTATTTTGGAGAAGGATCCATGTGTTGCTGTGAAAAAAGTGAATTCACTCGTTGATGGATTGAAGACTCTATATATGTCTGTTAACTCTAAATTATGGATTGTTTTATTGAGTTCTATGCTTTTTTTGTTTAGTTTTTGTTTGGAAGATCTATCCAGTGGTGAAAGAGCTGTGTTAAAGTCACCAAGTATTATAATGTTATGGTCTATTTGATTCTTGTAGTTGAGAAGGGTTTGTTTGATATACGTAGATGCTCCATTGTTTGGAGCATAGATATTTATGATTGTTATGTCTTGTTGATGTATGATTCCCTTAAGAAGTATGAAATGTCCTTCTTTATCCCTTTTCACTAACGAGTAGCAGTCTTTGGCTGAGCTCCCATGGAGGTCCCTGAAGGTGGTCCTGGGCCTTGGCCTGTCAAGAAGTTATTCTGATTTTCAGGCTTATTGTTACTGAAGTATAACCAGACTATCTTGATACAATATAAGATTATTTATTAGCAAATAATTTATTCATTAAATAATTTATTACTCATTAAATTAACAAATTTATTTTATTAAATTAGAAAATTTATTAGTCATTAAATTAGCAAATAATTTGTGGGACAATATTACTTTTATTTATTTATTCTTTTTTTGGTATTGAAGAGGATTTTCTGTGAAGGTAAAGTAATACCAGGAGTGATGTTCTATGGGGTACTGTTGTCAAGTGAATTTGTGTTTGGCTTATTTTCTAAAATGGAAAGCATTGAGCATGCCCTGTTTCTGAGAATATAAATTCAATGTAGAACAAGTAGCAGGTAAGGAAAGAAGATGATGGCTATTAGACAAATGGGAATATTCAATGAATCAGGAAGTGAAGAGATTTGGAAAACAGATGGGAAGGTTAGTCTTTTCTAAATAAATGGTAAAAGTGAGCAGATGAAAATCGATGTGTTTCCCTACATAAACCCTGTAGGATTTGCTTAGCAAACAAAATATGGTCTTTAAGTATTTCCATCAGATTAAACAGCACACTGCATGCTGTAAGGAGGTTAATTTGGTAGAAAGCTGTGATAATTAAGTTTAAGTTCCCTGTAAACTCAAACAGATTGGTCAAAATATATCTTTTGTTTTTGTCTCCATTTTAAAGATAGCTCCTGTTGTAATAATTTTTTCTTCCAAACTTCAAATTTCTGAAAGATTGTCTGGTCATCTCAGTTCACACCACTAGGACGGTAGGCTAGAGGCTAGGCCAGAGTAGTGACACTCCCAGTTTAAATATGGAGCCATCCCCAGAGGGAGGGAGATTATTGGAAGCAGAACCACACTCTTTCATCTCTCCACCACAGAAAGGCACACACAGGTCACATGCAATAGGAAAATGAGATAAAAACACATTTGAAGCACTGATTTTTATTTTAATACAAAAGTGTACCTGAATTTTAAACTTTAAGCTGCTTCAGAAAGACAAGATTGTGAAAAATTTGAATTAGATAATTAAATTACTGTCTATGTTGGATATGTTTTTAAACAAGAAATTGAGTTTTCTTGATTTATGGCTTTGTAAAATAAAATGTTCTGTTTTATAAGAATTTTAGTGGAAGTTATATATTTAAGTGGGTAATTTCCTTCTTACAGTGAAAACTATAGATAAATATTTTACACACATATTTGGCCTGAGGATTCACAAAGCTAACCTCTGGAAATTATTTCTTTTCAAATTGTATCTCCTTCTCCAAGGCCATGCTATGTGGTCACTAAAGAAATATTCCTTCTATATTATTTCCTTGGATTCTCACCTACATGCATCTTCTCCCAGTGAACCCACTGAAGACCACCCATCCACTGGGGGTAGCTTTCTTCTCATGGTAATCCCAGAAAACTATTTGCCCTTACTGACTTCTTTCAAGGATTCTACTTTCTCCTTGAAATAGTCTGGGCTTCAGAATTAGGATTCCTGGTTCCTGATCAGCAAGTCTGTATTTTTATTCTTTATTTTTCCTCAAGTTAATTATTCATAATTGCATTTGTTTGCTCTTGCAGTCTTTTTTCTCTCTACAGATGGAATGTTCTTGGCTCTCAGGAAATATATTTCATGATCTTTTATAACTCTCATTCTCTGGCAGAATGTCTTAAATAGAGCAGGTCTTTAGTGATTTTTTGAAAGTCAATTTGTGGAAGAAAAGTATTTAAGTGGATAAAAAGCACAGCTTCAATCCAAAAGAATTTGGTCTTCAATTGTAAGATTCTGCTTATTGACTGCATAAACTTGATCTATTATGAAAACTTCCTGAGTCTCAATTTGTTCAACTGAAAAATGATTAAGTAGATCTTACCAAATCACATATAAGGCCCTTGCCATGTAGCATGTATCTAATATACAGTTGCTTTTATTACCATTATTCACCTTTGCCCATGTAAAACGACTTTTCTTTTCGATCTTTCCATTTTGTCTCTTCCATACTCCTCTCAATAGTATAGCTCACATTTTGTTCCTACTAATTTGAACAAATTAAGATATTGCAGTTCCATGGTGACTATTAGAGTGAAGCACCCTAAGAATGAAACATGGTATATTATGGGATGTTTATCATTGCCTTTACACTGATGGAAATCCAACCACAGCAACAAAATAGAAATAGCTCCCAGTTGTTTAAGAGCAACATATATATGTGATGAACCAGGGAATGTTTCATGACATTTCACTTATTTTATATCTTATGATACTGTTTGTAATTTATCAGTGAGGATGGCTGTTAGCTGGTTGGCTTAGATGAGCCAGTGCTCCAGCAACTGGAGCTGGGTCAGTGTCATCAAAACAAAAAGGCCACACAATGACGAGAGGAAAATGGAGTATTCTGGGAGCTAATCAAATGTGCTGTGGTTGTGCATTTTTGTGTTCCAACACTCATTTGATTTTCTGCTAATCATCTGAATGGGGCTTAGCTGTCACTCTCAAGCAGGTTCACTATGCAGTAGTATCAACTTGTCAGAGTCCAGTGAGACCAAGCACCCACATATACCATGCACACAAGGCACCTGACATAGACTTATTACTTACAGATAAGCAGTAAGGCACAACAGAAACCTAATACTCAAGGCAAGTCATTTATCCAATGGCTAGGAAAGCTACCCAGGGTGATTGGATCCTTGTCCCATGTGCCAAACTTGACTACAAGTTAGAAAGGGAGAAGAGCTGCCTTGGTCCATGGCCACACAGAGAACTGTCCTGAGTCCACCATCCAACATAGATGCCTCCTTAGCAAAGCGAGTCCCTTTTATCTGCCCACCTCCCACCCTGGACCTGGAGGTAGAGGTTTGTCTCCTCCAGTTGGAGTAACACCTTAACAGACACAATCTCAGTGCAACATCACTGAGCCATAGACTCCATTTCACTAGGCCCAGGAAGTCAACTACCACAAGCAAGATGATCAGGCCTCCCTGAAGCAATGACCTAGCCCAGGAGCCCAGCAACATAATCCAGGCAAGAAGTTGAAAAAAGAAGTCAAAGACAGGTCTACTAAATGCAGCTGATGGGCTTGCCTCTGGATTTCCTCATCTTGTATTTCTATAATACTTTAGATGTTTATCTAGGTACAGCAGCAGGTATTGGAAGTAACACTCTCCTCCCAGTTTCACTACAAGAAAGTTTACAGAAATTCTGTAAAAAAACAAAACAAAATTACATTTTCAAGGATGCTAAGGAATATATGTGAGCTCAGTGGGGGTGAGGGTAGCAATATCTGCTATGGTCAAAGACCAGACTTATTATCATTTTTCATGAGCACTGACTCTTATGTATGATATCAAAGATTTCATAAAAGATATAAACACCAAATCATTGAAACCTGGGGTCATATAAGGGATCTAATAGATCCCTTGTATGCCTGTCAGCTTCAGTCTGCTGGCCTAGTGGTCTATCTCTGCCCTAGAGTTGATATCTAGGGCTAACCCCAGGATGTCCATCATGTAAGATCCACCATCCTTAAGTTTCCAGCATCCTTAAGTTGCTCATCCTGTGTTTGGGTCACGCCAAATGGCCCTCAGGTGTACACAGCACACCTTCTGTGTAATTGTTCAAGTATCCATTGATAGGATGGAGACTTTAGCATTTGTCATCCATGTCTTACTGTTGGGATAGTTATGTAAATTCATTCACCCTCAATATTATTCATGAAGGGAGAATTAATCTAGTCCTTGTTTTTATTATTGTCTCTGGGCTACCCCATGTTGTTAAAAAAAAGTGTGATATATTGAAGCACAAGATGACTAAGATTTTGTGGATTGTGAATATTAAATTTTATAGTTAGTTAATACAGCACACTCTGTGTCCCTCCCATGTGGAGGATTCCAGTCTTGCTTAGGAAACCAGGGCTTGGGTTCTGTTGGTATAACTGTAGCATCAGGAATGATGGTCTGGGAGGATGGGAAGGTTATTGTTGGATGTGACAGAAGAGGTTCAGGATGGTTGGTCCAATACTTTGTCCAGTAATTTATGGTGGCCACAATTTGGGAAGACCTAATGAAGGTGTTATCCTTTCAGGTCTCTAGTGCCACATCCCTGTGGGAAAGAAAGTGAACAGATCAGTGCCCCCTCCGTCCTTCCTAGGTACTCAGGAGCTCCCTAGCTAGTCTCTCTGTTGAGCCCCAAGATTACTACCTCTGTAAGGAGCCACTTCCCTCCTTGTTTAGGACAGGGTAGGAGGGAGTGATGTACTCTATCACAGCAACTGCTTCCACCATGGCCTCGAAAGGATAGACAAATGAGAGGTAAGCCACAGGATGTGTCTCCTGCCTGCAACATTACAACATGACCTCAGTCCATCTCTGAGTGTTTTGACATGTTGACAGAAATATTGTTAACTCCTGCCTTTTATGAAGACTCTGCCCATTCTCTTCATTTGTTTTCCATGAATTATAGAGACTTTCTGACCTTGCATATCTGGATTTCAGAAGTTAATTTATACTAACATCTTTTAAAAATTGCAGCCATTAATTACAAGTGACATATAGTCGTGTATTGAGCATAGTTCCTACTGCAAGAAAGAACATTGAAACGTTGAATATGAGGAATGGGAGAGCCCCTGCCCCTGATCAGACTATAAAAGACAGTCCACAGTCTCACAAGGAACCATGGTGTTCCTTAAAGGAAAATGAAATATTGTTTGAGTCTATTTTCCTGCTCAAATAACAACTCACACTTTTAGTGTTGAACTACTGAAGGGGTGTGCAGTTTTGCTATCTTCCAAATTTGTGAATATTAATTAAATCAGCACTCTGAGGCCATTTTGAATTAAGGTTCACTCTGCTGGGATAAGATTAAAGTCTTCATGTTTCAGTAGTTATGTAAATCAGAATATATTTGAAATGTTTCTGGATAATCTAATATTTAACAAAAATAAATGTTTTGTGACATAGTGAATGAATGAATAGAAATATGACTTCTTCATGTAAGCTATGAGTGACTATCATATTATCTCAAACACAAACAGAAATCCCCCAAGCCTGATTATTGACATTGCATTAGTTCATTAAGGTATGTCATGGAAGGTCTTCTTTAGAGGGAAAATTTGCAGGATTGATTAAGCATGCTGAAATTGAAAAGAGGGCTCTCAATACATAAACTCACTGTGCTGTATGCGAAAGATGGGGCTCTTACATTTTAGGCAGAAGTTTGGGAAGATGTGCGTGTGTGTGCACCTGTGTACTAGCATGCATATCATTAACAAAAGATTATCCTGTGAATATTTTGTCTAAGATAAGCCAACTAAATAATCATCCATTATGCCACTTTGAACAACTTGCATGCTATTTTTCTTTTTTGTAATTGAAAAGTAAAATAACAGCAATATGAAACCCCACAGGAGGCCAAGTAGGTCGTTAACTGCTGCTCTGGCAATTTCTATTTAACGATGTCCATTAGTATTATGTTTCTTATTTCTCTCAAATGAGTAGAACCAACCACAACATTTTTTTTCTACTTTTTCTCATTTGAATAGAACGTAGGAAGATCTATGGGTAAGTGTGGGCAGGAACGTTTGGGGCTCCTTCAGTATTGGCTAGGGAAGGGATGGACTGTATTAATTGATCATGAGTTATGCATTTGGTGCACAGATATTGTGGGCTTACCTTGTGTCAGCATGGCCTAAATGTAAAGGTAATGAAGTGGCTTATAAAAAGTGTGGCAGCCAGGTGGGAATGGAGAGGATGCTCTGTCACATGCTGCATAGGAAGTGTCAGGCTCAGAAACGTATGAACAGTGGGAAGATGTTTCTCAAGTGGTGTACAACGTGGACAGACTCTCTTTCTGAAGGCTGGAATTACAGACAGTGAAAGCATGTTTTTATTCAGTGTACAAACTAGAAATAGCCTTGCTATCACAAGCTGCAGATGTATATAATCTCACTTTATACCACCTTTTCCTACCTCAACAGCCTTTCTCCCTCCCCTTTTCTGTGCTAACCAGCACTGCAGTGTAGCTCAATGAGCAATAGACAAGGAGATAATCGCAGCCACAGAAAAGAGCAAAAGATGAACACAGAATACAGAAAGAGGGCATCTTCCAGACACAGGAAGCAGACATTTTTTGGAACATGTATCCCAGGAAAATGTGATACATTAAAATCCAAGCAGCTCATATACTGAAGTCTTTAGGGGTAAGGAAAAACCAGAGAGAAAAATAATGAGGAAGAATCTTTAGTTAACTAAGTTCAGATGTTTGAGCATCTGAATGTCACAGGAAATTTCTTTGCAACTTCTGGAGACAACACTACAAGGGACCTACAGATTGACAAAATGGACATACAGGATGGAGGATTTGAGACTCTTAAGCAATCTTATGAACTGATATTATCTAGAAAGAAATAATGATGGAAGAAGGATGTTGTAGAACCTTGGAGGAGTCCCCACTTCTTAGATATCCTCATTTATTATTAAAAGAGAGAGAGATGTTAGTGAAGGAGAGAGAGGAAAGCAGTCAAACGGTTGGAAATGAGCTACGATGATTCCATGTCTCCAGCATCAAGGGAGGGCAGTGCCAATAGGGAGAGAGCCAATAAAGTAGAATGTAGAAGAACGTTCCAGTGTGCTGATACCTAAGCAATCCAAGGTCTAGGCTAGGCAGAGGTCAGCTTGGCAACAATTGGGAAAATAATAGATCTCAGAAGGTGAATGATTCAACAGCAAGTTGATGGATTTTCATTACAAGTACTCAAAGTAGACTTTTCTCACACAGAACTGTGTACCTTGTAGGACAGTAGGGGTCACTGCCATACACGGGTCACTTATCCTAGACAAGGCAACCTTGTGAATGTTTTTGAATTAAATACATTTTGATATTACTGGACTCTGATATTTCTGTTATTCTTGAACAGAACTTTGTAATGAAGCATATTTAGTTTGCACAAGATGAATAATTTAATCACTTGGAGTCTTCTCAATTCATTTTTCATTGTGCAGAAACCATTAATCGTCAAAGACAGCACATGCCCTTCTGAAGTAGTCCTGAAAGCGACCAAGTGTGGACTGCATTACAAAGTCATGTGGTCGTGAATTATGTGGGATTACTCGCTCCAAAACCATATTTTTACATATTGGAGTTGTCTAAATAAAATATATTGTGCCCGTGAGCAACCAGTGATGTGAATCAAGATCAAATATGCAATGCCATCCCCTGCATTGTCTTGAGCTACCTTTCAGATGTGGTGTAGTTACAGGCTATGTCTGGGCATCTGACAGACAGGACAGCTGGGCAGGCCAGGCAGCAAAGCTGGCACTATCATATTGCAGGTGCAAGAATAAAACTCAAATACTTGAGAGCAGTTGCCTTTGGGCCAGTCATGAACTTGACCTCATTTCAGACAGCAGCTTTTCCACCCACAGCACAGCTGAAGTTCAGAATAGAATTCACTTAGCTCAACTTTCAAAATGAAATTGATTCAAAGCCTAGTTTCCCAAGTTTCCTTTGAAGACAAAATACCATGGTTTTTTTCTTTCTGTTTAAAAGGTTTTATGAAGAATTAATTACCTAGATTGTTCTTCAGTGAATAAAAATAAATAACATGCTTTTGTAAAATGAATACCATGCTTTTGTTTCTATTGTAGACTTTATTTATTTCAGATACATGAAGTGCTTTCTGGAATTTTAGAAGCTGTTTCTGGGTTGTCATTCTTTCTTCTGATAAGATGCAGACCTTGAATTAATTAATAATTTGATTTCTTTTGGTTATATGATGCAAATTTTAATACACATGCATAATGTCCTAATCATTTTGTCTACTCAGAGAATTATTACATTGAATAATTGTGACATAAACCATTATGAAATTTTTACTAAGACTTGTCTGGATGCCTTACCAAAACTAGAACTTACACATGTAAATTTTAACTGTATTTGAAAGATCAAAAATTTTTAAAATCAATTAATTTTGAAGAACACTAATTACCTAAAATCTCTCTCATTACAAACTAGGGCAAAGAAATACCAGTGAATTATTAAAGCAAAGACTTTACATCATTTACAGAGCAAAAAATAATTGAGTTTGCCTGGTGTGGTGGCACATTCCTGAAATCCCAGCTACTCAGGAGGCTGGGGCAGGAGGATTGCAAGTTTGAGGCCAGCCTCAGCAACTTAGCAAGAGTCTGTCTCAATCAGAATTAAATTTTAAAAAGGGCTGGAGTGTAGCTCTGACGCAGAATGCTCCTGGGTTCAATACCCAATACCACACACACGTACACACACATTGATAGTAATAATTGTAAACTACTCAGTTTGTACGATGATTAAATTGGATTAATAGGAGATGGCAAAGGGGAAACTGAAATACCATTTGGAGGAGGTTAAAGAGCTTCACGAGACCTGACATGGCTTTGTTGATTCTCTGTAATAAAGTAACTTCCCCTGGACAGGTAAACTCTCTTTCGTCTTGTCCCTCCTTGCCCTTGTGCAGAAAGCACAGATATACCAGACAGAGTCACCAACAGTTTACTTTGTTTTTTGAAAATTTGCACAGCCTCCCTTCTTTGTAGGATTGCTAGAACCTATGTCCATACACCTCTAACCTGCCCCAGTATTCACACTGGGCCTGATTAAGTTCTAAGTCTCTATCTATAAATCTGGACAATTTAACCCACTAAATAATTTTTATTCTCCAATTTGTGCAAATAACTGGGCAAGGGCTTGTTTGTTATAGAGGATAACTAAGCAGAACCCCAGCTTTCAAAGAGATGACAAACCAAAGCCATTATAAATGGTTCTAGAACACTAATGGGTTGATGTGTCAATGCTGGGACTCTTAACTTTTTATTGAGACATTTATTTTGAATTCCCAGTGGTCTATGCTTAGGCATCATTAGAATTTTATTCTCCAGGCAGAAATGCCTATTTCACTAAATACTTCCTGAGAGCCTGAGCTAACAGTAATTGACTCAAAAAAAGTGAAACAGAACCGAAGACACTGTGTGCCAACACCTAATCTTTTCTCCGACTGCCTGTATGTAGACTGTAGACCCTTTGTTAAGACTAAAGAGAACACTAGCATTTTTAGAATATTAAGGCCTTATACATTTAGCTGTCAGGATTAGGGAATTTTTTTCTCCTCAGAGTTATAGCAAGTTGCACCTTACTGGTGACTCATTCCCTAAATTTTACTTTTAATGTTTGGCATTTTTATTTTCAATTCTACCCATGGTACTTTCATATTTAAGTTAAAAACTGTATAATAATATTGATTAATAAACCCTAATATTAAAATATGTAAATAATATATTACCAATTATCTCTTTAGACACTGCCTCAATCCAAATCATTTCCTTCCCTAGATATAACATTTCTATTTTTCTATGCATCCTACCAGAAATTTTCAGAATGGGTTGCACGTCTTGCATAGAAATAGATTTTTTCCCACAAAAGATGTCATGTAGAAGATATTAATCTACCCTTGATATTGTAAATATCTTAGAACTTTAATTAAAATTAGTAAATATAGATTATTTTACAACTGCTTAGACTTTCATAGTGTGACTGTAATACTTTCTATACTCATTTTCTCATATCCACACCATTCCAATGAACAATTATTTAAATTATATACTTATGTCAAATTATCTTGTAAAATATTTACCACTTAACAATCCCACTTGATGGTCTATTGAAGTATTAGTTTCAACCTCACTTATTTTATATATATATGAAACATTTTCAGTATCATTCCCTATCTCATTGCTTCTTAGATCTTTTTCTCGTTGCTAGTGAGGTGGAAACACTTTACATGTTGTGTGCTCACCATCTGAAATAATATTAAGTGTTATGTTATTATTTATATTGTCAAGTTTTCTATTTAACAATTTGTCTTATTTCTCATAAATCAATAGGAACATTTTATTCATTAAAACATTAGTTTTCTGTTATAAGTATTACAACTGTCTTCTCACATAATTTTATTTGTCCTTTAAAAATATTTATGAAATATTTTATTCTATCAGTTTTTTAAAATGTATATAATGAAATGAGAAATTTTTTTTACATTTTACTTTGCTGTTTGTATATCTTATTTAAGACGGCCTTACTGATAGTTCTCTAGTACAGTCCTAATGATTTCTTTTATCATTTTCATTTTTCATTCCATTTGAAATTTATTTGTGAAAATATTTGGTTAATGTTCTAATCTTACTTGTCTTTAAATATCCTTAACGGATATATTATTGCTACAATACATGCAGTCATCTATTTTTCTTTCTTTATAATCTGAAGCTATCATATCAATCAAACATGAAAAGAAGAGCACAGCCTTATAATTTTGAGGTAACTGATGTAAAATATCTGTCTTTGCAGCAATTCATGCTTCTTGCCTTGAGTTCTGTTTTGAATGGTATTTGTCTGAGTACTGATTATATTTTTGTTGTTGCACACACACACATACACAAACACACCTCCTTTCCCAAAACTTTTCTATAAAGAATCTTTGTTTTGTTTTTTAAACCTGTTTAGAAATAACATTTTAACTGGTAGTTTGTAATCTGCTCTACAAAGCTATTAATAGGTTTAGTTATGGCACTACATTGTGAATATTACTCTGCTTGGACTTATGTCTTCCATTTAATTCTATGTGTTATGTTGATAAGTATATTACACTTTCCAAAATTTTAACATAAAATTTTCACATTCCTGTTTCCTCTCTGTCCTAGAGTTATCTCCTCCTAAGTAAGATAAGACTATTAATGCTCTTTTAACTGCTTTCTCCTTCTGCGCAAATGTTCTAAACTTTATTGAACTGCAGCAGTTTCATTTTATCGAAATCTTACAGTACTTTACTTTCAGGTTACTATTAAGTTTAATATTTTGATAAAATATAACAATTATATAATGATAATATAATAAAGTATAGCCTGCTTCATAGTAGTCATCATTAATTAAATTTTCAAAAAGGGACTTAATAGTTTATTTGTAGACTAGTTATGCCTTATTCACCACTGAACTTGTGATGAACCCAAACTTTTTATTTTTTCTATTTTTCACTTTGCACAGGTATGTCCACTAGAAACAGAGAAAAAGATTTTTCCTCTCAGAACTTTGACTATGTTTTGTTCTTGCTCTCTTACATCAAACATTACTAGTTTCTGATGTGCATTTGTTGAAATATGTATTTGTATATATTAATTCCCACTGGAAGAGACTTAGAATGCATCTTTAATACATGATACTCAAAATTTGCTCCCACATGTCTAGAGTTGAATCTGTTTAAATTCATTGTACCTTGTCCTTGATAGAGTCTTTCCATCAAAAGACACTGCTGTTTCCTCAGGCTGTTCAGTGAGATTGTTTGGTTTTGTTTCACTTTTTTTTTCTGATCACTTTGAAATGTTTCCTCCTCTCCATTCGTTTTTAAGTATTTTCTCTTTGATGAATAATGGTCCCTCTATATTATTCTGCATCTTTTCAATTTCCTTTGCTTTTTTACCATCTTAGCTCACTATTGAAGAGTACTAATTTGTCCCCAAGCTCTTTCTTTTTCAATTCCTTTGAGCTTTTATCAAGGGGCACACTTTCTCATCATTCTTAATATTTGCCTCATTGCAGAAGGCGGATACATCTCAGGGCCAGCTTCTCCAAGTATGCCCTCGTACACTGTCAATAACTGGGTCAATCCTCACTCCACTGAATCCTGCTGCACACACTGCAATTTTTGGATTTCATTACCCTAATTTCCTATGACAACAGAACATGCAAGCAGAGACGAAAAAGGAATGTGAGCTAATCTTGCTCCTATTCCATGAGTCATACCTCGTATTCTAATTTTAATCCTATTGACCCCAATAGCAACCCTTTCATAATGCTCAATGGTCATGATAATTTTCAGAAAAGTGCAGAGAGAAAAATACGATAAAGAAAAGAGTTGGGAAACTGCAAATGTAGGTTATAGCAAGTGGCAGAGATTGAGAAGAATATTTGATTGTACTTGAGCTAATGGTGCTATTGATTTCATGCACTGATAGACTCTAAAGGACAAGGCAAAGCAAAGATATTTTATTTCAAATTAACATTACTGATATAATACAAGTCAAGGTACCTTTGCTTTCACATTTCTTCTTTTAAAGAAAGCTTAATTTGTTTTTCTTTTAGTTGTAGGTGGACAGAATATCTTTATTTTTTATTTTTTTTTATGTGGTGCTAAGGATCGAACCCAGTGCCTTGTGTAGGCTAGGTGAGCCTGCTACCACTGCGCCATAACCCCAGCCCTACAGAAAGCTTAATTTAAGATTTAGGGAAAATGACACATTGATAGTATTTATTTGAGACACGAATCTTTCTTCAAATTTCCATGTATATTCATAGTCATTACTATGAAAAACACTTTACAAGATAGGTTCCAAATTCACTTGGTGTAAATTAAGAATATGAATGTGGGCACAAATAGACAGATGCACAGACATAAAATAACATTATAACAAAGCTTAGACATTGTGGACTTTTTATCATTAACAGGAATATAACCAAAATACTTCTTAGGCTACTATGCTCCAGGAACTGCAAGTGAGCGAGAATAGAAATGATCATTCTTACCAAGGAACTCAAGATAGAAAAACATAATACATATAATTACAACAGAAGGTATATAATTTTAAAATGAAACTGGGGAGAGGCTTTTGAGGGAAAGGGGAAACATGTATGACAGTTTTTAACTAAAGAACTTGAATAGACAGAAATTTCAAAGCAAACATTGCTGCAGAAAAAGTATTTGAGCCAGAAATGGAGGAATGAGTAAAAAATAACCAAGACAGAGGGAGGCTGTCGAAAGTGCTCCAGGTAAGTGCTGCAGGTGTGAAGGTCCTGAGGCGGGAGAAGATGAAAGAGACATCTCACAAGACTGGGAAAGAGTGAGACAGCAAGTAAGCGGCGGCACAAAGGTCGACTGGAAATAAGCAAGGGTTCTGCAGCTCTGAGTAGTTTGGGGTATTTTCCCATTGAAAGCAATAAAAGAATTTTTCAATAAATTTGGGAGTTATGGCAATGTTGAAGATGTGTCTTGAGGCTAGCACAGCAGTTATCATGTGAAGGGAAGATAAGAAAGGTTCCTTGGTCACCAGCAGGAGACCTGAACAGAAACATATTGCAAAAGGCATAATGGGAGAAATAGTGATTTGGACTAGGGAAATAATGACAGAGAAGTAGATAAATAGGAAATGTAATCAAGCTGTAAAATTTCAGAATTTGAAGATGAACTGTATAAGGAGAAAAAAGCCATCATTGATATGAACTCCTTAGCTTTGGATTTCTGTGCTCAGATGAAACGTGATGAAATTCATCAGCACTAGAAATATCACATTAGCAACAAGGGTTGTTGGTGCTCGATTATTTCGAGAGAGGAGTATCTGTAAGACCAGTTTATTCTTGGACATGTCAGATTTGAGAGGATATTGAAGCATTCAGGGGAGTAGGGATTTTGAGCGAGTAGTTGGACATGTAGGTCGAGAGCTCAGAGAAGGGATGTAGCTGGGTTATACACCCTGATATGTCACGGTTACCTGAGTGCTAAATGATAGTGGGAAAAAGGATGAAATTACCTCAGCAGAGACCAAGTGAAAGGAAAGAGAACTCCAGGAAACTCCATTTTTTTATGTGGGTCAATGATAATGACTCTTTTTTAAGTCTGAGATGGGACAACTTAAAAGAAGTGAAGGAAAAATAGGGAAAGGATGTTGCCATGGAAGCTAATGGAAGAGAACATTTCATACAGGAAGTGAATGTGTCAATGAAATCCATGATGCTTTACACCTGAGAAGTCAAATTCTAGAAGAAAATTTTAAAACATCATTGAGATATAGAGACATAGAGGTTATTCAAGTCCTTGATTATTCATGAAATATTTTGATAAATTATCATGGGTATTTATGAAAAATTTTAGTAAAGAATATATCAATGATTATTCAAGACAAAATTTACAGTAAACATTTTCTCCCAGTTAAATGTTGCAGAAAATTCAAAGTAATTATATATTACTCAGATCTCCATAGCTGAATTAATTTTTGAATGAAAAGACTTCCACTTAAATATTACACAAATTCTATATACAAATAATAAAAATCAATTTTTGAAATTAGAAAAAATTCAGACACAATAGGGAAATAATTCATATTTTTGTATTACCAAGTATCATTCACAAATAAATAAACTCTACTTCTTATGCTTCTCTTATTCTCTTCTCCATATACCTTACATGGTGTCTACCCATCTGGTTATGGCTAGGTAGGACTAACTTCAAGCAGTCACTTACTGGCAATTGGATGACATGAAATAAACTCTTTTGACCTCGAAACTTCAAGTTTCCTAAAAGTAAATATTTTTTTTACTAGAAGAACCAGCAGTAACAACAATGAAATGGAAACAAGCAAATAATCCTTTAAGAGGAGAAAGTAGTCAACTGAAGAACTAATTTACTTCTGAAGAATCTAGCTCTTCAAAGACCTCAGTTAGCTCAGAATTTGTCCATGTTCTGTGGCTGACCAAATTCCAGCTAGCTTCCCTGTTGCAAACAGCATTTGTGCAGTTACAGTTCAAAGTATCACAATTAATGTAATCGATAGTAGATAAAAATATCTGAGAATTACTTGTACTTTTCTTCAACGCCAGAAAAATGCATGCTTATAGAAACCACTGTTTACTGAACTACTGAATGAGTAATCTTTCAATATGAACTTCAATAAAATTATTATAGGAAAAAATTCTTTATGCAATCTTTCTATAATAATAACTTGGCAATGTATAGTGTTCCACATTTTGACAAAGTGTTTTCATATGCAATTTAATAA
>CM053409.1:10466119-10494471 GCA_028644305.1 Xerus rutilus
AATCAATATTGTCAAAATGGCCATACTACCCAAAGCACTATATAGATTCAATGCAATCTGAATTAAAATCCCTATGTCATTCCTTATAGAAATAGAAAAGACAATCATAAAATTAATTTGGAAGAATAAGAGACCCAGAATAGCCAAAGAAATCCTTGGCAAGAAGAGTGAAGCAGGAGGCATCACAATACCAGACCTTAAATTATACTACAAAGCTATAGTAACAAAAACGGCATGGTACTGGCACCAAAATAGACATGTAGACCACTTACATACAGTTACCTTATACTAGATAAAGAAGCCAAACACGTACACTGGAGAAAAGATAGCCTCTGCAACAAATGGTGCTGGGAAAACTGGAAATCCATATGCAGCAAAATGAAACTAAACCCCTATCTCTCACCATGCAGAAAATTCAACTCAAAGTGGGTCAAGGATCTGGGAATCAGACCAGAGACTCAACATCTAATAGAAGAAAAAATAAGCATCATGTCAGATTAGGACCATACTTCCTTAACAAGACTCCTACAGCACAAGAAGTAAAATCAAGAATCAATAAACGGGATGGATTCAAACTAAATAGCTTCTTCTCAGCAAAAGTAATAATCAATGAAGTGAACAGAGAGCCGACATTCTGGGAACAAATCTTTGCCACACACATATCCGATAGAGCACTCATCTCCAGGATATATAAAGAACTCGAAAAATTTATCATCAAAGAAACTAACAACCCAATCAATAAATGTGCCAAAGAGCTGAACTCAAACTTCACAGATGAAGATATACAATCAACAGACATATGAAAAAATGTTCAACATCTCTAGCAATCAGAGAAATGCAAATCAAAACTACCCTAAGATTTCATCTCATGCCAGTCAGAATGACAATTATCAAGAATACAAACAATGATAAGTGTTGGCAAGGTTGTGGGGAAAAAGGAACACTCATACATTGCTGGTGGGACTGCAAATTGATGCAACCAATCTGGAAAGCAGTATGGAGATTCCTTAGAGAACTTGGAATGGAACCACCATTTGATCCAGCTATCCCTCTCCTCGGTCTATACTCAGAAGACTTAAAAACAGCATACTACAGTGACACAGCCACTTCAATGTTTATAGCAGCTCAATTTACAATAGCTAAACTGTGGAAACAACCTAGATGTCCTTCCATAAATGACTGGATAAAGAAGCTGTGGTATATATACACAATGGAATATTACTCCGCAATAAAAGAGAATAAAATTATGGCATTTGCAGGTAAATGGATGGAGTTGGAGAATATCATGCTAAGTGAAGTAAGCCAATCTCACAAAACCAAATGCCGAATGTACTCATTGATAAGTGGATGCTGATCCATAATGTGGGGAAGGACATGGGAACAATGGAGGAACTCTGTTCACAGGGTTGTAAGGCGAGAGGGGGCATGGGGACAGTAAAGGTGGTGGAATATGATGGTCATCATAGCCCTAACTTTATGTATGACTGCATATATGTTGTGATTCTATATAACTTACAACCAGAGAAATGAAATGTTATCCTCTAAAAAATAATAATAATAATAATAAAAAAATTTTAAATTTGGAAAAAAAAACTAAAAAAAAAAGCAATACCCAAAAATCAAATGCATTTCTATATATCCGTGATGAATCCTCTGAAAGAGAAATTAGGAAAACTATCCCATTCACAATAGACTCAAAAAAAAATTAAAATACTTGGGAATCAATTTAACAAAAGAAGTGAAAGACCTCTACAATAAAAACTACAGGACACTAAAGAAAGAAATTGAAGATCATCTTAGAAATGGAAAGATCTCCCTTGTTCTTGGATAGGCAAAATCAATATTGTCAAAATGGCCATACTACCCAAAGCACTATATAGATTCAATGCAATTCCAATTAAAATCCCAATGTCATTCCTTACAGAAATAGAAAAGGCAATCATGAAATTAATTTGGATAAATAAGAGACCCAGAATAGCCAAAGCAATCCTTAGCAAGAAGAGTGAAGCAGGAAGCATTAAAATACCAGACTTAAACTATACCACAAAGCTATTTTGGTAGCTCAGAGGATAGCCATAGTGACTTCAGTCATCCAAGGGACCCTAGTGGTCTTGGATTCCAGTGTACTCCAAGCAGCCCTGACAAAGGTATTGCTATTAGAGGAGCAGTTGTTACTTCCCAAAGCAAGCAGGCCCTGTGTACTCCAGTACTGGGTGGAGATGCAGCAACCTTGGCTGTAGTTTCTGGAAGCCAACCCTTGGAGTTCTCTTTAACTATCCCTTTCTGATCTCTACTGGAGGCAGAAATGGCCCACAGGTCCCTAGTCTCAGATTCACAAAGCCAATAAGAGATCATTCACAAGTAGTTCACAGTGAATGGGAATGATCTGGCTGTTAGATGGACAACTGACGACACCGTTGTCTTCTAAACTTCTGTTAACACCTCCCTGGACTAGCTCTCCTTGGTGATAAGAAATCTTCTGCACATTGGTTTCCCAGCTCTGCTGAAATGAAGAAAAGGAAGAAGCTTTAGTCCTAATCTTTTCTCCTGTACTTGGCAAGGCATTGGGAAATGATATTTTGGATAACAGCCACTTTATGATCAAAGTTGCCTTCACTGGTCCTTAATATCTCTTGGTCTATTTGTTTCCCTGTTGCTAAAGTAGTAGATGCATATTGGTTACAAAAGAAAATAAATCTGAGTTATTCTTTTGTCTGGAAGAACTTTATACCCCAATAAACTGGAAATTCTAGAAGATACTGATAAATTTTTAGACCTATATGACCTAACCAAATTGAATCAGAGTACACAAAAAATTTAAACAGACCAATAGTGAGCAATAAATTTAAAGCAGAAATTAAGTCTTCCAACAAAGAAAATTCCAGCATCAGATGGATTCTCAGTGTAGTTCTGTTGGCCCTTCAGAGAAGAACTCATGGCAAGCCTCTTCAAATTATTCTATAAAATAGAAAGGAAAGGGCCACTCTTAAGTTCATTTTACGAAGCCAGTATCACTCTAATACTCAAACCAGACAAAGACACATCAGGGAAAAAATACTATAGACCAATATCTCTGATGAACATAGTTACAAAAATCCTAAATAAATATTGGCAAACCACATTTACATATACATTAAGAAAATAGTAAACTATGACCAGGTGAGTTTTATCTCAGGGAAGCAAGGTTGGTTTAACACAGAAAAATCAATAAATGCAACTTACCTCACAAATAGAATTAAGAACAAGTATCACATGATCATGTGAATAGATGCATAAAAAGCACTTGATGAAATCCAGCTCCTATTTATGATAAAAAATACTGGGGAAACTAGGGATAGAAATAACTTACCTCAACATTGTAAATGCTTTCTATGACGAACCCAAGGCTAACATCATACTTAATGGAAAAAAAAAACAAAACTGAAAGCTTTTCCTCTAAAATCAAGAATAAGACAAAGATATCCACTCTCACCACTCCTGTTCAACATAGTTCTTCAAACTATAGCTAGATAAAAGTCAAGAAATGGAAATCAAAATAATATAAAAAGGAAAGAAGTCAAATTATCTCTGTTTGCTGATGACATGATCAAATATCTAGAAGACTCAAAAATCTCCACCAGAAGACTTTCTAGATCTGATAAATAAATGTAGCAAAGTAGCAGGATACAAGATAAACATACATAAATCAATAGTTTTCCTGTAGTCCAATAATGAAAAATTTTATCTCTGCTGAGAAAGAAGTCAGAGAAACTGTTCTATCCACAATAACCTCAAAAAATCGCAACTAAATCTAACCAAGGATGTGAAAGACCTATTCAGTGAAAACTATACTACAATGAAGAAATAGATTAATAAGACCTTAGAAGATGGAATGACCTCTCATGTTCCTGGATAGACAGAATTAATATTGCTAAGATGCCCATATTATCAAAAATATTATGCAGATTCAATGCACTCCTTATAAAAATACCAATGACATTATTCACAGAACTAGGAAATAGTTCTAAAATTTAAACATTGAATAAAAGATAGTCTTTTTAACAAATGATTTGGGGAAAACTAGTTATCTATAAGAAGAAAAATGATATTTGATTCTCTTTCACCCATCACAAAAGTTAACTCAAAGTAGATCAAAGACCTAGCAATTAGACCACATACTCTGCAACTACTAAAAGAAAACATAGATTCAACAGCTCAGCATATTAGTGTAGGCCCTGATTTCCTTAACAAGACATGTAAAGTGCAAGAAATACAATGTAGAATCCATAAGTGGGATGACACCAAATTAAAAACTTTCTGCCTAGTCAGATTAATTATTTAGGGCATGAAGAAAGAAATGGGAGAAATTTTTTGCCAGCCATTTTTCTGACAAGGAATTAATGTGTATTATATATGAATAATTCAAAACAAGCAAACAAATAAACTAACAAATAAAGTACCTAAGCAACTAAAGAGACACTTCTCAAAGGAAAAAATACAAATGATCATTAAATATGTGAAAAAATGTTCAACATCCTTAGAAATCAGGGAAATGCAAAACAAAGCTACACTGAAATTTTATCTTACTTCAGTTAAAATGGCAATCATCAAGAATACAAATAATGGGCTGGGGGCGGTGGCACGTGTTTGTAATCCCAGCAGCTCAGGAGGTTGAGGCAGGAGAATTAGAAGTTCAAAGCCAGTCTCAGCAAAAGGTGAGGCATTAAGGAACTCACTGAGACCCTGTCTCTAAATGAAATACAAAATAAGGCTGGGGATGTAGCTCAGAGGTTGGGTGCTCCTGAGTTCAATCCCTAGTACCCCCGCACCCCCTCCAAAAAAATGCAGATAATAATAAATGCTGGAGAGGATGTGTGGGAAAAGGTACACTCATGCCTTGCTAGTGGGACTGAAAGTTAGTACAACCATTTTGGAAAGCAGTAGGGAGATTCCTCAAAAAGTCTAGGAATGGAACCACCAAATGATCTAGCAATTCTACTCCTTGGTATTTATCCAAAGGAACTAAAATTAGCATACTGTAGTGATACAGTAACGTCAATGTTTATAGCAGCAAAATTCACAATAGCCAAATTATAGAACCAGCCCAGATGCCTATCAACAGATGAATGGATAAAGAAAATGAGGTACATACACACTATGGGGTTTTACACAGCTACAGAAAAAAAAAATGAAATCATGGCATTTGCTGGCAAATGATGGAACTAGAGAAAATCTTGCTAAGTGAAATAAACCATACTCAGAACATCAAGGATCAAATGTTTACTCTCATTTGTGGAAAATAGAGAAAAATAAGGGGAAAAAGGAGATGGAACCCACAAAAAGAGAGAGATGGAATAGAGAAAGAGGATGGAGGGGAGGAAGGAGGGATGGGAAAAGGGTAGAATTGTGGAAAGAAATTAACCAAATTTTGCTGTGTACATATATAAATATGTATATCTACAAGGCACCAATTTAAAAATATAAATAAATACACCAAAGCAAACTCAGCAGAGAGGTAGAGTGGAACATGGGAGGCAGTAGAGGAAGAAAATGAAAGCGAAATGAAGTAATTTATATTTCACACATGTATAATTAATAAATAAGTAAATATCTATTTTTTCTAATGCTGAAATCCGCTTCATACATTTTCACCCTCCTTTATGTGAGTTGGAGCTGTGTCAAATTATGTCACTCTAGAACACATAAAATATACTTGACATTGTAAATAGGTCTGTGAAACCGGCAACTGGAGTTTTTGTATTACTTGGTGAATAATTGAATGGATCTCATTTCAATAAATATGGATCGTCTCTTGATCAGTTACTGGCTCAGGTGCAGTAGAGGAAAGGGTGAGGGCAGAAGACAGATCAATGGGGCAGGAGTGGAGCACTTACCTATCACATGTGATGCACTCACTGGGTTCAATTCTCAACACCACCTAACAATAAATAAATAAAATATAGTGTGCTGTCCATCTACAACTAAAAATATTTTTTTAAAAAGACAGATGATTTCCCCTGGACATTTGGATAATTTTACTGGGTGCAGGAAGAAAATGAATATGTAATAGAAGTAGCAAAAGTTAAGTGCAGTATGTATTAAATTCTGCAAAAAAATGAAGCATGATTTTATGACTGGAAGTAATGAGGAAACGCAGTCGATACTTTCCTTGAGATAGAAATTAGAACAGAGCTGGGCAGCTGGAGCTGTAAAAGGGAGAATTTCAGGAGGAAACTGAGAGGCTGGAACCGGCCTTGCAAAGACTGGTGAGATGTGGGAGGTGTCTGGGTTAGTGCTATCATTGCTTTAGCACTGTCTGCTCTGACATATCAGTACAGAAGATACATTGTTACTGGGCACAGAAGGGGCTATAGCTCAGTGGGAATGGAGGGAGGAAGCCCAATGAGGAGGATGCTCCTGTGGCCAAGGCAGGAGAGGCTAGGACTTAGAAGGATGTCCCTGGATATGGAGAGTTGAAGGTTGGCAGCAAGCTTAAGATTCAGGCTGGTGAATTGGGAGGAATTAAAGATGCTTCGGAGGCCTGAGCTACAGCAACTTGAGCTATCACTCTCTGGAGCAACATTGTCATCTAGAGAAGAAATCTATGTGATCATGAAAAATATCACAATAGATAAAAGGTACAATTTCAAATTGTTTGCTTTTTCCAGTTAGATAGCCATCGGGATTTTCCTCTCATATTATCACTTTGACTCATATTAATGATGATGTGCTTTATTAACTAGAGTTTTAAAACAGTACAGATAATGCCCACCCATCGAATGCCACCAGTGAGTGAGTGAGCAAGTGTGTGGGGGTGTCAAGAGACTGTGGAGACTGTGTTTTGTAGAAAGAAAATAGCTGGACTAGAGGCATCAGAAAAAATGATTTCAGAGGTCTGATCTGTGTGAGGATAATTATGTGCACAGCCTTGATGGATGCAGTTATTTATGTCTTTGGTTTAAAATACTGTTTGCATTGACTCAAAATAATAATACTGTCTTACCACAGTATTGTGGCTAATGTTTGAGGTTTCATTCTAATGTCAAGGAGAATGATTGTGGTGTAGAATCGAATCTGTAATCTGATGAGAGCTTCATGCACGTAGAGATTGGGAAGACAGTGTGGGGACAGAACTTTGTGACTATTTTAAGTTCCTCGAGGTGTTGCCATTTCAAAAGGTCATGGAAGCAGCATAGACAGGGGACAGCCTGAGGACACTGGCACGTGGGGCACTAAAATTTCAGAAAATTACTAATATAGAAGTAAAAGTAGAGGGTGTGGATAAAAGTTAAAGAGCAAGATTGGTCTCAGTATTCTGGTTCCAAATGGTAATATGTGCCAGAAAGAAATTTAAAAGAAGAGTTTCTCAGGATAGTTCCTAATAACAAATTCAATTTTACTTAAAAATTGATATATAAAAATAAAGTATTATAATCATCTTAAACATGACTTAGACTAAGACTCTATACAAGTTTAGAGATACAATAAGTTCCCTTCTCACAGAGTAAGACATCAAATTCATTATGCAGCAAGCCAATGTTGTAGCTGGGTACCCTCTTCGATTACTTAAATCCTTGACCTACTTCCCTAGGGCACCAAAATTACCATTTGACCATAAATTCAGCAAAACAACTAATTTTTCTTGAAAAATTCCAAACTCTTTACTAAGCCAAATTGACCATTTACTTGATTTAAGATATTCAGCCCTCCTTGTACTGAAAAAACCTCAAACACTTAAATGCAACACCAACCAAAGTCAGCCAAACATAATATCTCAATACTGACATGTCCTTGCCCCTCCTCACCTCCAAAGCACAATGAGATAGTTAAAAAAAAAAAAGTAACTATAAAATAGATGTGATTTTATTGCAGAAAAACGAAATATCCTGCAAGAAGTCAAACGGATGTCCTCTGAAAATGACTAATCAAAAAAAGAGTCCAGGAGAACCTGCAGCAGGTTCTTAAGAGTGTTGATTTTCCTTTGATAGTCTTAAGGTTAAGCCTCATTCATCTGTTGTGACAGAAAATGTCTGGTAATTATCCCAAACCTCACAGTGATGGAGCAGAACGCCAATTTAATTAGCATTTTTATCTGGCCACTTGGACTTTTATTACTGTAGAACAAGATTTTTAAACAGCAGTGAATTCTTGAAGTTTAAAAATAAATGCTTTTATTTTTTTACATGTTTTATCAGTAAATTACTCTTTCAGCTTTTGGGTTTATCTGCTTAATGTACATCCTATATCCTACATCATGTGTATTAAAGAGAAAGTACTTTTTTAAAAAAAATCTTTAACACAGAAGGCAAAGAAAAATAAAATTGTATAAAAGCAAATCTAACCTAGAACAATTTTTGATTTAATGTCAAGGATTCAGCTAATACAGAAACAGAAATGACTTTGCTTTACAATATGGACCACAACCTCCAAGAGGGGCTTTTGTGAAGTTATCTCAGGAGGCATAAGAAAGCATCATCTAGTAGTTTCCTACCTAACGACATCTAACCACAATTACATCATCTGCTATGTACTATGAGCACGGATACATTGCTTCTCAGTGTTCTTTCCAAATTAAACTTCTATTCTGTTTCATCTATCAATACTCCATTTTGATTTCCCTCATTCCCCTGGACCACCTATCATTTCCATGTTGATGTTGATGACTTAACACACACCTTTGAATTTAGTGTTTCATAGCATTACTAATGAACTCAAATGCCTAAAAAAAAATGAGATAAAATTTTGCTAAAACTCAATATGAATTACACTGAATTCATTGCCTTGGCCTCAATCCCCTTACCATCAACCTCATTCTGGCACATCACCATTCTATTTGGAAACTTAGCCAGATATGGAATTGTAATTGTTTTCATAATGTGTAGAAGTGTTCCTTCCCCATTCAGTGGCTTGAATGTCTGTGCCCTCCCCAGACTCGTATGTTGAAAACCTAAATCCCAAAGCTATGATATTAGGCGATAAGGGTCTTTGGGAAGTGATTAAGTCATGAGGGGGGAACCCTTACCAGTGGAATTAGTGTCCTTATAATACAGTTCCTAAAGCGATCTCACCTCCTTCCACCAAGTGAGGTTGCACTAAGAACGTGAATGGTCATCTATGATAAGGCCAGTCCTCATCAGTCCCCAGGTGTGCTGGCATCTCGGTCTTGGACTCTCCAACCTTCAGAACTGTGATTAAAAAAAAAAAAAAAAAAAACCCACCTTTTTATAAATCACACAGTCTATAATATTTTATCATGGAAACCTGAATGAATTAAGACATTAATTTTCCAGGGAAAGTACCTACTCTCTTTTCTGGAAAGTACTCTGACCCTTCCATACTTCAGCCATGACGTTTCCACATAGTGTCTTATTCTCTCTGACCATGAGAGTTGGAGTTGACTGGGGAAAGAATAGCTTAGGGCTGCACAGATAGCCCTCTTGTCATACATAGAACCCTGTTATTTTCTGCATTCTTATCAAATAACATTTTTAGAAATTAAAGAAATAAATTATCATATGATGATTACTTGGCACATAAACTAGGAGAGATCCCCTAAGTGAGAGGAGAAACTGATGACAGAGTCAGGTTTCAGAAAAAAATAAAATGATAGGTAATGTGAAAAAGTGTAATTTCAAGATGCAAATGTAAAAGGTTAATTGCCTAAATATGGAACGGATGAGATATCTTAACATATAAATCTGCAGTATTACCTGCTCACAGTTTAAAATGCTAATATATACATATTCAGCAGAATGTTCACATTGAGGGTTAGTGGTCCCATTAAGTTATGAATAATTAGTTCGCTCTGGAGAATTCCTTCTATTGGACAGTTTTCTTGAAAAATGCTTGCAAATAAATGCCATCCAAAGTTAGGATTTAATTTCCCAGAGATTTGAAAAGGGGGCATCATGAAGACTGGGCATAGTAATGAAGCATGCTTATTCTAGAACCTAGTGGTTATTTGGAGGAGGTCTTTCAGATTTTCATAAATATTTTTAAATGATTACATTTACACAGAAGATAAGAAAAAAGACAGGTATTATAGAATAGCACATTTTGTCTCATTAAGAGGTCAATAATGCAGGTAATTAAACCTTTTGAAAATGAAATGGGCTTCTTCAATAAATGAACTTTCTGAACAGGAAGTTGAAGCTGTCACATACACACCAGAAAGGATATATAGAGCTGGGTCTGGAAATGACCTTCTCGCTAAGCCCCTGTTAGTTCTTAGGATTTTCTGAAGCATGAGCAAGAGCTGTTCTAATTTTCTGCATCATCCTTCTATTCTTGCATGGCTGGAATGGCCATTATTTAGAGTCTGTAATGTGCACAATTATTTCATTAGCTTTATTTTCCCATGGAGATATTTCTTTGGATATGAGTCTGTATACATAGTAAAAAAAAAAAAAAAAAAAAAAAAAAGACTATCTGTGTTTGTGCTTAACAGAAATGATTATCTCAATGTCTACAAAATCTCCACAGTATTTCACATAGTAGTATTTCACAGTATTTCACATATAGAAAGGGTGTTAATCCCCAGCTATGTGTTTTTTCCTTTCTCACTCAGTGTTCCATGCTGTAAGGGCGAACTAGGGGCTTTGCAATTTTACGTCTAAAAATATCCTCACTCATCTACTAAGCAAACAGCGCTTGAAAACATCTGCCAGGCATGGCCAAAATTATAAAGAGCAGTGAGTTCTCTATTACATTTCTTTGGTCTTTATAGCAAAAGCATATTTTTAAATCTTGCTGCCTCTTACCCTTCAGTTTGCACTTTTAGAAGGGCTCTTCATTTTGCCACAAAATGTCACCAGTGTTGATAAGGCCAGCTGCTGCTTCCAGAATCACTTCCCCTTTTGCACTAAAGAACAACAGTGCAGAAGGTTATCTCATCTAAACCCTTTCATGAGTAGTAAGGTTATGAAAGCAAGATAACTTGTAATAGATTTTTAAATATTTATATGACATAGGCAGTTTTAAAAAGCTATTCATATTCCTTATCTAGTTGCATGACATTTTATAATTACCTAGAGACTGAATACGTATTTTTAAAAAATCAGGAAACTTTTTGTTTTCTTCGTTAATGTTGAGCACCATTATATGTGTGTATGTGTATAAAGTTATACTATTCAGATTAGTGGTTTTTTTTAATTCGTAGAACTCAGATCCTTTAAAACACATATACATCCACAGCCATGTGCTTCCATTCTATCTCTTTAATAGAAATTAAGATCATGTTTGGTTCTAATTTTTATATTAGTAAAGCATGTACATTGTGGAAATGTACTTAAATGAAAATAAACTAAGTCTATTTGGAGCTAATTATCACAAGAGAGTCAGCTCCATCACTTTTATTTGGCAGAGACTCAGACAGGCAGAGGGGTGAGAAAGCTTGATATTAGAAAAAAGGGAAGGCTTCAAGGAAAACTTAATTAAAAGCTGTGGCAGGGGAAAGCTGGGAACAGGGAAATTAGAGGCAGAGTATCTTACCTGATTGGTTTGGGGAACTTATTCATCTTTTTCCTATTTGTCTTGAGTTGGAAGTCAGGTGTCAAAATAAGTAAGGTGGCCATCCTTGACCAAGAGTGGGCCATTTGGCACTTAGTTACATGGAGGTGGTATTTTAGCTTCTTGATCTGCTTGCCACAAAGTTTGTATGTCAGAAAGCATTCCATTTTCATATATAGCCTGGTCATAGTCTACATGTACACCAGTCTCTCAGTATTATGTCTAAAATAAAGGTGTTTTACTCAAGGACAATTTGCCTACCAGGCACCCTAGAAAACATATCTCTATAAAATATAATGGTGGGAGACAATTCTCCATTGATCTCTCATGTTTCAGTACAGTTTGCAAGTAAAGGCGCTGTTATATTTTACTCAAGACTCTTTTCTAAGGGTGTTTGTACAGGAAACAGCTTTGGAAGGCAGAGATAGTAGCTGCCTCCTGAGAAGAATACAGATGCCTTTACTGCCCAGCATAACAATGATAATGTATCACAGGAGGGAAAAGTTTCTACAGATAGCTTCACAAAACATTTGACTAGTCTAAGTTTAGATTTACTCAGCTGTGATGTAAGATTCATGAGTATGTGAAATTCAATTGGGACATTCTATATGCCCACATAGGACCTGGGGTCCAGGGAAACAGAGGCCAAAAGGAAGCTCACAAAGCTATATCAAATGAAGTTCTTTATATCTGACCCAGGAGTATCATATCTTCCACCAATATCCATGAAATTGTGACAAAACAGTCTGCTAGCTTTTGTAGGATAAAATGTGACATTCTTCAGTTTTTGGCAATTCATAGTAATGTTCAAATAATCAATTATGTAAGTGAATACTGTCTATTCCTCCCTCTGATCTAGGAATATAACTGAGATTCCAGGAATAAAGTGCAAAAATGTGAAAAGGTACTTTGGAGAAACCTTAAATAAATTAGCTCAGATTGTTTTTAATAAATGGTAAGAAATAGAGTGCATAAGGACAGGTGAGCTAATAAAATAAGCCTTCTGATTATGTTCCTTAAGATATACAGGTGATTTATGTTTAAATAAGGCCAATCATCAAAATGGAATAAGAGTGAAAAAAAGTATAGAAAAATTCTCAGATTTAATTTATGTTTAATACTTATACTCCATCTTTCTCCAAATCTCATAAAAATGATTGCACCAAAGGTAGCAAACATCTGCACTTTATGATAAAATGCAAATGCACCTGGCATATCTAAAACATTTACTTATAAACTGCCAACTTTTTATATCTCAATGAAAATAGATCCAGCTTTTAAAAAAATGCTTAAAGGGCCTTTAAATAATCACCCACAGATTAGAAAAACAGTAGATTAAAATTTTCAAAATGTATTTAATTAAGATAGTTTTTAAGGCTCTGCAATGCAGTTGGAACACCTAAGAGCCCATAGCGAGGATTCTACAGAATTCTATCTATTGACAGTAAATGGGTCCTTCTCTAAGGCATGTTTGGACTATCATTTACAAAGTGTTTCTGGATCCAATGTTTGTTTGAAAATTTTAAAATAAAGTCCCCCAATTTACTCAATAATAAAGTGGGATAGTGTATAAATTACAGAACCCAAGGTTTAGATTAAAATACTAAGGTTCAAGAGTTTATAATGGGACAATAAACTATAAAGGCAAGGACATTTCTAAATCTGCTAGAACACTGCATTTTCTTTTTGAGCAGTGAGACCATTTTACTTTAAACTTCAAGGCAAGCTGCTTTTTAAAATAAAAACTAGACATGAGAAACGAATAAATTACCTTGAATGTGGCCAATATATACCTTTTTTTTCATTTTTAAAGAGTGAAATAGGCATTATAATGTTCATTTTCGGAAATAGAGGACAACTTCAGACATCTCTAACTTCCTGAAATTAGAATGAACATTACACAACGCCAGGAGAAGGTCTACAAATATATTTGGACCTGAATATCTCTGGATCTAACTAGAAGATGTAAATGAGTCCCCTGAATTCTTCTCCTACTGATATTCAAATGCATGATTTAAGAATTGGGCTGCCATGACATTTTTGACACAGTTTAAATGGACTCTAAAATGAGAAGCTAAAAGACGGAGAATTAAATTGTTCCCTGATATTTTTCAGAGGAAAATTGTAATGGCTGATCTCAAAAGAGCAACTTCAGTTATTTCACCATGAACACTTTTAACATGAATCAAGATGTCATCCCATCCCACAGTTTGATGGAATAGTTTGAGCACATGCAGGATCCCTTCCTGTTTCCTGCTTATAATGCTGCCTTCAATTTGTACCTCACTCACCTGAGTGGCAGCAGAAAAGTTATGTGTAGTAGAGTCTCAGTTTGAGCCAGGTAACCCAACCATCTGTCACTTTATTTATTACATTGCTATAAATTTATCTCCCAGAATCTGAAAAATTCTATTAAATGATACAATTACTTTTCTCATCTTGAAAAGTTGAATACCAGATTCTGGAGCATGGTGATTCCATACAACTGCAGAAGACTGCCTGAGCCAGTTCACCTGTTTCTAGCTACATGCATCATGAGCTTCCAGATGAAGTTTTGTCTAAAACAAAATCTGTACTTCCTTTTGAAACACAGAAGAGAAAATAAGAGTTAAAAAGAAAACTGCAGCTCACAACAAGACCCTTCTGTGTGAGTAGGAAGAATTGTAAACCCAAAACATCCATATTTAAGAGATCAGTGGCCTTCAAATAGAGGATCAGATACAGGGAGAGGATACATCTTAAGAAAACCATCTAAGAGGAGGTGAAAAGCCCTAGAAGCATTGTGTAGCTCCAGGCAAGGATTGGAAAAAAAGACCCTGACTGTGGCTAAGCAGCAAGGCTGGCCATGTATCAAGTCTACCTGAATGCAGATCCAGCATCAGTCAATAACAGCCAGGTAAGCAGGTAAAGCAAAGGGCAAAGTATGGAACTAGGTAGAGATTTAGGCAAGGTTTTAGTTATCTTTAGAGAATTCCAGCAAGGGTTATATGAGGCTGCCTTTATAGAAGCAAAACAAATCAAAGTAGACAACAAAATCTGAAAGAAAAAAATATGGGCTGATAGAAATGAAACACTTTTCCAGTTAATTATTTGGGTAAATGTGACTGGTGCCTATGTCACAGAACTCCAGCATCCCAAGGGACTGGTAATAGCCATGCAGGATCCTCAACTTAGAAGATGTGAAATGAAATTCTAGAGAGACTTGAGGCAAAGCTCCCCTCAGACATGGTTTACAAAACCTAGCCATGCCTTTTGACATGGTCAGAGGAATCAAGCTAAATTTAATTCAAATCTGTCCATACCTCTGCTGTCCTATAACCAATCACTTCACTTTTCTGTTTGCTATGTTGGCTGCTTCCCAAGCTCCTGCTTTGTGCCCAGACTATAGTTTCTCTTGCCTACAAGACTTCTCGGATTTGGGAACTCAATTTTGATTTCCTGATCATTGCAGCTTCTCAGATGACCGTACTGGGGTTGGTAACCTCTTCTATGTTTTTATTTCCTAACTCAAACTCAGGATGCGTTGGTTTTGTCTTGTAATATCTGATCCTAGCCTCCAACACATCAACATGTGACCATTTCTTCTTTAAAAACCTTACCTCCTCTGTTATATCAGATTACCAAATAACCACCTCTGCTCCTAATTCATTACTAAATGAGATAATATGTAGTAAATAAGGCAGAGACTTGTTTTCTAGAGTTGGAATATAAATTTAAATATAAATGAGTTAATTACCATGGCATATATAAACAACTTTACTGGTTTATATCCCCATCTGCTTAACTTCAGGTTTCCCTTGTTATTATTTTCTGTAATTATTTCTGGGAGGTTATTATGTACTCCACTCCTGAGGTGTCCACACTCATGAATGGGAACTGAAGTTCCTCCCCAAAAGTCCCCTGAGTAATTTGTCAGGGGCCATATCAATTGAATTGGGCAAGGTAGGTACACCCATCATATCATATCACCCTGCTGGGGGACTAACAGTCTGCTTTGTTCCATTGTTCTACTACTCATTGAGTATTACAGCTGTCTCACATTAGTTTCTAGTTATTCAAGGAAGCAAAATATCTAAACTGTGGTTTATCTCAAAAGTAGGATAATGCATTTTTCCCCACTGGGTTACAATATTTTTAATAGGTTCCAAAGCAGGAGTCACTGTGTTCCAAGATGTAGCAGCACAGTTTTTGCTGTCTGATTATTGTTCTCATTTTTCCTTCATCCTGCTTGCATATTTTTTTCCCTAACACTTGAAGAGCTGCCCTGAGGATGAATTCACTATGTGAACACTGAACTGGGTTCAGACCTCCCAACCCTCCAGAAAACAAAAATTAGCTACCAAAACTCAATATGCCTGTTCCATTGTGCTCAACCAGGCAGTTCCAGACATTTGCTATTTGTGCTCTTGAATCTGTTAATGTACCTTAAGAAAGCAAGGGCCCAATTACTGGGATGTGGACTACTTTGAATTAACAGAGGAGGATTAACTTGCAAACAGGCTGCTGATTGGAATAAACAGGAAGACCTTTTTCAAATATTCCATCTTATGGAATTCTCATGGCTAGCTGTGCACCAAAATCATCCAAAAAATTCAAACAGATTTTCCTAGGATCTAGAGCCCATTGTGGTCAACATAAAGAGATCTGATTGAGGGCAATGGAGTCATATATAGAAAGGATATTGTTAAGGTCACTGATGGCAACTTTTAATTTCTTGATTTCTTTAGTGATGAATATTATTATTGTACTAATTTCCTTTTAGTGAATTCATTATGATTGCAAGTAAATATTGCCTTGTTCTTTTGAACAACTAGAAGTCTACTTTAGGCTGACTTCAATGAACTATCGGCTTTGTTGGAAGGAAGAAAACTTTAAAGACACACAAGCAAAGAGATCCCACCAAAGGCCTGTGTTCAAGTCAAGGATAGTGATTTAGATCAGGGTGGCTTGATGCTATCAGGACATGGAGAGGAGGTGGATCCCTAGCTGGATATTTGTCTATTAACAGTATAGAATCTGAAAACTGATCAAAATCTCTTCACAGAATCAGCTTCAGTACTTTTCAATGGAAAATATATGCCAATAGCTTATTCTATATCCTTAACTAGTTAACATATTTGATTAATAGTGGTCACTGTTTTGAAAACAAGATTAAATGTTGTTAGCTTCCTGTAAAACATTTGTTATCTATTATCACTCAGAGATGAAACAAGTTATTTTTGTATGTTTCAGAGAAGAAATAAATCAAAGGTTATTCTGTGGGAAAATTTTACCATAAAAGTATCTAAAAATTGGAGATGATTAAAACCCAAGTAACCATAACATTGAAACATATATTCAGTGATTTTTCAATCATAAAATACATATACTGAAACCCATCATAATTTTGTAGCCCAATCTAATATTTTCCCATGAATTTCAAAAATTTTAATGTAAGAAATAGTTAGCATTTTCAATACAATTTTATAATTAAAGGTATATTCTCATCAAGAGTCAATATTTGCATAATCAGATCACAAATTCATGATTAAAGATTAGGCTTAGGGAGCTTATGCAGTTTATAATAACATGACAAGTAAAAATGATTTGAGATGGGATTCAAACTGAGATGTCGTCAAGTCCGAAGTCTATGTTCTTCCTACAGTGTTATCCTTCTTCCCTGCAGCATGATTTCTCTACTGAAGAATTCACTTACTTTAGATCAAAGCAAAATACAGAAATGACCTTAAACTTGACTCATCAGAATTTTTCTCCATATTGTGAACTGCATCATTGGAAATGTTTCCTGAGGGACACAATATCTGAAAATCATCAGGGTGTGTTATCATCAACCATTATGTATTTATGAATGTGAATTATGGAAATGCAAGGTGGACCATGAAAATATAAACGTGATTTTGATAATGTATCATGTGGGTGCTTTCTAGTTTGATGGACAGTTGCTTAGAATATAAAATTGCGTACATAATACAGTTTGATACTGCACTGCTGATTACACTAATTCCTTCTGAAGGACTGAGAGAAAATGTAAGCAGAGGGCAGCTTCTGGACACAGCATATCAGAAGTACCTGAATTTTTCACCTCGTTCGGGCTGCATACATCGCTACATCACTCAGTTTCTCCTTAGAGACATCTCCAGTAGAAATTCCGCAAACTCCCAATTAACCTTAACAAGATCCAACCTACTGAAATTGCTTGTATAATGTGTGTCTGGAATGTGTTCACCATTTGTTTATGTTAGCACTTGGGACTCAGTACCTATCTTTCCCTTTCTCAGATAGGTACTGAGAAAGTAACAAATCTAGATTTTATTTGAGTTAGCAATTTGCATAGCTAAATGACTGTGTTTCCCAGTCTTCCATATAGCAAAGATGTCTCATTAGGATCAAGTGAAAGTTGTAGGTCAGAGTGGGAAAAAGCTCTTTCAGAAGCCCATAGAGAGATGGCATGGGCTTCCTAATTCCCACTTCCTCTCTGAAACAGAGTGACAGCTGGAACTCTGTCAGGCATTTGGATCTAGAGATTATGCTGGAAATGGAACCCATGCAAAAGCAATGACCAAAAAAAAAAAAAAAAAAATATATATATATATATATATATATATATATATATATAAATAAAAGAAGAAATCTAGATCCTTGATTAATGTCCTTGTGTAGCAGTGAAAATAGCTCTGGGATACGTATTTATCCTCCTGTATGAGTGAAGTAAAGCCCTTCCACATTTAGGCCACTATTGCTTCTGGTCTTTGATCTTTGTAGCCAAATGCAATTCTTAGATAATGCCCCTTCTTCTTCTTTTTATTTATTAATTTTTTGGTGGGAGGGGACTGGGGATTGAACTCAGGGGCACTCAACCACTGAGCCTCATCCCCAGCCCTATTTTGTGTTTATTTAGAGACAGGGTCTCACCGAGTTGCTTAGCATTTTGATGTTGCTGAGGCTGGCTTTGAACTCGCAATTCTCCTGTCTCAGCCTCTTAAAGTGCTTGGATTACAGGCATGCGCCACCAAGTCCAGCTTACAATGCCCCTTCTTTACAGAGCCAAGTGGTGCTTGATGAAAAGATCATCTAGGCAGTAGTCTATAATGATATGTCTGAGAACTTAAATGGTCCATCCCAAGCTCTCATTTTTTGGGTCTCAATTTTTTGTCTCCTTTTTTTTGTCTCATTTCTCATTACTGGAAATTTGGGTCATTATTTTCCAAATAAAATTATACCATTTGATAGGGAAAATAGAATTTTGATTCCATTAACAGTCAGCTTGATATAATGGAAAGAGCTTAAGGTTTGGACTCCAGTGAGTCCCGATTTCAAATTACAGTGCTGAAATATATCACCCAAGTGCTTCTAGTATGAGTTATTTCATTTTCTTAGTAGTAAAATAAGAATAGTAAGAGCCACTTCATAGTTCTTAACAGCATATCAGAGAGTATCATGATGCCCAATAAATGGTGTATTTTTATTGTTCAATTCCTACAATAAATCCTACGCAAATCTTAATGAGAGACTGCTGTAGCCTCTATAAAGTTCTCTAACATTATTATTAATATGAATAAAACATTATTTCTGTCACTCCTAAGCATTTATTTCCATTTATATTCTTCTGTGTGCTGGGTAGCTCTTACAGATTTCTAAGTCCTTAGAGTCCAAATCACTACCAGAAGCCCCTCTAAATAGTACCTAGTCAATAAATATTTGAAACAGCTCTAGTAAATATACCTGCTTTCACAAATAGCACAAAAAAAATACATTAGGGAGGACAGAAGAATTGATTATAGCAATTGAATTCAGTATTTTCTTTATTGTCAAAACCTTATCAGCAGTTAAAGATCATTTTTGACAACTTATATCATTTAAGTAGTCCATAGTTGTATTTATACATAATATCTTATTTGTTTCAATCCAACTCATCTGCATTAATTTTTAGAATAACTCAGCAAATGTGAATTCTTCTTATACCCACATTCTAATAGATAAGGAATCCTCTTATCACAGGTGCTGTAGCTTCTTTCATATATATTTTAAGATAGTTTTGGTATCATATTAGAAGATGGACAAATCCAATTTTTTATTGGTTGTAGGTGTCAGATTAAATTCAAGCTGATTTATTAACTGTCAATTCAATTTAAAAAGTATCCCTTGGGGCTGGGATTGTAGCTCAGTGGTAGAGCATTTGCCTTGCATGCGTGAGGCCCTGGGTTCGATCCTCAGCACCACATACAAAGCAATAAAATAAAGACATTGTGTCCATCTACAACTAAAAAAAAAAAAAATATATATATATATATATATATATATAATAAAGTATCCCTTGATCTTTTTGTTCAATAATATGTGAATATAGCACATTAAATCATTTCTGGTTAGTGCCATTATAGTTTTAGCATGATTTCAGCATCCAGAAACATTATTATGTAATTAATTTTACACATACATTAACATATATCTATTAGCAATGATATGTTAATTATTGATATGGGTATCTCTAAAATAGCATTTAAATCAGTCTGTCTTTGAAGTCAGATTATTTTAGAAAGATTATGAATAGTATATACCATTAAATTCTAATTACAAAACACATGAAAAACATAGAAAATTATTATACATAAGCAATAGTAGGCAAACAATCAATTGCAAAACTAAGTATCAATGCTAAATAATAATATACTGGTACCTCTTATCAATGTATAGTTCTCAATTACACTGACCAAGTGAAAAGTTTAGTTTATACCTCACATAGTGGTTCCTCTCACTATTGATAACATTAAACAAATAAAACCATGGACTATTATACAAATAGGAAATAAACTCAGGTACTTATGAATCAGTGTTAATATGTCACACAAGTAAGGAATACTTGAAATTGCCTTATTTGTAAGAACAGACTTTACTTTTCTTAGTGAAATTAATATACATTGAAATCGTTCTATGTTCAGGAATCACTCCAGATTTGGGGAAATTGGTATTATTAATATATATCCCCTACCACCAGAGTGCTCACAGTTCAAGAAGGGAAAACTCCAATGCAGTGTGGAATGTGTGTATGTGTGTGTGCCCGTACACACAGAAACACACACTCCCACAACGTACACAATGCTGTGTGCAAACTGATAAACGATACTTGCCCACTCATCAATTTTAGGAAAGCCCTTCTAGAAAACACAAAACTTAAAGAATCAAATTCAGACTGACTTTTCTAACATCTCACCAGTTTGAATTTCGTGGACTATTGGCTCTTAGCTTCATATAATACTCCCCCTCAAGAACAAAAGCAAGAGTCATGGAGGAAAGAGGAGCTGAGCAAGAACAGGCCTCCTTCCTCTCCTCTGCTAATCCCTTCCTTTCATCCTCACTCTCAAGTGAAAGCTAAACAAAGGACTCACAGCACAAATAAGGAAATCATCTGATTAGAGTTAGAAACATAAAGAGTGATGTCATGCCTGTGCTACAAAATTTGATAAATTTGATCCAGATGATATGCATGTGGGACTCAATAATAGTAAGACTCTAAGACAAATACTTGGCTTTCCCAGAAGTAAGCAAAAATCACACACAGTATATTTTGAGAGAAGTCCAAAGACAAAGGTGTCTTATATGAAGAAAAGGCCCACGATATTTAGGACATTTTTTGGAAATACAGGAAACCATTATCCACTGGCAAATCCACTGATTTTTCTAAATAATACATGAAAATTATACGCAAAGGGAAACTATGTGATATTTTGAAACTAGTATATATGTATGATGTTCAAATTAGAGTGAGCACATGTATTCTCCAACACGGATCATTTCTATGTTGTGCAAAGAGTTCACTGATATTCTTAAACTTTTGAATCTTCTCAGTCTTTCTATTTTTTAATATTGTGGAGATGTTTTGTGTATTTTTTTATGTTACCTGACAATCCTCACCTTTTTGATCCTTCCAAGAATTTATTCATTTTTTTAAAGATTTTCAGCTTGGTGAAATCACTTAGTAATCTTAAGTCATTTGCTTTGAAAAATAGTTTGGCCTACATTCGGATTCTTTATAAACACAAGTTTTCACCAATTATACCTGTTGTGAGAAGTTGAATTCAGACAATATAATTTTTGTCAGAGACAATTTTTTATATTCTTTAAAATAAATGACCGTAAGTATAATTACAAAATAAATGACAACTTATTTTAAACTTTAGAAAAAGGGTGAAAATACTAAAATATAGAAAACACAGAATTGTATCTTAGTGCACAAGTTAAAAAGTTCCTTAAGTTGATAAAAATTAAAATACTATTAGTATAAAATAATTGCAGATATTATTTTTCTATATACCAATTCTTTTTATTTATATCCTCTTGAAATCACATAGATACAGTTTTAACAATTGATGCATTTCTAAAACAACTGCATGATGGATTTTCTTTTTGTTCTTTTTTTTTTTTTCCATCAGCACTAATATTCCCATTATACTTAATCGTATCTACAGGAATCCTGCCTGCTTTAACACAATGGTAGACTTTTCGAGCTAGTGGTATTGGACACGGGGGAAGCCTGTGTTCTCTCTGATACACCAGAATACATGGAAATCTAGTAGGTTTAAAATTGAATTTCAAATGAATGAACATTACACATTGGTAACAGCTTCCTTCTTATTCAAATGACTAGAAATTTCTATTCAGTAGAGACAGTGCTTACTACAATATACTGCTGCTTTCAGGTTTGGGAGAAAGGGGGCAGGAGGTGAAGGAAATTGGGTCAGCAGATATTTCCTTCCTGTTGGTGAAAAGACTTCAGCTCTACACACCACTACCTGAAAGCAAGCATTGTTCTATTGCTATAAGCAAAACAGAAAGCCCAAGGCTGGCCAAGGTGCGTATGTAGCATATGTTAATGCACACGACCTGTAGCTAACTGTATTTTTTCTACATTTTCGGCTAACACGGAAGGGCAAACACACCAAAATGATTTGAGACTTCAAGCCAAATGTGGGACTTTATATCCAGCACCATAGTCTATGTGGAAAATGCCACATACAGAGGGAAATAGAACACTTTGCTAAGCGTAAGTATTACTTACACATTGGCTGTATTACTTTTGAAAATGTCCACTTCAGCCTATAAATAGAGGTGAAATTAACTGTTTCAAGTATTTTTCCCCCAGAAATTCATCCAAATCAGATAATCATTTGGGAAAATCATAAATGAAAAAAAATCCCTAGTGCCGGTCTCATAGATCATTTATCATAATCACAAATTAGCTTTTTTTTTTTTTTTTTTTTTGGTAAATCATCATGAATATATATAATCTCCTCAATGATTAAAATTGAACTCAGGAATAGAAAATATGCTTTTGTCTTAAAGAATGTTTCTGTAGGTATAATTATATGCTCATTGATACAAAAGAGATAGTAGTAGATAATTATTTAATATGAATTCTTCATATTAAAGGATCTGAACAATATATGCATATAATCAGAATATTCTGAAAGGAATGGACGTTTTAGGGGCCTAAAGTCTCAGTTAAAGTTGATGATGTGTTGGTAAGGAGCTTGCCACAGTGCAGTTGACAGCAGCACCCTGAACCCTGCAGGCTCTTCAAACTCAACAAGGCCAATGCTAAACTTAAATTACTTTACTGCTCTCTGCACTTACTTTATCCTAATTTATGTCATTTCTATCTCAGAAAATATCAATGCCAATCTCTAGTCTTCCAAGCCAGGGATAATCTTTTCTCTCAATCTACATATTAAATCTTCCACAGCGACCTGTCCATCTCTCTCCTTTATTCCTCAATGACCTCCTTTTTCTCCACCCCTTTAGACACTACCTACCTTTAATCCTCATCATGCTTCTTGGATTTTTTTTTTTTTGTAACAATTTTCTAATTTGTTTCCCTGGTTTCATTTTGAGCCCTTTCTGTCTGATTCTTCCATAGTCCTGAACAAGCTCTTTCCAAAATGCAAATAAAAAACACTTTCCTGTTTGAAAGGATTCCCTAACCGGCAGGGCTTTCCGAAGCAAACCAAACGAAACTCTATTCTGTCATCCTGTGATTTCCATACATATCTTTCTAAGGAAATTTTATCATCTCCTCTATCTCCCCAACTTCAATTACTTGTTCCCTGAATTGAAACACAGATTTTTTTCCTAGATTAGTTTTGTCCTATTTTAAAATTTAGCTAATTCTACTTTCCCTAAAGACTCCACTATATCACTTCCTCAGGAATACCCACTCAAAATTCTTTCCATCCTGAATCCCAACTGAACTCTTTTAGTGGTTGTAACAGTCAGGTTTTCTAGAGAGACAAAACTAGTGGGATGCACATACATACGTAGAGATTGATTACAAGGAAAAATCCCAACAGCTGTAGTCAAGAGGCTGGAGACCCAGAAGAGCTGATGGTTGTAGCACCACTCTGAAAGATGGCATGCTAGAGACCCAAGAAAAGCTTATTTTTCAGTTAGAGTCTGAAGGCAGGAAAAAAATTGATGCTCCAGATTAGAAGGAATTCTCCACATCCACGAGTGAGTCTAACATTTTGATCCATACAGGCCTTCAACTGATTGGGCAGTGACCACATACCTTAAAGAGAGCTAATTCAAATGTCAAACTCATCCACAAACATTTTTACAGCTACATCCATGAAAACTGATAACACTTGACCAAATACCAGGGCACCTAGGGAGCCAGTCAAATTGATACATAAACTCAACCAGTACAGTATCTAAACTCCAATTACATTTTTTATATTTGCACCTACACTCTTAAAGGTAAAGAATTTATATGTATGTCTTGGCATCTCAAGAATCTACTATGAAACTTGATATATTCATTTTTTTGAATGATGGTAATTATATTCTTTTCCATTCTGAAAATATTTAGGATTCATCTTCTCTCAAGCTATACACAAATATTCTATTTGACTAAAAAATAATGTAGATAAAAGGTCTTTTGTCTGTAGCTACTTAATTATTTCTAAAAATTTCAGCTTATATAATAATAGGAAACCTTTACCTTATTTATTATATTTTATAAAAATTATTCATTCTTCAAGAAGAATAAAAATATATTTCCTGATTATGTCTAATTTTTAATTTGGGAAAAAATAAAATTTATTTTAATACAATTGCGTCTATGGTTTTGACAAATGCAAATTTTCTTTAGATATCTTCACCTCTATAATAAGTGTATACATAAGCATAACCATAATTTGTGTAAAACCCTTTAATTCTAGAGCTTACAAACCAAGAATTTGCATCATTTGCTGGGACCTCATATACAAAAAAAAAGAAAAAGAAAAAAAGCAATTTTTTACTTTGTTCTTTTCAGAAGTGAAAATCTTCACATTATCTGCCAAAATTTTATAAAATATTATCACTTAATCATGAAAACTTTAAACTTTATGTATGAAGCTTAAAAATTACAAACTACATCTGCCAATATACAAAGTCCTTTCTGGCTATACTAATTTAGGCAAAGACAGCTTTATTTTGGTAAGGGATGTAATATTTTGCAAATCACCTAATAGTTATGTGCATGTTTATCTATACTATAGTAAATACCTTACAATCTTCAGGAGGAGTGGTTCTTAGTGGGAAAAAGAAATGGTAATTAATCAAACCTGATTGTGCATCAAGAATTTGGCAGAGATTATCTCATTCAGTCATGGTTCATCTTAAGAAATTATAGCTGCATTATTTAATATTACTGCATGATATAAAGTATAAAATATATCTCTTTAGATATCAAAGCATTTGTAAGAGACAATATAATATTAAGGTTTATACCATATTATGCTAACTCTGAATATAGTTGACATTTTGCCAAAAACAGCCAGACAGGCAACATTTGTATTTTTTAGTCAAAAAATATATTACTGGGACATTTCTATTATCCCTCATCCTCTCTTCACTTTCTTCCCATCTTTTTTATTTATTACCTTGTACTGAAGTTCTTATGTTACTTTTTCGGTTAGTTAGTTTTTTTTTTTTTGGTACCGGGGATTGAACTCAGGTGTACTCGACCACTGAGCCACATCTCCAGCCCTATTTTTTTGTGTTTTATTTAGAGACAGTGTCTCATTGAGTTGCTTAGTGCCTCGTGGTTGCTGAGGCTGGCTTTGAACTCATGATTATCCTGTCTCAGTCTCCCGAAGTGCTGGGATTACAGGTGTGCACCACCATGCCTAGCTGTAATTTCTGCTTTTATTACTTAGCCAATATTTTTTACTTTCAGTGGTTTATAGAAAATTTTTTGCTGTCTGAGGTTGAATGAGATACCTTTTTCCTATTCCAGCAATAAGATAGTTGTACCTATATCCTGCACAATGATGGAAACCCATTACCAAATAGGTGTCATTTTCTCTTATTCAGAAGGAAAACTAAAAGTCGAAATTGTCTTTGCTATTCTATCACAACTGTATAACTGTTAAAGTTGATTTTACAGAATTCTAAAATGTTTAGTACTAGGTTTCTATGAGAAATTCCTTAAAGATTAGCATGATCAAGCATATAAATTTCATGTAAAGTTAACATAGGAATGTTGTGGGAAGGCATCTAGTTCGAACAAAAGTATTGTTTGAACAAAATAACCAAAGTCAAGGCTTAGTTGTGACCTTTTTTCTTCTTAATATTAGGAATTAAACCCAGAGATGCTCTACCACTGAGCTACATCTTTAGTCCTTTTTATTGTTTATTTTGGGTCAGGGTCTCACTAAGTTTCTGAGCGTCTCTCTAAGATGCTGAGACTGACCTCATAACTCTGATCCTCCTGCCTTCACCTCTTGAGTTGATGGGATTATAGGCATACACATCATGATTGACTAGATACGACCCTCTGGTAACTTAGTCATATACTGTGTGAAGACCATGTTGCATTTCCAAAATATGAAGCTTTTCATACTACAAACACACATGGCCCCAAAGTTCTGAAAAATGACTAGTAGAACTCTGGCATGTCTAAGTATATAGTTTATTTTTTTCCTTTTGGTTTGTTAGAATCAGAATGACATGTGTTGTAAAGTAAATCTCTATAGTGTTTTACTTAGACAAAAGTACATTCTCTTTTGTTGCCATCAGTACTGTGAAAATGACAGGTGATGTTTCTCTTTTTCAGGAAGGATATTGAGAAGCAAAACTATAAAAATTTAACCTGAAGAAAATCAAGATGATCACCCCTTAAAAAAACATAATTCTTTAATTCTAGTTTATTAATAATCTTAAAACAAAACAAAATAATACGACAACACATAATACAGATTTTTAAAAAGTCAGAAAAAACTATTTGGTATAAATCAAAAGTCTTGGAAAGTATCTCTTCTTTTTATAATTTTGACCAAAGAGGAATAATACTGTTTAAAAGGTTTTAAAGTCATCAGCAGGGAAGACTTTCAGGAACCAAAGAATATATCCTGGCACATGAGGACCTTCCATGTTATAGGGACGAGACATGTAGAAGTGTACTAGGCATGTGTTTAAGCAAATTGAGATTGGAGCAGGGGCCAAGGAAGATAACACCGCTTGCTACCTGGATCGAGGCCTGTTGGAAGCTTATATACAGTAGAAATAAAAAATAACAAAGCCAAATAATTTATTTTTTTAATGTATTTATACTCTACTTAGGTATACATGACAGCAGAATGCATTTTGATTCATTGTACATAGATGGAGCACAAATTTTCATTTCTCTGGTTATACATGATGTAGAATCACATCATATATGCAGTCATACATGAAGCTAGGGCTATGATGTCCATCTCATTCCACCATCTTTCCTGCCCCAGTGCCCTCTCCCCTCCCTCCCTTTTGACCAAATTTCCTCCATTCTTCCCATGCCCCCTCCCCCATTATGGATCAGCATTCACTTATCAGAGAGAGCATTCAGTCTTTGGTTCTTTTGGGATTGGCTTACTTCACTTAGCATAATATTCTCTAACTCCATCCATTTACCTGCAAATGCCATTATTTTATTCTCTTTTATTGGTGAGTAATATTCCATTGTGTACATATACCACAGTTTCTTTATCCATTTATGTATCTAAGGGCATATAGGTTGGTTCCACAGTTCAGCTATTGTGAATTGAGCTGCTATAAACATTGAAGTGGCTGTGTCACTGTAGTATGCTGTTTTTAAGTTCTTTAGGTATAGACCAAGGAGTGGGATAGCTGGTTCAAATAGTGGTTCCATTCCAAGTTTTCTAAGGAATCTCCATACTTGTAGAACTTGGCTGAAAATCTGTCTGGTCCCAGGTTTTTCTTGGTTGGTAGGTTTTTGATGGTGTCTTCTATTTTCTTGCTTAAAATTGATGTGTTTAAGTTGTATGTGTCTTCCTGGTTCAGTCTGGGTAGCTCATATGCTTCTAGAAATTTTCGGTGTCTTCAGGGTTTTCTATTTTACTAGAGTATAAATTTTCAAACTAGTATCTAATTATCTTCTGTATTTCAGTAGGTCAGTCATGATATTTGCTTTTTCATCATGAATTTTAGTAATTTTGATTTTCTCTCTCTTTCTTTTCCTTAGGGTGGCCAAGGGTTTATAAATTGTATTTATTTTTTCAAAGAACCAGTTTTCTGTTTTGACAATTTTGAATTGTTTCTTTTGTTTCAATTTCATTGATTTCAGCCCTGATTTTAATTATTTTCTGTGTTCTACTTCATTTGTTGTTGGTTTGTTCCTTTTTCTAGGGCTTTGAGATACAGTGTCAAGTCATTGATTTGTTGACTTTTTCTTCTTTTAATAAATGAGCTTAATGCAATGAACTTTTCTCTTAGCACTGCCTTCATAGTGTCCCAGAGATTTTGATATGTTGTATCTGAATTTTCATTTCCCTTTAAGAATTTTTTTTCTCCTCCCTGATGTCTTCTGTTATCCATGTATCATTCAATAG
>CM053409.1:10494971-10525565 GCA_028644305.1 Xerus rutilus
GCAACTCTCTCTCTGGTATTGCCTACACTCCCATTTTCAATTGTATACTTTCTCCTTATAATAAATTCATTGCTCTAATACTTGTATCTGATGCATTCTTCAATTCTTATCTGCAATTTGAAAGGTTCAAGTAGAAGTCTCCTCTGCTCCTAGAGACCTCCTTGGACCCCTGTATGGTAACAGTTTGACTAATTTCAAAGACCATGTTCCTTTGACTCTACTAATCTGCCTCCACTGGATGACTAAAGATCAGCATACAAGAATTTTGAAATTTCAAATACACTGAATTTTCTCTGACATTGCTGAACCTCCCAAATTCTATCTGCATTCAGGTTCCTCCTTCTGTGGAGATCAAGTACTGTAAATGTAAAAATGAAATAATTCAAAGTGTTCATAAAACCCTGTTATAGAGCTACAAAAACAAGCCAAAATACATTAACTCTTTTCAAAAGGTCATGAGTTATACTATATCATTCAATTTTCACAAGATCCTTGAATCTAAACCTAAGATTTCTGCTTTTGGCTCCATTTCAGACCATGAGTGGAGGCAGCTGCATCAACAAGCAGGTTAGCAGGAATTACTGAACTAAAACAGATTCAACATAAAAATATCTACATATCCTCCTAGGGAGTGATGACATCTGAATCTCAGGGAGAAAGAACATCTGTGCCTCGTCCTCCATGCGATTGGATTCTTTTCCCCATTCCCCGTCATTACCCATTTTCCCCATTCCATGTCTTTACCTAATTCCCAGTAAACAAACTGGGATAAAACTTGCACTTACCAACTGAAGATTACATAAAAGACTCAAAACAATTGTTTTCTTTTGCACACAAACTGATGTGGAAAGAAGAGTTAGTGAATGTATCTGAAAATTTGACTTTTACTTCTCAAACCTATTAACTACAATGTTATATCAACAACCATAATTCTTGGTATCTGCTATTGACATTTAGATTCTCTTTTACAAAACAAGTATTTTCATTCCATTCCTAATCTATCCCAATAATGCAAAGCATCCTCTGAAACATTTCAGTTTAAAACATAATCACACTGATACAAAATCAAATAAATGAAATGGCCAATAACATAAATGCAGACACAAACTCTATCACGGGCATTTCTGATACACTGCTGTGTTGACACTAATAGACTCCAAAAATCAGACCAGTAGAATGCTCACCTAGAACAAGAAAAATAATTATAATACCCATTTCTTAAAGTTGATCTCAGAGGGCAAACTTCAAAATCTTTTAGGCAAAGAAATTGCTTCATTACCTTGATTTGAGGCCTAATTTTAGGTTTTGCAAACTTTATATTGCATATAATCTGGAAAAGTGCACAGTTTTTAAAGATATTCTCAGAATTGGCAAAAGTAGAGGTCACAGAATTCAGGAACTGGGAATGAACTGAAAGACTATTCAATCCAATTAATCTTGCAAATTCAAACACTGATGTGCAAAGATCTTGAATGATGTTTCTAAGAATACAGAACAAATTAGTACTGATGAAAACTGCTGGCTTTTCTCACCCTACATTCAGAATTTTGTTTGTGTTGTTATTGTTATTTTGTAATTCTACTAAAAATAATCCAATACATTCTCTTCATAAGGAAAAGGCAGGATCCCTAGGAACTCTAATGTCAAGAAGAGGCATGAAAGAGGGAAATTCATTTCTAATGCCTGCCCCCCAGCCCCTAGCCATTGTACTGAAATCAATCCCAGAGGCTTGCAAATATTAGCAAGTGTTGCTATACCACTGAGCTAAATCCCCATTCCTGTTCAAATTTTAATTTTTCTATTTTTATTATTTATATTTTCATTTTAATATTTCCTTTTTAATGTCCTTTCTCATGTTAAAAGCAGAGAGGTTACATTTAATATGTCAGAATGTTCTAAAACATCACAGAGAAGAGAGAAATTTCTCTGAATAAGGGTAAAGAAATAAGTACTATGTCCTTTAAGTCTACAAGAGGAAACTAACAATTTTGTGGACAGGCAGTCCTTGACCAGTGATGTTTTATTAATGATCAGTATGGACAAACAATAATTGCTATGATTACTGCTTAGGTTGCTACTGCCAGAGATCCTTTTCTCAGAGACCTTGCTGAAGGAGGCCCCCTCCCAAACACCCTCAGGTTGTACAATTCAAGTCCGAATTTCCCAACACTAAAATCAGAAGTCACTGAAAAAGCATTTGACAAAACTCGATACCCATGTCTGATAAAAACTAAGCAAACACCCTAGGTTCATGTATGCCTGCACATATGGTGTAACTCCATATTGTGTACAACCACAGGAATGAAAAGTTGTGCTCCATTTGTGTACAATATATCAACATGCAGTCTGTTGTCATGTAAACCTAATTAGAATAAAAAATTTAAGAAATTAAAAACAAACTAAGCCAACAAAGAATATAAAGTAATTCCCTCAACCCAGTTATGTGGCATGAAAGAAGGAAATTCCAGTCATGGCATCTCTGAGAAACTTAAAACTAGTGTCATAGTTAATTTTCTTCTTAAGAATACAAATGCCTTTGTATTTTTACTGAATTTAGGAATAGAGATTCTTAGGAAGAAAATTAACTATGTTAATTTGTGTTGGAGTTTCTAGGCATTAAAATCAGGTAAGAGTGTAAAAGCAATCCAGTTTGGAAAGGAAAAGTGTCTATGATTGATATGATTCTATATTAGAAAATCAAGTGAAATTCATATAAGAAGAAAAATACAAGAGAAGTATAGTTTGGGAAGGATTTTGAATGCAGTATCAATAAGAAAAATCAATTTTATTTACATATAATAGACTAAAATAATCAAAAATTAAATAAAAACAACATATGAATGAAATTATTATGGATAAAACTAGCAAGAGATGGACAATACATTTAAGTTTACCAATGGTGGTAAGAAGCTAATGGGTATTTCTCAAAGATGTTTTCTCCTGCTTACAGAGATTCATCACAAAGAACATAGACTTTTCATGATTCTGTTGGTTTCTTTGTAAATCAAAGCAAAGCTCATTTTATAGCTCATTTGTTAAGACTGTCATGCCAAGTCAACTAGTTAGTATAAAAATTCTTTTAAAAAGAATCTGATGTTGATAGTAGTCTTTCTGACTTATGTGAGGTGATATCTCATTGGTTTTAATTTGCATTTTCCTGGTAGTAATGTTGAACATTTTTTTATATACCTGTTAGCTATCCATAATTCTTCTTTGGAAAAATATCTACATATTTTCTTTGCCTGTATTTTATTTGTTTTCTGGCTATTGAGTTGTTAGAGTTTCCTATATTTTTGATATTTTAACCCCTTATAAGATATATTGTGTGCAAATATTTTCTCCAATTCTCTAGGTTGGGACTTAACTCTATTGATTGCTTTATTTGATAGTCAGAAACATCTAAGTTTGATGTAATCCCATTTGCTTACTTTTACTGTCTCCTGTGTTCTTAGGGTCATATTAAAAAAATCTTAACAAGAACCAGTGTCATGAAAATTTCCATATTTGTATTCTTCTAGTAGTTTTATAGTTTTAGGTGTTCCATTTAAGATTTTAGTCTATTTTTATTTGATTTTTATGTCTGTTATGAGATGAAGATTGAATTTATTCCTTCTACATATGGATATCTAGCTTTCCCAACACTTTTTATTTAAAACAAAACAAAACAAAAACAAAAAAAACTGCTGTTCCCTCACATGTGTTCTTGGTATTATGATTGAAAAATAATTCTGTATCTTGGCTATTCTGAGTAATGTTTTGTTGAAAAAAATATGTGTGTATATAAATATAGTTTTACACACACACACACATATTTCTGTTCTTTGGTCTGTGTGTCTATTTTTATACCAGCGCTGTTTTGATCACTGTAACTTTGTAGTAACATTTTGAAATCAGGAAGTGTGATGCCTCCAGTCTTACACTTTATCAATAGTATAGCTTTGGCTATTTGGTGTCTTTTGTTATTTCATATGAATTTTAAGATGGCTTTTTCTTTTTCTGTGGAAAATGTCATTGGCATTTTGAAAAGGATTATATGGACTCTGTAGATCGATTTGGGTCATACAGATATTTTGACAATATTAATTCTTTTAATCTAAACATGACATTTCATTTACTTTTATTCCTAGGTTGCTTTATTTTTAACTATCATAAGTGGAATTATTTTCTTGATTCATTTTTAGATAGTTCACCGTTAATATAGGGCTTGCAACCAAGGCCAGTATAGGCAAGGCAGCGTGGCCAGCATATGGAGCAACCTGGGTGCTGTTGCCACTTGTAACCTGAGCGGGAGCCCCGGGGCTGCCAAGGCCAGCACATGGAGCCGCCATGCTGGCAGGATCGCCACCGCTTGTGACGGGGTGGGCGCTGGCAGGGCCGCCAAGGCCAGCAAGCAGAGCTGCCATGTGGCCCGTTGGACCTCTGCTGTTTGTGACCAGGGCTGGTGCGGGTGGAGCAAGTGCCATAGGGCAGAGGGCCCACGTGGTGGTATCCAGGAGCATCCGGGAAAAGGGAGAGAGCAGGGAGAGGCGGGACCAGCCCGGTGGGTGGGGGGCAGCCAATGAACGGGGAAGCCTCCTGAAAGTAGGAGCAAAGGCTAGTGAAGAGAAGCTGAAAGCAAAAGGGACAGAAAAAAAAAGACTCAGGATTTCAAGAAGAGGAAGGAGAATGGGAGTTTAGGTCTTAGGAGACAGAAAAACACAAAAATGTTTAAGAATTAGGGTTCCCTGACATAATTTTATCACACAAAGACACAGACACATGAGACAATCACAAAATGGCTGGTGTTACCTTCACTAGCAAGACAGACAGGGGGACCGCCACGAAATCACTCACCAACGGGTCGAGAAAGCCTCAGAGCACGTTGGGCACCAGATATTGTTTGAAGTCATGCCTCGTGGGTCTCCTCGACCAGTTGGGATCTTGAGAGACGAAAAGGGGTCTTCGGGGAAGACAAAGTGGGGTCTCACAGGATGAGGCTTTAGGGTCCTGGGAGACGAAAAGGGGTTTTCAGGGAAGAGGAAGTGGGGTCTCACGGGATGAAGTCTGGGGTGACCGCAGAGTTACTCCACCCAGACTCCGGAGGTAAGCAAGACCGCTCTGCCAGAGTGAGAGGCAGAACCCGTTTAATACAGGAAGTACAGAGGTTTATATAAGGTCCTCGGACCAATCACGGACCCGAGGTTACAACCAATGAGGCACGCTCGGCTAGGCATGCGTTTCATCACCATACAATGGGAAAACAGGGAAGGGAGGGGTTGAAGGTACGGGGAGTGCTCCTACACATAACCAAAGTTAGAACACAGCACAACTAAATTATAGAGCACTAGTTCTGATGGACAGAGATGCAAAAATTCTCAACAAAATAATAATGAACAAAAATCAACAGCATATTAAAAGGATCATTAATCATGATCAACTGAGATTTATTCTTAGAATGAAAGAATGGTTCAATGTACACAAATCAATAGAAGTGATGCACCGCATTAAGAGAATGAAGGACAAAATCTGCATAAGCATCTCCATAGATTCAGAAAAAGAATCTAACAAAACTTGACATCCTTTCACAAGGAAGACTCAACAAGCTAAATATAGAAGGAATCTAACTCAACACAACAAAGGCCAAATATCACAAGCCCACAGCAGCAAAGCCCACACAGCAAAGTTGAAAACCTTTTCTCTAAGATCATGAGCATTACTCAGAATAGCCAAAATACAGAATTATTTTTCAATCATAATACCAAGAACACGTGTTGGGGAACAGCACCATAGAATGGGAAAAGAGGGGAGGAAGGGGTTGAAGGTATGAGGAGTGCTCCTACATATCCCCCTTTTTACTTTTATTTGAAAGGTCAGTGGGGCCATGCTAATCTGTGGGATCAGTTGTAATATCTATTCTTTTCATTTCTAATTTTATTTATTTGAGACTTCTTTTTTTTTTCTCAGTCTAGTGAAAAGTTTGTCAATTTTCTTTATCTTTATAAGAACTCAACCCTTAATTCTGGTGATCTTCTAAATTAGTTTTTTAGTTCCTACCACTAACCTCAGGGTTAGTTTGTTTTTCTTTCTCTTATTCCTTGAGTTTTAATATTGTGGTATTTATTTGAGATCTTTCTTCTTTTTTGATATACAAATTTATTGCTGTAAACCTCTCAGAATTGCTTTTGGTACATTCTATAAGTTTTGACATGTTTTGCTTCCATTGTGTCTCAAGATATCTACAATTTTCCTTTTCAGTTTTTCACCTATTAATTTTTTAAGAAAATGTCATTTAATTTCTGCACACTTAAAAAAAATTCCAGTCCTCCTCACGTTATTTGATTTCTATTTTCACATCATTGTGTTTGGAAGATATGCTTAATATTATTAATCTTCTTAAATTTATTAAGGTTAATTGTGTGGCCTTACAATTTACGTATCCTCAAAAAAGTCTCTGAGGACTTGAAAAGATTGTACATTCTGCTGCTATGAGATGCAAATATTCTGAATGCACTTATTAGGTCTATTTGATTTAAAGTTTAGTTAAAGTCCAATATTTCCTTGTTAAGTGTCTCTGTGGATGATATGTCAGTTGTTAAAATTTGTTAAAAGTGAAATTCTGTTATTATTTTATTGTATTCATTTTATCATCCAAGATGACATTTATTTAGAAGGTAAATAACATGGTAACACTAAAATAATAACAATGGATTGAATTCAGATATTGTTATTTTATTGTAAAATTAAGACAATGGAGGATAACAGAATAGAGAACTTGCATTTGAATTCCATTCTTGGCATTTACATGAACTCATAATTAAATGCATAGAAATGACTTTATTTGGAATTTGAAATCTGAAGTTTTCAGATTTCATTTGAATAATTAGGGTGAGTGAAGCAATTTTAATAAAACACAATTATGAATGATGTTTGGTTCCAATTCTATTTCAGTCTTGACCCTATATAAGAAAATAATGGAACTAACAAATAAGAAATTGTTAAAAGCTCTATTAACTTGATGCTAGAAATGCAACTCAGTGACACAGTATTTGCTTAGCATATCTGTGGTCTAGTGTTTGATTCCCAGCAGTGTATGCATAAACACACATGCACACACACACATACACACACACACACATTCTACCAATTAATACTAGCTTGACAATGCTGAATTATCATGAGTTCAGCTATAAAAATGTGACTATAAGGGACATGGAACTATTCTGAAATAGAAATCTTGGTATCTACAAAACGTGAAAGGGACTATATTATTCACAAAACAATGACATATTTAGTGACTGGGAAATTTTAAAAAGAAAGTAAATGATAAAAATGAATTCTATTTATGCATATTTTCTCAAACTCTCAAAACTATACATCAATTTTAATTGGAATTGTTTACATTAAAAGAAATCATACAACATGGATCTTCAGAATTGTATGTGGTTAAGTGTTTAAATCCTGGAAGATGGGTTATCTGTCTACACAATTTAAATGAGATGGACTCGGAAAGAGTACATGGTGGATTTCACTGATTCTTTTTGATACAAGGTGGATTTTTATTGGACTTTTAATTTAGGGATGTTCTTACATTTCACTGTTTTACATTGGAGTAAAATAAGATGATTCCTTCAAATCATAGACAAAGCATATTTTTAATAAGCACAGCTCCTGTTCTCAGGGGTCTGGCTAAGAGTTGTTAATGAATTCCTTTTATTTTGAATACAGCCTTCTTTTCCTTGTACCAATCTAGTAACTTTGTTGTATGGACCACTCACATGAGCGAATTAAATATCAGTTCCTTTCTAGATGAGTCTATGTAGTAGTGAATTTCTCACCTGTGAAGTTCTGCTTATGTTCAAAGTGATCATCATAAAATATTTTGGATTTTGGAATGATTTTTCACTCATTTGAAATAGGAACAATGTTCACAGCTGTTTCTATAAAACTATTAAACAGCTTATAGGGGAAAAAAAGGTTTGGAGGTAAATAACATGCAAGCACTAATTTTAATTATCCATCAAGGGGCTGGAGTAAGGGTTGTGATCTGTGACAAATTATTCACAAAAAATAATTGAATATTGGAGAAATGCTAACTGTGAGGGAGACACCACTGGATGTTAGGGTTAATTTGTGAAATGTTTGTGTGGAATTCAAAGCACTTTTGAGTTGTAAGCTAGAAGTAAATATGCAGAATTTGTACATGTCCACAGTCACAGCTGGAATTTATTAATCTCACAAAAAAGTATATCTTGTTATTTTCCCTAATCTCTCTTCAGTTGCTCTCTATGACAACCTTCTATAACATCATATTTTTTATCAACCCTTTAAAACAGATTAAAGCATTTTTATGATGCTTGTACACTTTTGGACTTGGAAATTAAGCTTAACCTAAAAACATTCCATGTAGACAATTTCATCGCTTCTGAAATTTTATGCAACCACCATTTTGATCTTTTTTGTGATTGGAAATGGGTACCTAACTGGTTCAAAAATTATAAGTAATTTTATTTAAGTCCCCTTCCACTCCACCTCCCCAAAGAAAGAAAAATAAAACCATTTTTATAAAAGGCTTCGATGTCTTGTGGTAATATGAGGTATATATTTTTATGTTTAATCCTCAAGTACATAAAAAACAAATTTCTATATGCAAGTTGATGTACCTTGGTAATTTTGGGACAATTGTCCTTCACTTGCAGAGAATATCCAGTAAATAAAGCTAATGTTGAAATTGAAATTGACTCTTAGAAGTTAAGAGAGGCTTTTGTGTACTGATCTGGGAATGACTCCAGCTTCAGTATTCTCTGACAATGATGGCGTATTTTGGCAGATAATATGTGGTTATTGCCCAATTCTATTGTTTAATACATTATATTTTGAAATTTAAGAGACTTCTCTCTTCTCTATACCTTTTGATTGTCACATAAACTTAGCAACTGGCATTTTAATGGATGCCCCAAACCAGTGAGTTCAGAAAGATTTCTTGGAAAAATTTTTATATGAATGTAATTGGTGTTGTGTGAACTCCATGGAAACCAACTCCATTCATTCTAAAGTGGCCTAAAGTGGCCTACATATTATATAGTCCACTTTATTCTAGCACTGTGCTTCTGCATGTAACAGTACAACTTTATTTTCTGGAGATTCTCTTTGTGTGTTCTCCAACTATCTAGTATAAAATCTATCTTGCTTCTAACGTCTCTATATACAAAGTAAAGATTATAAGATTACAGTTAATAGGAATAATATTAAAATACAAGAGGATACTGCCTCTATTAAGAGTCTTCTAGGAATGTAAGTGAATAGCACAAAACCAAAACGTCTAATCACAAACATCTTCCTGATCTTATGAAATTTGAAGTCATAGTAGAAAGTCCAGGTTTTCACAGCAAATAATTGGATATCAATCTGTTCCTGGAAATGCAGTGACTCTTGATGAGGATTTTGTAGCAACAGTTGTTTATTCAAATTACTAATGATGAAACTGAAAAGCTCAGAAAAATAATGATTATAGCAACTCTATCCGTTTTTATTGATGCCATGACAAATTTCCACAGCTTAGTTTGTAAAAAGCATGCATTTAGCATACAAATCGGACACAGATCTTCCTGGGAAATGAGATCTAATATCAGGAAGCTATCATTTCTGCATCCTTTCCAGATCCTTTTCCTTTGAAGAGAGGATCTATTTCTATTTCCTTGTCCATTCAGATTATTGGCAATAATTCAATTCTCAATGCTGTCATTATTGAAATCCGTGTTTTCTTGCTGGCTATCAGATCAGGGCTAGTCTCAGCCTATGGATGTTACCTCTATTCCTTGACTTTTGATCCCTCTTTCATCTTCAAAGCAAGCAACTGTGAGTGCAGCTTCTCTCTTGCTTCCATCTCTCTTCCTTCTCTGTTTCATCTCTCTGACACATTCTTCCATCTCTCTTCGGTTTTGAAGTGCTCACATGGTTAGACTGTGCCCATGAGGATATACCAGGAAAATCTCCATCTCAAGGATTTTTATCTAAGTCCTACCACAAAGCCTCTTTTACTGAGTAGTTTACATATTTCCAAGGTCTCAGGAATATAGGAGATCATTATTATGTAATAATGATACGTAAACACTAATATCACTCGTACTATGTACAAACCACTTTGAAATGTTTTGCATATGGGAACTAATTTAATCCTCACAGCAGCTCTGAGGAAGATATTATTACCTACATTCTACAGATGATGAAAATGATAATGTAACTTCTCCTATATCACTCCTTTAGAAAGTTAAATAACCTTCACAGAGTCATACTGTTATAAATCTGGAATCCAAATGTACCTGTAAGAGTCCACAGATATATTTCCATTTTCTTTTTCTGCCCTATCTCAAAAGAACTAATGGCATAGGTAGCTTTTGGTAGAAACAGATAGAAAGGGTCAAACTTTTTTATAAAAATTTATGCTGGCTGAAATCAACATGGGACTTCGGAGGTCACATTTTGAAAACATGTCATGTTCCCATGAAAAAGTCAGGTTTTGTCATTTCATTGTTCAAGCAGATTTACCACGTTTTTCCCTAATAAATTCACCTTGCTATGTATTTTACAAACCCATTCAAAATTAGGATCTTCAATCGTGTAGAAGCTTAATTGAGGGTAAACAAATATGCCTTCAACAGCTAGATGTCATCTGGAAGCACAGGTGCTTCCTAGCAAGGGGGTTGCTGATTTTCATGAGGCTGTGACCACAGAAAGAAAAGTAAAACAACTCAGCAATAGCTTGGGTGTTTGCAGTCAGAATGTGTGTACATTTGTGGGCAGGTGTACATACCTGCTAAACTAGAGATGAAATTGTAATGTGGGCATAGTCTAAGGGAAAACATTAAGTAATGTACTTATCATGAAAACACATAAGAAGTATTTCTTCTATTTTGTTAAAAAGCCTGTTTGAGTCCTGAAATACAGTACTCATAGAATTCTCTCATGTGTTATTAGATAAATATCATAACCATACAGATATCACTAGATGAAAGATGGTTGAAATACAAACGAAAAAAGTCCAATAGTCTCAAGGTTAATGGTGACACATTCCACCCTTTAGCTTTTGTCGATACAGCAAAAAAAATGCCCTAAGGAATTCCAGTTGTTTAATTTGTAAATTATAATAAAAAGTCCATCACCTAGAACAGAGAACACCCTTATGAAAATCAATGAAGTCAATATGACTTTAAAAATAATCTTGTTTACAAATCTACTTACATTACAGTGTATGAATCCTACATTCTCATATAACTAGATTTTAGTTTATTATGTTACCAACAGAATGAAGTAGTTTACAGATGAATGTATTTATAACCATGAAATCTTCCATTATTTTTCTTATAAAATTATGGCTGTTTCTCAATTTCCTTCTTTCATTTGTTCTGTAAAGACACTGGCAGCAATAAATATCATTCTTGAACAGTTAAAAAATTACTAGTAGAAAAAAAAAGGTTGATTCAAGGAGTAAGAGGGAGGAAAAATGAATTAAAATGGCTTGCATTTTTATTTAAGAATGGTATGCTGTCATTGGAAATATATCTCTATTTCTTTTTAGGGGGGGTACAGGGGATTGAACTCAGGGGTACTCTAAACATTGAGCCACATCCCTGTCCTATTTTGTGTTTTATGGAGAGACAAGGTCTCACTGAGCTGCTTAGCACTTTGCCATTGCTGAGGCTGGCTTTGAACTTGCAATTCTCCTTTCTCAGCCTCCCTAAGTGCTGGGATTACAGGCGTGAGCCACGGCACCCAGCTCTCTATTTCTTTTAAACATGTCGTCCTCCATTTCTGTTTCACAAAGGGAAATAAATTCACATATTAGTCACTAGTGTATGTTTTATCCCAAGGGACTTTCTTTTCAAGAGTTAGGCGAATACTTAAATTTTATGTAATGTATTTCCAAGGAATATTTCATTATTTTAAAAAATTATTTCATCATGAATTACTTTAAGGTCTACAAACATTAGAATTCTTTTTGTGCAAATCATGGCTTTTTCCCTTCACTGCATTTCTTAACACTGTTGTAACCAACTCTCCCTCACACCATTATCTTAAAAGTCTGTTTACATTTAGCAATTATTTTTGAACTTTTAAAATGTGGTCATTATTTGCCTAAAAATAAATAGAAAATGTTTTGTAGTTCTGCATACACAAAATAAAATGGACTTTATTAGACTTCCTGACTGTTTTAGTAGTAAATTGGTTGGAATTCCTAACTAATAGGAGAACATAAACCTCTTGAGATATATATATATATCTTTTCTTTTTCTTTCTTTTTCAAAGAAATCTCACACAGTACCAGTATGAGCATCACCAAATTGAAAGGTCAAGTTATTAGTAAAAGCTGAATGCTGTAATGTTACTCTGTCTCTGAAGAAAACTGAAATGAAGCATGATGTTACTCTGAAGGGGATGTGGTACATCACAGAGTGAAGGAACTGAAATTGAAAGGTCAGAATGTCTTTGGGGACAGTGAAAAAGCCCTGTGCTCTGAGTGGTCATCTCCCTCTGCTCAGGTGCAGCCTGTCTGTAAATGCTGTTCCCTAAAGACAAAGCTAATTCATCATCAGAGTAAAAATGGACCTTTTAAAAAGTACTTCAGATCCTGGGCACTAGTTCTAAGAACACTTGTGTGTGATTTATGACAAAAGCAATAATTCCATATATATCAAAGAATAACATAACAATAGACAATTTGCTTTCTTTCTGGGCCTCAATCACACATAAAATGAGAGGCTTGGATCATTCAGTTCCTTACAACCAGTAAAAAGAGATATTTCTATATTTCATTCTTAATGTCTGAAGTGCAGAATTTAAATGGCTTATTTGCCCACTCCAAATTTGTTTAGGAACCCTAAAGCCAGCTGAAGTCTAAAATACTTCCCAATTTTTAGCCTATGATGTTAAGTCACAGGAATGTCTCTCTAAACCTTAACTTCCAATAGTCTAGTTTTCAGTAATCAGGCCTCAGGCACTTTCTGCTCATCAGAGAAGTCTGCTACAGAACTGCTGACATACAAAGCTGTATCAAATGTAGACCCTCCCTTAAGAAGTGTTGAGAATGCGAATGGAGAAAGAATTCAATCAGATACATGGAATAAAGAACATCAGGTACATGGAAAGAGCTATTAAGTTAGAATTCAGGAATTGTAATGGAAAACCAATTTTACCCGGGGCATGGTGAAGTATAGAAATTTATTTTTTAAAATGAATTTGAGATTTCTGGAAAGACGGTATGAAGTGAACTTGATATCTAGAAGAAAGATATTCCACAAAGCAGAAAGATTCCATGTAAAAGCTGGGCCTGTTCAGAATAATGATTGACAACCAAGAGGTTAGTGCCGAGAACTTGAAGGTAGTATATAGAAATAGAGGTGGTGGTGATGCAGACAGAGGTTAAATTTTCTGGAAGAGAATTCTTCTGTAAAAGGCTGGTGCTGCATACCATAAGCAAGAGTTTTAAGGCAGTAACAACGTGTATAAAGCATTGGATTTGTTTGAACAGAAAGCTGTTTAGGGAGTAGAACATAAAGAGGTACTATTGATTTGGAGTATGGATTTAGAACTGTTGAAGTACAACTTTCCAAATGTAAAATTCTAAAGTTCATCTAAAACATCAACAGAATAAAGGGAAATATTTTATTTAACTGATTTGTTAATGTGAAAAATATTAGTGTTTGAGAAATATGTCTACAAACAACAGGCACTTTAAGAAGTATTTATTTTGAAAAGAATATTAGGTTAGGATGGCTGGATTAGTTTTTAAAAAAATTTGATTCATGTCAAATAGGGCAATAACTTTACCCCTTGGTTTTTCTATTCTATCCGCTGTAAATTATTTGGATCTGTACTGAACAAATTTTTTAAAAAAGGATAACATTGAACCTTACTCAATCTGAGATATTTAATCAAGAGTACCTGGTGAACTAAAAATCATATTTTCCTAAACCTTGGGCAGGTCCATGCTCCTGTGTAGATAGGAAATATACACCATTCATCTTTTTCACCCCATTTCCAACTTTGAGATATTTTTTTCTTACCTGGGAAACCTGTATCATCTGAATTTTATACTTTATCCCTCTTTTATGTTAATATTCCATGTAACTTAAAAGTCTTAAGTATGTATAAATACTATTATCCCTGTCCTATTATATATGTCATTTAAAAATTTCAAACTCAATATGGCACTTGAGAAAGGTGTCTGCCTCTAGATATATTTATGAGCAGCATTGAATGGTGGGCTCTAATCATTTTTAAACTTGCTGTGGGTAGCTTTGTTTTGTCCAACATAGTATCACACTTTTTACAAAGCCAATTATTTGTTCTCTATCATAATCAGTTAGCTGACTATGCAAGTTTTGCACTAGGTAAATTACAATATTGGATTTCCAAGGCCAATGGCTTCAAAGTGTGCAGTGTACATTAGGCAGGGCTGTTTTGGTGATTTTGTTCTCCTCCTCTTACACGATTTTGAAAGTAACAAAGGGGACTTGTGGTTTTTAAGAGGTCTTCCTGGGATGTGGACTCGTGGCCAGGAAACCATGTGTCATGCTGGTGGAACTCATGATGATCCTTGGCCACAGAGGCTCATTCAGAACTTGTCCCATGGGACCAATTCTGTGAAGTCGGCATCTTAACAATAGGATACTGACAATATTTTATAGAAAAAACTGAAAGCTTCATACCCTTGATTCACAACCACATCCTTCAATATAAAATAGGAGGACAAGCAGCCCCTTTCATATGCTGATACCATTTTATTATTACCACAAATTAAGATTATGTAGCCTTATCCAAAATCTGAACAGTCCATTATATACTATGCCAAAGAAAATCCAGGGGTCAACTATTCTAAATCCTATGATCATGTTTTGTGAAAATGTCTTTCAGTATTTAACTGGCTTATACCTAAAGACTTTATAGAATAAGTAAGCATATTCTTATTCCTAGGTATTTATTTTCTAAACAATTTGATTTGAAAAGTTGACTTGTATTACACAGATGAAAGTTAATTTTATTCATTTATGCAGCAAATATTTACTGAATCTTTTGATGTGTTAGGAATCTGACAATCAAAATATCAGTTTTAGTGGTCTTACAGTGAAGTTGGGGGAGACGATGAGTAAATATGTTTGCATTAGACAATTTCCTGTGAAAGCAAGATCTCTGCAGAGAAATAAAAATGAGCTTTGGGATAGGGATTGAGTAACACTCTAAATCAGCAGTTCAAAATAAAATCTCTCTGAGGAAGTTAACATGATGGTTGACTCACAAAAGAAAGCCCACTGTGAGAAGATAAAGTGGAAGAATATTCTAGACCAAGGGGACAGACAAAGTAAATAGCAGAGAGCAGTCACATGCTTAAAAATCTAGAAGAAAGCTGATGAGGCGGGCACAGCGGGGAGGAGAGCAAGAGGTGAGATGTGAGCATGGGCAGGGGAGGCATAACCGCTGCACCGAGATTTTAGTTAATGGCAAAATGAAGTTTGAAAACAAACACACCAACCAGTTTTCCCAAGTGTGCTGTGGATATAGCTCAGTGGTAGAGTGGTAGAGTGCTTGCCTAGCATGCATGAGACCTCAAGTTTGATGCCCAACATCAGCAAAAAATGGAGTTTTCTAAGGTAATACTATTCCACCCATGCTCTATGACATGTAATTTGACACCATATCTGTCCATTTCTGTTATAACATCCCCATATTTATTCATAGTTAAGTACTATAGAGTTATTTAATATATGAAATATATTTCTCCAGAGAAGTTTGTTTACATTTTTATATATAAAAAAAACTGTTAGCTGGTTCCACTAGTTTGGTCCATATTACTCTGAATTCTTATTACAGTGATGGATGAGGGAAGCATTACCCTAAAGGGCTTTCTTAATGGATGCTTTTTCTAGCTCTTGTTCCATGCAAAAATGTGTTATTGAATCTTAGCTTCTCTTCAGAGCTGAGTACCTCATCTTCATCCTACCTATCATCCTCTTTATTCCCATGATCAATTTGTGTGTATTTAAATTTAAATGACCTGAAATTGAAAGGCACTATGAAAGCAACTCTCTTGCGAAATGTGTAATCTGTTGAGAAATGACTTACAATCTTGTCCTCGATGCCACGTGAGAGAAGAATAATTGATATTTGAGAGGCTAAGCTGAAGAAAAACTTCCTTCTAATTCTTTCTATAAATCATTGATTGCACACACACACACACACACACACACACACACACACACACACACACAGCAACAGTAACCACCTCCAGAAATAGAGAAGGGAGAGAAACTGACCCTTGAGGGAAGAGTTGTTTAGTCAGCTTTTTCATCACAGTGACTAAAAGACCTGACAAAAACAATTTGAGAGGAGGAAATGTTTAGTTAGGGCTCATGGTTGCAGAGGTCTCCATCCACAGAGAGCTGACTCTATTGCTCTGGGCCAGAGGTGAGGTAGACCATCATGACAGAAAGGTATGGAGAAAGAAGGAAGCTCAGGACGTGGAACCAGGAAGCAGAGGGAAACAGCCACACCCTCCATGTTTACAAATTACCACCCAGTTAATCTCTATCAGGGGATTCATATATTAGGATTAGGTGAAAGCTCTCATAACCCAATCATTTCACCTCTAAACTTTCTTGCATTATCTCACACATGAACTTTGGTAGTACAACTCATATTAACAAGTGCTGAACTAAGTGAGATGTCTGACTTGGGATTAGGTAGAAAAAGGAGGGTGGGAATATGTATTATTTAGTATCTTTGTTATAAGAAATAAAAGCAGCTACAGTTAACTGCAGAGGGGGGGTATATTTACAAAATTTGGAGGCCTCGTAGCATTTACAAGAAGCTAAGAGAATAGGCTTGGTGTTGTTAGGAAACAAGAATAGTCCAGAGGAGGAGGAATCCAAAAGAAGAGTTGAAACCACTTCCACCATGAAGGAGCTATCTGGTAAGGGGGCAGCTCATTGGTTCTGCCAATGCAAATGGGCTTTCTTGGCTGCAGTTTGAAAGCCATGTGCTCACGTGATTCTTGTTATATGAATTAATATGTGCTAAGATGCATGTAATGTCACCTAATTTATGAAGTTATGTAGTGACACTCACATTTTCTCCAAGTTAAAAAGAACATCAGTAAATGTGAATCTTTATTTTCATATCAAGAGCCACCAGGGAAAACATTCATATTCCAAATATACCTATCAAGTGTAATGCCACCTAATATGGGTGAGATGTTGCAAGCAAAGTAATTGTCATATGCCTAAGAAATAGTAAGCACACATTCTTTATTACTGATTATCATTATTACATTTTACCACAGATTACTAAAAGGTTTTTAATAGAATTACTAGATACTCATTTTAGACATATTCTTTTTGTTTATCAATGTAATGCATAGGTATCTAAGTAATCAAATGACAGAGAGATCTACAATTAAAAATTGCAGTCCTAGATTTTATTTATGTTTTCATTAATATAATGGACAACAAACAGAAACTGACTTTATAAAGTGAAGAAGTTTATTTAAAGTGAAGAGGTTTATTTAACTCGCAGTTACAGAATCTGAAATCTGCTTTTCTTTCTTTCTTTTTTTTTTTTGGTACTAGGAAATGAACCCAGGGGTGCTAAACCACTAATCAACACCCTCGGCCCTTTTTATGTTTTCTTTTGAGACAGGGTCTTTTAAGTTGCTAGAGCCTTGCTAAGTTGCTGAGGCTGAACTTGAACTCAAGACCATCTTTTCTCAGCCTCCTAGGTTGCTGGAATTATAAGTGTACACCCCCATGCCTGGCTCTGATAGATTTTCTTAAATTGATTCCATATAAGTAATCCAGACTTTTAACATCATAAAATAACATCATACAAGTCATTTTTTATGTGCCTATGGAGAGAATAAAAGACCTATTTGTATACTCAAATAAAAATGTTTTACTTAATATTGTTGAACAAAAATTACTAATATTTTAATATTTATTCATCAAAAGATGTATTTTTAAAACATATATATATAATTTAGAAAGAAACATATTAAAGGTCTGAGGTGATTAACTTTTTTCTATAAATTTCAACTATAATCTATAGACGTTAACTTCTTCCTACGAAAGATTGAATCATTCTATTTCTTGTTAATTATGACAAAATTTTGAAGGAATCCAAATTTACGTACCATTGTGTGGAAGATTCACAAGATTGATTAAAATGGCTTCAATAATTTGGAAGAGACATCGGTGTTATGTTTTTGATGCAGCATTTCTGTTCTTCCTTTCCTTTGATTTTCCAATGTTAAATGCTTCCTATATTTTTAAAAATTTTTTAATCAAATGACTTCTGGGGAGGAAGTATGGCCACTCTGAGTTCTTCCATTGTTGGGAACCTTGCTTCGTGGTGGCGCTGGAGCTTGCTAGTTGTGATAATTGCACAATTATGGTTTCTTTCCAGAAGTGTGTAGTACTACTGTCACGTACTGGGTATTGAGTGCTGCAGAGAAGACATCAGAGGGCTGTTTTCCTTTTCTCTCAAATTTCTCTTCTCTACATGGATGCCTAAAATATTTTTTTGATAAATTAGCTGTGATTTTTCTTTGTATCCCATATTCTACATGGAATTTCTCTAGAACTAGATATAGTTTTTCAAACTGCCAATTAGTCTTTTATTTAAAGAATTGATTCATATTATATTTCTGAATTTTTAAAAATAAATTTATTATGCCCTCTACTTTGGGAAATCAATACGACTTCCCTTGAATCAGTTTTGCTTCTTCCATATGATTTTGGTTTTCACTAATAACTTTAATCTCTCTGTATTTTTTATCTGTAAACACAGGGAGACTTTACTCAACATCAGTAATATAACTTTCAAATGCCTATAACATTTTGTTTACTTTTATATTTTCTTCAGAATTTTTAAAATGATGTAATTTGGTCCTGAATATATTTTCCTCCCTGCTCTAACAACATATTTGTAGATTTTCTACTGAATTTATATTCACACTATTACTTCAAAGCACACAAAAAAACCTCAAATATTTACTCCTGTTATGTTTTAATCGCTTCAGGCTGGATTTCTCCTTGTGGTTCTTTGTCAAAAAAAAAACAAAAAAAAACGTATATTTTTCTTTCATCACATTTTAAAACTAAGCATTTTTATATCTTGCTTATTATATTTCTCATGACTGATAAAGTGAGAAAATTCTTCTTTTTCTTATCACTGAGTTTTGAACAAGGTCCTCCTCGGCCACCATTTTTCTTTCTTTCACTTCCTCATTTAGAAGCAGGAGAGGAGCCCCAGAAAGGCAGGCTCATGAACAGACCTTGCCACACTGTTCTCATCACAGTTTTTACTAAATATCCTGCATTATGCTCACCCCAAGAAGTCAGAGGAGTGCCATTCCTGTGGATTGACATTTTTTTGACTTCTGATTTGATAACCAAAACTTTACCATTATAAATAAAGCCCATTTCTTTCTGTGAATAAGCAAAACATCATCCATTTATTTCACTCATGCTTATCCTATAACTCTTTTTTTTTTTTTTTTACTACCACTTTACCATAAGTGGCAAAAGATTGGGGTGTTTATTTAGTTTGCCTCATATGTATGTAAAAATATATAAGAATTGCAAATTGTGGGTTTTTGACATTTATTGACAGGTTCTGTGAGTCCTTTGTCAATAAACATCCCTTATCAAATATTTCTAAAATAAACATCTTATTAAACAGTAGACAAATGGAAAGTAAGTGTTAATGAAAACAAATAAGTAAATTAGGTGACTGTGAGATGAGAAAATCACCACGTATTAGAAATTAGGTAGTAAATATCCTCATTTCCTTCAGGGAACATTTCGCTTTCTGTTTTCTTCCAGGATTCAGGAGTTGTTCTTAATTCATCTTTGACTTTAATCTGAATCAGTTGTTCTCAACCCTAGCTGCAAATTAGAATTACCTGGAGAGCTTTAAAACAGTGTCTGTTCTGAGCTTGAACCCAGATCACATGGGAGGAATTCCTAGGGTGAAAAGCAGGCACCCATAGTGATTGTGGGAACCACAGTGCTTGCTGGGAAACACCTGTGTGTGCTGACGTTGAAGCTGTTGGTTTGATTTTTTATAAAATATTCCTTTGAACATGCTTTGATCTACCAAAACTAATGTTTTATTAAAATTAATAGCTACTAATATCTATATGCTTTGCAATAAAAATGAAAGCTTAATTCTGAGATGAAAAATACACATTAGTTAAACATACTAAAAACTAGCAGAATCTCTAAGTAAAACAAATGTTATGTGACAGAACTAGAAATTTTTTTTCCACAGGCTAAGAATTTTCTGTTCTACATCTTTCCAAAATCAAATCAATATGATATGAAAATATAGAGACGTCTCTATGAAGGAAATAGCTAAGCAAAATATGAATGTCCTTACTCAACCAACACTTTTTAAAAATCTAAGGAATCAGACACTGTTTAATAGATTCCACTAATATTGCTATGTTTGTTAGACTTTTATTTAGAAAGAGTAAAAATCAGTAAAGTTCTTCAGAGAGTATACACCAATGTAACATTTGTATTGCAGTTTTAGTCTGAATATTGTGTACTAAAGCAGTTTAAGATTTCAGCAGGTATGTGGAGAATATATTCTATTAGTTGCTTTTGCTATATCAGTTAGAGCTTGGAAATTGTATAAAATAATATAGTGTAGTCTCAGCAAAAGGGATTTAATAATGAACAATAATTCAATAATGAACAGAGATTTTAGCTCTTAGTAATAGAAAAAACAGAATACAATGAAAAAAATTAAATGTTTGTTGCCTGAGGAGTAATGACTGATTATAATTGCTGTTTGGAGAAATGATCAGATAATGTCCTATTCTAACACAATTCCAAATGCAACTTTCCAAAGGCTAAATTTAAGTGCTCAGTTATGAATTATGACAAGAGCATTCACAGAACACATACTTGGGAGGAAGACAAAAAAATTTCATAGATTGGTTTGATGCCAACTCTCAGAATCAAATACTTCAAATTTATTAAATAATTGTCACTATTGCATTTTGTGAAGCCTAACAGCCTAAGTGCCGCTATAAAGTGGAAAGTAAAGACGTCAGGTTGATTTTCTTCCCATGAATCTCTAGATGTCAGTAATCACTGTGGCACTGAAATATCTTGTTTGGAATCCTTTGTGGGAGTCTAGTCCTGGTAAGACCATAGGATTAGGCACTAGTCTTATTCAGAATTAGATTCTGGATCAGATCCTCATTCATAACTCAGTCAATATCGAATAACTTACTTCTTTTGAGTGTCATTGTAAATCGTAAAATTACAAAGATAAAAATATTTTCCTCACAGTATTATATCTACTTGTGTTTGAGGAAATGTATACACACACACACACACACACACACACACACACACAAGATACTCTTTGTCACACAATTGCTACACCGTGCATGAACACAAATTAGAACAGATTAATGATAATAACTGCAATTATATTGTCCTTGGTAACTACTAGAACCCTAAAATAGAGTTCAAGTTCACTCTGATTATTTATATGTTGCTCTATTATAAAGAGCTTTGTAGCTAGAAAGGGAAGTTATTATTTAAAAATCAAGCATGACTTTGTGAATTGTGGGGATTTACAGGGTGCAATGTTTGGAATTTTGTCAGGATTCGGGGCTTGTTTCTATGTATTAACATCTTTTGTTTTGTTTTGTTTTTTCACTGGTTGTAGCAATCCATAGAAAAATCTCACCTTTGTAGATGAAGCTTAAAAAAAATACAAACCACTATTTTGAATGTGATAAATTTTAATATGGATTGGGGAATCTACAAATTCCCTTGTCACCTGTTCCAAGAGTCTCTTAATAGATTCCATGATGAAAATATCAGCTATGAAAGCTTCCAGAATATCTAGGTGAAACAAACCAATATTGATCTTCTTCTACTGGAATGCTAAGATTTGTCTGAACAGAAACTCTCATTAAAGCTCTACCAGCTGCTTTTTACTGCTATTGTTATTTTTTAACTTCCTTTGTGCAATGCTTTTCTTTCTGATTAAACAACTTCAAGTTTGGAAGAATCAATGCAGTTATCTGGGACTCAATTTTGGTAAATAAAAATTATAGTGTATTTACAAAGTAGACCTTATTGCCACATTCTTAGTAACTGACAGGAAGGAATCGTTACTTTGTACTGAAGCATCAGAAAACCTTTAAAATGCAAGCTGTACTTAGGTTCTTGTTTTGTTTGTTGAATGGCATTTTTTTATGTTCTACTGGTATAATTTTTCCTGCTCAAAAGCTTGATTTAATGGCCATGAAGCATATTGAAAATAAAGATAAAGACAATATATTTTAATGATAGCAACCTATTTTAAGAAATAAAGCAAGCCTACCTTTCCATGTTGAATGTGTTTTTAAAAATCTATCATAATGCCAGGTGTGGTTGTGTATGTCTGCTATTCCAGCTACTCACGAGGATCTTAAGTTTAAGGCTAGCCTCAGCAATTTAGCAAGATCCTGTCTTAAAATTAAAGAAATGTGATGGGGATGTACCTCAGTGGTACAGTACCCTGGTTTTAATCCTCAGGACAAAAAAGAGAGAGAGAGAAAGAGAAAAAAAAAGAGAAAAAAATATATGTGTATATGAAATAAAGTCCTAGGAAGATACAGAGTCTTAACTTACTAATTTCTTTTAGGGATCTCACTGAAATAATATCTCCCACGCATTCAGCTGCTTAAACTTTCATAGCTATTAGATGCTATCATTCTCGTTACCCAAGGCAGCCCTCATGAAGAGTACATCCCAAAGAAACAACTTCCCATAGTTTAGGATCACAGTCTAGGGTGAGATATTGATATTGGCTTATTCCTTAATTTGGTGCAACTGTTAAAAACAAATAAAACTCTCTATATTTCCAGGTCCACCAGCATTTTAGCTGCACTGAGATATCCCTGTAAAGCCTACCTTGGGCCCCAGAGGCCAGGGCCACTGTGCACATGCGAGGCCATGCTATTTTGACTGGATGCAGACTCCACAGCCTACAGCTCCTGTCAGCTCTGGTGCTCTGTGCACACTTATGTTGCAAGCATGCTTATAAGATGAGGCAGCTCAGAAGGTGACAAAGGCACCAGTTGGTCACCTCTCCAGACTGTACAGCCTTTGGATTAGGGATTTCCTCTTATAAAATTGTATATCTAGCTGGGCACAGTGGCACAAGCCTGTAATCCCAGCACTTAGGGAGGCTGAGACAGGAAAATCGCGACTTCAAAGTTAGCCTCAGCAACAGTGAGGCGCTAAGCAACTCAGTGAGACCCTGCCGCCACAAAAAAAACAGAAAATAGGGCCAGGGGGTGGTTCATTGGTCGAGTATCCCTGAGTTCAATCCCCAGTACCAAAAAAAAAATGTTTATCTAACAAACAGCCTATTACATAAGTGACCCTTTTATTAATCTATTTAATAAATGATTGTAAGTGATGAATCTGTCATTCAGGTACTGGTATGTGAGAGTGAACGCACATACGCAAGTTCAAGTAGGAGAGAGATGCAAAAGACTAACCAAAGAGATAGAATGAGCAAATCTATGCTTATAGTCCTTCTGTGCTTATTTTGAATCACTATGTTCTGTCATTTTCTTCCAAAAGTGCCTAAGACCATATTAGAAAGCAAATGTGAAAAACATTGCTAAGAAAACATTTTTGAGCTATTATTTTACAAGGCCTTAGTCATCAACATGGTATCTGTGAATACCTGAGGACATACAGACTTTCTCCTAGGGACAATGCGCCTAGAGGCAGATAGGAAAATTCTAAGAAAAAATTTTCCAGGTCCTGGACTTCAATATATATCTTTTTCTATAATCAATTTGCCAGAGAACATCTGTGATCTGTCAAATCTTTTTTTTTTCTTCCCCTTTTTACCTCTTTTCAAAATTTCAAACTACACCATGAAAAACAGAGGGGGACTCTCACCCATTGCACTCAAGGTGGTACATTGCCCCCCAGTGAAAACAATTCAGGCACAAAAGCCACCCTGGATGCACTGCTTTCAATGAAAGTGTTGTAAGGGCAAAACAAAGAGAAGACAGTGAAGGGGCAGCGCCCTACTCCAACCAGGCAGCAGACAGGTGGCAGCAGGATACATTTCTCAGCTACTTTATTTACATTACAACTGAGTTGTCATATAAGATAAAAATAAAATATTTACATATAAATCAAAATAAAGGCAGATATTTTCATAGAAACTCCGATTTTAGATGATAAGAATGGCCTTGGATATTTAGGTTACATGATAGACATTTTCCATAATCTGAAAGGACTAAATCTCAAGCTTCACAGTTTTGATCAAAAATATGAGATCCAGACATTTAAATGCACAAAATGTAGTGTTAAATTATTTCAAGGTTTTTTTAAAGTTGTAGATGGAATGCCTCTATTTATTTGTTTCTTTTTATGTGGTGCCAAGAATGGAACCCAGTGCCTCACATGTGCTAGGCAAGTGCTCCACCACTAAACCACCACCTCAGCCCCATATTGTAAGTTTAATTAAATGACTAGAGTGAAGCTGCTGTGAAGAATAGAGTCCAATAGCAGTAGATTCCTAAATTTGTGATATTAATGGGTGTTGTTTGTCTGAAGCAGGATTGAATAAGCAAAATTTCAGTATCTTTTACACAGCATAAAACCATGATAATTTTTATGTCAAGTTTAAAATATGTAAGTGCATACTGAATTTTCAAAATTTTTTGAAATGTAAATAAAATGGAATGGAAATAAAAATTTGTATGATTTCAACCTTACCCTTATGATTGTATGATAGCATTATTGTGATCATTTATAATTACACAAGAAGTCACAATTTAAATAAAACACGATCTTGGCTTCTCCTTTCTATTTTTCATTTAGAAGAGGATTTCTAGGAGTTTACGCTCATGAATTTGCCTGCCTACTCATCTGATCCTACTTAAAAGATCAAGCCACAAAATCAAAGCAGAATGCACAGGCATATCCATATGCTTAGTCCAATTTGGCTACTATGGCAAAGTCCTATAAGTGCCTGACATAAAAACAAACAACAGAACTTTATTTCTCAGAGCTCTGAGCTCAAAGTCAGGTCAAGGTCAGGGTTCCAGCATGGTCAAGTTCAGGTGAAGACTCTGTTGGCAGACAGCCATCTTCTCATTGTGTCTCCAGAAGACAGGAAGGGGGCACAGACAGCTGTCAGGGAATCTTATATGAAAGTATTGATTTTATTTGTAAAGACTCCACCCTCTTGATGTAATTGCTTCCAAAGACCTCACCTCCTAAACCGGGCATAGTGGTACATAGCTGTATTCCCAGCAAATTCCAGCAGCTCAGGAAGCTAAGGAGGGAGGGTCGCAAGTTGAAAGCCAGCCTCAGCAATTTAGCAAGACTTTGTCTCAAAATCATCAAATAAAAAAAAAAAGAGGGCTGAGGATGTGGCTTATGAGTGAAGAGCCCCTGGGTTCAATCCCAGTATTAAAAAAAAAAAAACTCGTACACCTACTATCCTCACAGTAGGAGTTAAGATTTTAGCATATGAACTTGTGGTGAAGGGTCACAAAGATTCAGTCCACTGAACCATATAATAAGAGCCACATGGAGTACCTATTTGCTTCCAATAATTTTTAGATGTTATTTTTTAATAGCACTGTTTACAGTTAGGAAATCTTGTATCTTGGTTTTATATATTTGCAATTAGCCTCAGTTCTTCTCAAATCTCTCACTTCATAAATATTTTCAGGATTACTTCATTCCAGCTTTCTTTCAAGCAACTGTTGGTCAACCATGTAAAGCTAGAAGAAAGCAGTTTTTACAAAGCCAAAAGATTCTTGCACTGCTTTCTTGCCTACTGACGTTTCTCAGTTTTTAACAGGTCCCTGGAGTGACTATAATCTTATACTTCCTCATTAATGTGGTAATTCAGGGTTCCTGTGACTTTACATCCTTGCCTGGACTTGCTGTCCTCATTTTAACATTAGCTCTTTCAGTGGAAGTGCTGTTTTGTAATTTTACTTTACGGTTCTCTTCCAAGAAATAATATTGAAGACTTTCTCAGTTGCAAATATTGGCCATCTAGGCCCCTTCTTTGTGAAATGTTTGTTCATATGTTTTGACCAGTTTTTAAATTGCATTATTTTAGTTTTGGAAGAATTATATAGATGCTTTCTATACATACAAATCCTTCATCCGTCATTCACAGTGTAAATATGCTCCTACTTTATGACATGTATTTTCTCAATGCTATCCAGTAAATCATTCCATCTTCTTCCAAAAATCTTTCCTTACCACAAAGAGATAAAAATTTTCCAATAAATTTTCTTTTAAGAATTTTACAACTGGTTTTTCCTTTGAGTCTCTAATCCATCTTTAATTAATTCCTTTATATGTTGTGAGAAAGGGATTCTCATACATTTATCCAATTTTCCTAGCTCCATTCACTAAAATATTTTTTCTTCAATTAATTTTCTCTAGTATTTGTTTTCAATATCAAATGAATTTACAAATTTGAATTTATTTCTGAATTGTCTGCTCCTTTATGCTTTTGATCTGCTTTTCTAGTCTTGCCCCAAAATACATTATATTAAGTTTATAATAAGTTCATTTCTCTATTTAGATCATTTTAATATTTTATAGTTTTTAATTTAAATATTTTGAACATTTTTTGAGTCATTCCTAAAATTTATTTTGCTCTATTTTGTTTTTTCTATTCTGCTACACATGTATTTTTAAATTCATTTGTTATAATTTCATCTTTGTAAATTTTCTGTCTCATTATTTCTTGTCTGTGTGTGTGTGTGTGTGTGTGTGTGTGTGTTGCTGAGGATCAAACCCAGGGCTCAGTGCATGCTAAGTGAATACTCTACCACAGAGCCATATTCCCAGCTCTGTCTGTTTTCTGTCTCTTCGAACATTCTCTGTTCTTTACATTTTTTGTTTTTCTACTTTGTGTTTAGTCGGCTCTACTTTATCTAGATCTTAGGAGAACGTATTGACCATGATCTTAAACTATTTTTATTCAAATACAACCTTTTAAAATTATAAATTTCCCTTGAAACAGTACTCTAGCTATATTTCAATGTGCAATTGATTTTATGTTGTTCATCATTTTATTTTTGACCCATGGATTTTTCAGAAATGTTAACATCTGAACATTCAGAATTTTTCTAGTGATTTTATTTTTACAGAGTTCTAATTCATTTACATTGTAGTCAGAGAACATACTCTGTGAAATTTAAATCATGACATGCTTACTGGAAAAGAAAGTTTATTTTCTTGTTATAGGATGTGATGTTTTTAAAATGTCCATTAAGTTGTTTGGTAGCATTTAAACAGTCTGTCTTTTGTGGTATTTTTTTGTCTAGCTATTTTATGAATTACTGTGTGAAATGTGATTAAAAAGCTTCAGATATTATAGGTCTACTGAAGTTACTTTATGACTGTCAATTTTTTTGTATTTTGAAGCACTAATTAGGTGAATACACATTTTTATGTCTTCCTGTTCAGTTTATTTCTTATGATCACAAATTTTTTTACATTTTTCTCTAATAATACTTTATGTCAAAAGCATTTCTTATGTAATATGAATATGTGTATTTCAGCTTCATTATGTTTAATGCTTGCATTTTAAAATCATTTTATACTCATTTTACATTTAATTTATTTGTATTTAAGCTATGCTTCTTATCATCATTTAGTTTTGTCAACCTTAACTGGCAATTTCTACCCATTAAATGAAGAATTTAATCTTTTGCATTCAGCATAATTAGTAAGGCATGTCTAGTTTTTTGTTTTCTTAGTTGCTACATTTTTTATTCTTCCCTATTTCTCCTTTTACACCTTCTTTTGGATTAGCTAGTAATTTTAACATTTAAATTAAATTCCCCTGGTTTTACACAGACTTCTTTGTTAACCTTTTAAATAGTGGCTGCAGGGAGGTGTGGCCCCCTGTTGCTCGTCTTGCCATTGAGGCATGGATCATTGCTAAGGGACTGTCCCTTGTGCTGCTGTGTGTTAGCAGGTCTTCCCCTCTGCCCTCAGATGCCAGGAGCACCCCTCTAGTTTCAACAACCCAAACTGTTTCCAGACATTTGTAAATGTCCTATGATGAAAAACAACCATAAGTTGTTGAGTAGTGCTCTAGGGATTACAATAGGCAAATAGCAGTTGTCCTTATTGACTTAAGGACAATATTGTACCAGTTCATGTGGCATAAAAGAACCTTATACCGGTACAATTATTTTATCTACTCAACATTAGGTGGTGGTGTTAGATTTTATACACACACATACACATGTAAATAGGTTAAGTTTCACAATAGAATGTGATCACTTTTGCTTTAAATATTCACTTTTCTTTCAAAAAATCAAGAGAGATTAAAGATTATCATTTATGTTTACCCTCACAGAGCTTGTTACTCTTCATTTCTTCTTAAACATACAAGCCTCCGTCTGTTGACTTTTTTCTAAACAACTTCACTTAAATTTTCTTAGACTACAGAAAAGCTGGGAACAACTTATCTTCATTTTTATACCCCAAATATCTTGAATTAACCCTATTATTTTTTTACTTCTAACAATCAGACCCACACCTAAAAGTGCATGTTCATGTGGTACCATGTGCTGCTCCATTCACATATACATTACACAGTATTTAAATCAGGTTAAACATATTTATCTCCTCACATGTTCATCATTTCCTGTGGTTGACACTTTCAAATGTCATCAAGTTTTATGATATGTACACTATGTAATTGTTTCCTAAAATCACCATACTGTACAACAGATGCATGGAGCTTCTTGCTTCTAATTATCACTTAGTACATAATATTCCCCATCCCTGACCATCCCCCTGCCCCCAGTTCTGCTAGTCATCCTTCTACTCTCAACCTCTGTGAGATCAACAGTTTCAGATTCTACATATAGATGAGATCAAAGTCATACTCGTTGTTCTGCCCTTAACATAGGGGTGTCCTGTTCCATCCAAGTGGTCACAAATAACAGGATTTTATTGTTTTTTTTTTGTGGATGAATAATATTCCATTATGTACATGTATCCCTGTTTCTTTCCTGCTCATCAGTTGATGGACACTTAGGTGGTTTCTCTTTCTTGGCTTCTGTGAATGGAGCAGTAATAGATATGGGAGTGTGGATGGATCTTCAGCACACTGATTTTATTTTCTTTGAATGTAGCAGCACCTCGACTTTGAAAAACATTTTTGGATAGTTGCATTTTATTGACATTCTCTCATCTCCACTCGCCACTGGTGCCAATGAAAAGTTAGCCACCACTTGAATGCTTGATATCAAATATTCAATATATGTTGATTTTCTGGCTGTTTTCAAGTTTTCTCTCAATCATATATTTTAGTAGATCACCTGTAATGGGCCAGGGTATGTTTTTATACTCATTCTAATTAGGAATTTAGTGATTTTCTTTTATTTTTCACCAATATTGAAAAATTAAAATCATGAAATTTTTCAATTTCTTTTCTCCCCATTGTCTCTAACCTTTTCCCTAGAATTCCAAATATGTATGTGTTAGCCTCATTGATGTTGTCTAGCATATCACTAAGTTTCTGCTCTTTTTTTATTATTCCATTTTTCTCAGTACTGTTTAGACAGGAAAAATTCTATTTCTCTATCTTTATATTTGTACATCCTCTCTTACACACTCTAAGTGTTGATCAGACAATTATTGACTGTCATTTCAGGTCTAAAGAATTTCATGCCACTTTTTTTTTTTTTTTTTTTGTAGTTTTTCTGGTCCTGGGTGTCAAATCCAGGGGCTAGCACATGTTAGGCAAGTGCTCCACCACTGAGTCAAACCTGTACCCTCTCTCATGTTTTTCCCCCAGGTCATCATTTCTCTATTGACATTCCCCATCTGTCCCCTCTATGTGACTATGCTGTTTGCAAATCTTCATGTATTTGTGTCTACAACTATCTCAAAATCCCTGTGGAAGAATACCAATATCTTCTTTTCTTGGCTGATTGCTTTTCTGTTTGATTATGGATCACATTTTAGCACATTTTGCATGTCTAGTGATTCTAATTATATAAAAGATATTATGTAATCATTTTAAGAGTTCTAGATTATGACATTTTCCCTTTCAGGATATTGACTTTATTCTATTATGTTGTCAAATTCTTCTAGAACCTCTTGGTCATATTATGTTTCATTTTATTCTTGATTATAGGAGGTCCAGTTTGGTATTAAATTCAATCTGAGGAAACACATTTGTTCTAGAGCAGCATCCTCCATATCATGTTATTGAGGCAAGTCCTCACACTGACCATGTGTGAGGAATCAACTCAATGCTTACTTGCCAACGGATGTCTTCTCACACTGATTGTGATGGACATCTAGCATATTCCACTCTTACAAGACTCTGCTGTCCAATTTCAGCTTTGAACTCAGCATCAGATGATCTTAACTAGATCTCCTGCCTATACATATACCCAGCCTTCGATCAAACACCCACAATGAGTATTCTTATGAAATTTGGGGGACTCTTGAGGAACGTCCTCTTCTTTATAAGTGTGCCTTAAGAAGCTCAAGAACTTCAGTAGTTGGGAACATGAATCTCTTT
>CM053409.1:10526065-10545147 GCA_028644305.1 Xerus rutilus
CTCCAGAGGTGTTAGCCACCAGTTGATGGAGAAGTGCTAACTACTTATTTCCTTTTCTTTGATAATCAGCTACTTGTCCTTTGCTCCAGTCTCAAAATCATAATTCTGATAAACCACATGCATGGAAGTATTTGCTTTATGTGCATGAGAAATCATTAGCCATGAGAAAATAGGGCATCATTAGCCATGAGAAAATAGGGCAGAAAAAAAGGCCCAAAATTCACCAGTGTTCAAAGCACTGTTGATCAGGTGAGCCCAACAGCACACTGCCCACTGAAATCCACTATACCAAAACATATGGAAAAATACAAACAAACATGAGTAATAATAAAATGACAGAATGGTTAACAGGGATAGGAGCTCACTTGAATTGGAAGAATAACTTCTGCTGTTCTATAGCAGTGTAAAATCACTATGGTCAATAATTAATCGTTCATTTTAAAATAGCTGGTAAACAATAAATCTTTGAGGTAATAGACATGCCAGTTACCTTGATCTGATCATCATACATGTACCCCATATATATGTAAAATTGTATGTCAACTAAAATCCTAAAATATTAATAATTATAATGATAATGATGACTGATATTTTTTCAGTGCTAAGTATTAATACTTACATGTATAGTAAGCATGTCATACAGTGCTTACTACATGACATCTACTATATTAGTTACTTTGAATTCTTTAAAAATTCTGTGAAATAAATGTGATCATTATTCTTATTCCCAAGAAGTGTAAAGACAGTGAGAGCTTTAATTATATGTTCAGTGCTACAGAACTAGAATCACTACAAACTTTTAATTCTTATAAACATAATTTATATTTTTTGCTGTCTACTGTTTGGAATTTCTTAAAAGTTTGCTTTAAGAATTTATGAACTAATTCCCTGACTCTGCTTTTTATTGCTTTTACAATTAACACCTTGTTAACTGTGGACAGGTGTTTCCCAGTGGGAGCCTGAACTCCAACCAGGTGCTAATGAAAAAAAACAAGAAAGCTGGGTTAATAAGACTCAGGAAAATTGTCATGGTTCTGAAATAGGCCTCTAAATTGGCTTGTTCTGTCAAGGGAAAGATATTTTTTTTCCTTAAATCACTCCCAGCTTTCTGCCAGTTTTCAAGAGATTTTTTTATTCTTTGATTTTGATTTTTGTTTAACATAAAATTAGCTGATCTAATTGATATAAAGATCACTTTGATCATTGATTTTGTATAAAAATGAATGTTTTGTGAACTCCCTTGTGAATATTAATTGCAAACTAATTTTATTTGGGGTGAAAATGTTGAGATGGAGTAATCATGGAGGACACAGTCACATTTATCAATATTTGTAATGGAGATAACAGCTCTTCTACAAGCTAAACAAGTTCAGGCAGCCCTCCGCTTTAGATAGTCATGTAATTCGATTATGTATGAAGACATGCAGTGAAACTAAGTTCATATAATATTCAGGATTTTATGAAGAAGCTCTACTGGTGTTTCCTTTGATCTGTTCAAATACATTTGTGCATCTTAGAGGGATATTGTCAGGAACCTTTTCACAAAGATAGGTCCATCAAAGAGGTGTAGAACTTCTCCCAAATCAATCCAGATTAAGAAATAAGTATATTGGCCAGAATATCTAATTTGAAAAGGAAAAAACTAAAATATCATTTTATGACTGTAGGAATCATAAGCATGAAAAGCATCAACCAGTTCTTGTGAGGATAAAGTGAGCTATGTACTTCTGTACACATGTGGGGGGAATAATGGTAAAATAAACCAAAAAATGTGTAAGGTAAGATGGTGAAAACAGAAAAGAGCATGATAATACCATAGTAAGTATCAAAGGACAAATAACATCACATTTTATATTCTTTATTTCTGCATGCTTGAATGCTACTAAAATAACTGGAGGTGTCAAAAAGTTTACATCCTAAAGTCAGCACTGGGCAAAAGCCATGGGAATGTAGGCAGAGATGCTTGCATTTGTAAACAGGATGATCACAGTAGATCTCCATGAAAACACTTGAACAAAGAGTTGGAGTGAATTCAATATTTTTAGCTGTTTTTCACACATATTTAATTGGCTTGAAATTTGAGAGGGCTGGGAGATTTTTTTTAATAACCTGAAAAAATGCATAGTCAATATATTTAAACACAAACCCATATTCCTTCCAGCGTGTTGCTCTGTCAACATTACCACATGTCACTTTGCATATATATTTCCACGTTTATTTATAGGAAGCATTTAAAATGTCATTGGTATAATTTAAAAAATAAAGCTTAATTAATTAATAGATGTAAAATAGAATGTCAGTGATATACTTTATTCCTGAGAAACACATGATTGTGTTCACAAAATTGTAATTTATTCATGCATATCATTTGTAACGTGTAGATTTTTTATTAAAATATATATTGTTATAACATATTTTGAGATCTGGTATGGTAAATATTGTTATCTATTTTCTTTTTTTAAATTTGTTCTAATTAGTTATACATAACAGCAGAGTGCATTTTGACACATCATACATAAATGGAGTATAACTTCTCATTCTTCTGGTTGTACGTGATGTAGAATTACACTGGTCCTATAATCATATGCACATAGGGCAATAATGTCTGATTCATTCTTCCTTCACTCCCCTCTGCCTAAAACAATGTACCCCTATTTTTTCCCTAGCCAACTCTTATTGTGAATTAGCATCTGCATATCAGAGAAAAATCCAAAGGCTAAATGTTTTCTCTGATATCTGTTTTTCTTTTATTTTAATATTTCTTGGCTTAGACATATACTTCCTTATGCTCATTCAGTAACACTTGAATTTTAGAAATAATCTGTACTAATAGGAATTTTTTCATATTGAATTTTAGATGACTTTGGAGGACAAATGACATTTTGTAATTAGAACATATATGATAGACTCTCCATTTAATCTAACTTTCTCTACTGTATAAATTTGTGAAATTTTTATTCATATTTTAAAGATTTACTCTTTAGTACTCTTAAGGTGTTGTTACTATTAAAAATTTAATACTTATATCACTCACTTAGTTAATTCAAGTTTATTGTGTAGATTATATTAACGTATATGACCATTTTGTAAACACCTCTTATTTGTTAAAAATTTGTCCATTAATTTTCTTTTTTCCCTGGAAAAATAATATTGCTAATAAGTAATGACATTCCTTTCTTTCCCTCTTTTTGAAATATATTTGCTTTGTTATAGTTTAGATGTGAGGTGTCCCCCAAAATCTCATATGTGAGACAATGCAAGAACATTCAGAGGTGAAATGATTGGGTTACGACAGCCTTAACCCAACCAATAAATTAATACCCTAGTGGGGATTAACTCAATGGAAACTGAAGGTAGGCAGGGTATGGCTGGAGAAGGTGGACACTGGGGGCTTGCCTTTGGGATATATATTTTGTATCTGTCCAGTAGAATCTCTTGCTGCTTTCTGATCATGTCCTGACCTGCTTTCCTCTACCACACTCTTCCGCCATGATGTTGTCTCATCTCAAGCCTCAAAGAATGGTGCATCCTAAAAGATTATTTTCTATCTTTTTCTATCTTTCTATAGACTGAGACCTCTGAAACTGTAACCCCCACATAAACTATTCTTGTCAAGTATTTTAGTCATAATGGTGAAGAAGTTGACTAAAACAACATTTAACTAGAACTTTCATAACTATGTTGAAATTTTGTCATGTCCTTAATTTTAATGAAAATATTTCTATGGTTTACCTTTTATTTATGACACACATGCTGAATTTAGAGTTAAAAATGTTTCTAAGTTCCAATTTATTTGTGGTTTTTCAAATGTGTTATCCAAAATGTGTGTTTAATTTTATCAAATGACTTCTCATAGAATCTTTAAGGTGCATTTATAGTCTTAACCCATTAATGTTGGGTTAATTAATTTCTGGCTGATCAAGATTAATATAATCTGTGATAATTTTATATTATCCAGTTCTTAAATGTCAATAAGAATTGACAACAGAATTATCTGAGATTGAAGACAAATCAAGCTTTCATTAAAATTCATGTTTTCTGGTGTTCTAACTCTAGGGATGCATTTGCTAATAATGTTTGTCTGTAAGTTGATCCATTTTATCTTATTTTCAAAGGCATTGCTTTAAATGGAGCTTGGAAAGGTTGGGGGAGGCAAGGTAGAGATTGGATAGCAAGCACCAAACAATGAGATAGAAGTAATAACTTTCAGTTCTCTAAAGCATAGCAGGTGACTAAGGTTCACAATAATGCTTTATAAATTGCTAGAAGAGAGAAGTTTGAAGATTCTAAGCAAAGAGTAATGACAAAAAATGGAAACATTAATTACCCTGATTTGATCAGCACACTGTATGTATTCATTGAAATATATACTGTAACTGATAATTATATTCAGTTATTATGTATTAATCAAGAATTTTTAAAAATCTTTCAGGAGATGGAAATGCTGATTACCTTGATTTGATCCTTAAACACTGTATGTCTGTATCAAATTATCACACCCTACCTAATAAATATATATAATTGAAATAATTTGAAAAGTATATATTCCTTATACATTTTAGTTTCAATTTTTGTGTAATCAAACTAAGTTTTGTTATAAGCTGCTTATTTATACTTGCTAAAAGTTTACAAACTTTCATAATCTTTTGGTATTTTTGAGTGACCAAATTTGAAGTATATTGATCACTTTTATTATTTTGTTCTCTGAACAAAATACTGTTTGCTTGATTAATTCTTTTCTTCTCATTACCAGAGAAATTCAAAGCAATGAGAAGAAAATTTCTAGCCAGAGATTTGCAATCCAAGTTGAAAAGGGAAAAAATAAAGAGCCTTCTATAACAGAAGACTCTTAGGCTCTTTTTTTTTTTTGAGAATCTTCTGTCATAGAAGCTGTAGACCCCTATGTTGACTCCTGATAAAGCATGAACAGATTGATTAATGAGATTAATAGGAACTGGGTTCAATATTTCTGTACTAGGCACCAGTGTCCTGCACCAATGCAACCTGGTTGGTCGCATCTCTTCTGAATGATCAAATACTTAGAGGCTTTGATAAATACCTTTATAATTGTCCCTACTCACAAAACTGACAGAGTGAAGACTTGGGTATAATAAGGCAGTCTCATGAATGTAGAAATTATATTCTTGTCAAAAAAAATTTTAAAGTTTAAATATATTTAAATGTATCTTGTAACTTTCACTTTATCTGGGCACAGGCTTTTGAGTGGGTCTTTGATGTTTTGCAAGAAAATAAACTATTTGAATCCAATTACCATATTGAAAATATTCTTCTAAAGTTTTAATTCCCTGTCATTTCTCCTCCATTTGTCTGAAGTTGCTCTGTAGAATTTTAAGTAATTCATTTACATAAGAATCATTTTCTTAGCTCCAGACAGTGTGAATATTTTTATGCAGATTAAACTGTACTCAGATAAAAACTTTAGGAAAAAAAAAAACCACAAAATTGAAAAAAAAAAAAAAAAACAGATTCCCAGAAGCCAAAATCAGATTATGGGTCTAATAAGCCACAATGAATTCTAATGTGCTGCAGCAGCTGCAGAGATGTGAGAATGTCATCAGGTAGAATGCAGTTGAGACAAAATGCACTATTTTGCCCATTCTTGTTATTTTCTTTATACTAGAATAGGAATCTAATACTTTACATACTTCCCCCAAATTTTATGTATGTGTGAAATGTCTGTGATCTGGATTATGCAAAGATCATTGCATAAAAATATATATTATCAAGTACAGAAAAATCAAAGCGGATTTCTCTTCTCCTAAAGTCTCACTAGCCAAATATAAGGAAAAAGTGTAATGAATTTGAAAACCATAAGCTAACATATTCTGCTCCCTTAAGCGTTTTAAATTTTCTAATGAAGAAAATACCTCCTGCTGAGCCTTTCCCCCAGAAAACCCAATAAAGCTTTTATTAAAATGCTCAGTAACAGAAAAGGAAAATTTAAAGCAAATTTTCTGTATGGCTTAATAATAACTTTTCCATATAAAAAGCACTAAAGTTCTTCATTTTAAAAAAAATCAATAAGACACTCAAAAATGGAGTTAAACAAAAACACCTACTAAGTAGATTTGAAGGAGTATGACTGAAGTAAACCATTGGTATAAAATGTAAAATGAAGATAGATACTGCTTCAAAATAACATCTCAATGAGTAGGGCTTTATTATCCTTATTTATTATCTTTTATTATCTTCTTATTATAGTACATAAGACTTGGAATTTAATATATGGAACCCTAAAATTATCAAGCAAATATATATAAGCAATTTCCTCAGGTTCCTTAGTTGTGCTTGAGCCAGATCTTCTTCATGATGAAATAATTTTGTTCAATATCCAGTGAAGAGCCTTCCCTCATGACAAACACGATTTTCATGGCAGTCTTGTTTTTGAATAAACAAAATATTATCAGTCTTGAGAGAAGAATCGGGCTGGGGTGTGTGTTTCACTGGTAATGCTCCTGCCCAGCATGCAGAGGGGCCTGGGTTCAACCCCTAGCACTTCAAAAAATAAATGGAATAAAAGAGGAGAATCATGACTTTTGACTATTGCAATATGCCATACTTAGAACTCACATCATGCTACTCAAGAAGCAATAATCTAGCTGGGCACAGTGGCGCAGGCCTGTAATCCCAGCACTTAGGGAGGCTGAGACAGGAGAATCGCAAGTTCAAAGCCAGCCTCAGCAATGGCGAGGTGCTAAGCAACTCAGTGAGACCCTGTCTCTACATAAAACACAAAATAGGGCTGGGGATGTGGCTCAGTGGTCAAGTGCCCCTGAGTTCAATCTCCAGTACCAAAAAAAAAAAAAAAAAAAGCAATAATCTGGAGACCGCTTCCATACCCTCATGCAAAGAAGATACACAGGAGTGTGGTATATCTATAGACTTGAGCAAAACTGTTAGAAATTACCAGCATTTTGCAAGTAAATAAACATTCATATTTTACTTCTTTCATTTTCTTTTTTACTGTTGAAGAGTCTTCGATTAAAAAAATGAAATTCATGTCTTAATTGGGTTTTAGATAATAAAATCTTAATAGATATGAGCATTTTATATGAACTATGGGCAAGATATGAATGAATACCTTCTTAAAATACACAAATAATAGCTATCCATGACTTATTTAGGATTAGATTTTGAATTTAGGTTTTAGATTTTGAACTGGAAAATATATTGCCCACAAGTAAAGTATATTCCTTAAATTACCTGCAATGGGACCCTGTCTCACTCTTCCCTGTCCCAGGATTGTTTCACAATAGCTCTGACATGAGCATTATTGGGCCTATTGATCTTTTCTTAAGTGGAAAAAATGTTTACAAGGCTTCCTTTTTGACATATCTTCCCATAATAACTTCTCTTAAAACTTAGGGAAGATACACAGATAATATCAACACTTAATGTGCAACTCACAGCCACTAAAAGATACAGAGTGAGAAATCAATAGTTTTTTTCCTTTTTCACAGTATTGAAATCAATACTTTGGCCTAAGAGCTTTAAGTCTAGGAAATGAGCTGTGCGCATCATAGACTACTTCCCATGCCTACCCTTTCCTCTGCCTTCTGTAGGGGCAAAGAAAACAAACAAACAACAACCAAAACACCTATTTTCTACTCCTTCCATTTTGACAGAGTCCCCTCCTGGATCTTCACGTGTTTCTGCTTGGTTAAGAACAACTTTTTGACGATAAGACCCCAATCTTACCATCTTCTCTTTCTTGAGAGATATCTTGGTGAATATATTATTTGGTTAAGCCTACCTTAATGGAACAATCCTGAGACTCAAACCTATGCACATTAATTGAAAATTATGAATAGTCTATTTTGGGGAGGAAGATTAAGTGTTATCAACCCTGATATATTCTGTTATGCCCAAGAGGAAGTCTAAAGTTCACCACTGTTAGCCTTTGCAGCTTCTAAGGGCACAAAAGACTTGGGATCCAGGTCAAGGAAGAAAGAATCAGTGAAAACATGTATTGAACAGTTTTTAAATCTCTCTGCAAGAATTGAGGTACATGCTTATTGATGTCATTATTAAACCACTGAGTGATAGATAAAACACTTCCTCTGAGAATTTGATGATTTGTTGGTAAGACTGCCAACATTTTGGAACACCATTTTGGAACTGTGATACTTATGTAAAGATTAAAAGTTTGTAATGACAAGGTTGGCTGTCGGTGGACCTGAAGCACAGTACAAAAATGATGTGTTGGGAAACCACTCTAACTCCCTGTCCTCACCTTTATGATTAATACCCAAGAAATCAATTTAAAATGAATACAAAACCCCTTTCACAGCCTAGAACAAACATTTGAGCCAATCTGCAACCTCACATAAATTTTAAAAGTTGTATGATAAGAGATTATAATCCATACCTGTTTAAATGGTTCAAACTATAACTGCATACAGATTGACAGGGACATCAGTATATTCTAGTGATATATTTGCAAGAGTGAAATCAATTTGGTGATAACAATAAAAGATTCTCATCATGTTATAGACTCAATATTTGTATACCTTGTCTCATCCTAAATTCATATGTTGAAGACCTCACACCCAATATGATAGTATTTGGAAATGGACCTTGTGAGAGGAGATTAGGATTAACATAATGATGGTGGGAACACCATGATGATATTAGTGCCCTTGCAAGAAGAGATGGCAGGGAGCTTACTGGCTGATATGTCCAATGTCATGGTGCCAGCTTCTAGGGACAGCCTTTTGCTACTAATTCTATATGGGAGCCCCACCATGGTAACATTATCTCTCTTAATTACTTTCCAAATATCCCACCTCCCACCTATGTCTTCAAGGATTGAATTTACAACTCATGAATTCCAGGAGACATATCTATACCACAGCAATAAACGTAAGTTAAACCAATGACACAAACATTCGAGTTCTATCTACACATTCTTGGGAAAATATTGGGAAAACAAGAGAATGGGAAAAAAGTAGAGAGTGATGCCATGGTGTCATGGTATACTGTCATCACATCTCCAGGTGTCTTCTTTGGTCCCTCAGCAACTTATCCCACTGCCCAAGCATGTCTGGACTCATGCAGTATATTTATCTCTGAACAGCAGAAGTCTGATGAGGAGGGTTGAGGCAGGAGATTGTCCTCTTTTGTTAAGACTTATAAAGAAGTCATGCGTATTACTATTATTATGACTCAAATTTTAAAATCAAACACCAAGAGGAAAAGGGTGGAGGAGAACACATCTTTGCCTCAGTGAAGAATACACTGTGGCTGTAATTCCACAGACGATCTGCTCTGTCGTCAATCAGGATCTACCAAAATAACAGTTATTCCCCGGTAATGGAATCTTTAAAAATTGGAGCATTGAAGAATGAAAAGTGTATCATCTATGAAATCTAGGAGATTTAGTCTTTAATATCAATTATAACATGTAGTAATAGTGTGGATTGGGCAAGTTACTTGGTCTCTTGAACCTCAGTTTTGTTTTTTTTTTTTAATTTGTTGAGAAGGATCCTAAAATTGGTATGAAGATTTAATGAATTAATCTAAAATATCACCAGTCTCTTTAATGCTCTTTATGTATGAACTCAAGAGAGCTGAGAGATGCTTGGATGGTAGAAATCATTTCTGGGTGTGTCTATGAGGGGGATTCCAGAAGAGATTATGATTTGGATGAGGAGATAGAGTAAAGAGGCACGTTCCTCAGATAGGTGGTGAGCAGTCATCACCCTATCTGTTGAGGGTCTGAATTGCACAAACCAGCAGAGGGAAGGGAAATTCCCTCTCTTGAATTGAGACACCATCCTCTCCTATACACACACACATTGGCATTGGGCCTGGAAACTGACCTAGCACTTCCCCGACCTGCGGAGACAGGCCTCGGGGCTCAGACAATCACACCATTGGCTTTCCTGGATCTCCAGCCAGCAGATGAGAGTTCTTAGCCTCCATAAGTTCAAAAGCCAATTCCCTTTACAAATATCTTCTGCTACTTCTATATATCTTATTAATTCTCTTTCTCTGGACAGTCCTATTACAGATATTATTTATTGTGCTTGAGGAATCAAATTTTTCAACTGTTAAAATTAGATATCAATGAAGTTACTCTGTTTATGGTATTTATTTAATTATGCTTAATTTTTAAGTATCACAAAAATATTACATTGAAGTTATCAACTCCTATGTTTCCCTAAACTGACTTTAACCATGGTGTTAGTCAGTTTGGGACTTTTAGCTAACTAAACTTCATATATAAAAATATGAAAATAACTAAACGACAAATGAATATGAGAATTATCCATGTGTGAGAATAACTGAATAACTGATGCAGTTATTTGGAATAATTCTTCTAAAGGTAATGAAAAACAGAGTAAATTACTTGGGGTCATAGAAGAGACAGAATATCTCCAGATTTTCTTAAGCAAATTGATGTTTCCTTTGTGCCTGGTTGTCACTCTCTATGGCTAGCATATGTCAATGTTCAGCAAGTGTCAAGTAGAAATACAGTTGTGAGCTTTGGACTTCCTCAACACAAGCCAGAGATAAGCAGGAAAAATGCATTCAACGTCAATGCTCCAGCGAAAGGTACGAGTTACAAACATAAAAATGCCACTGGGAAATATAATATATGGAAATTGCTTCGCCTAACTTTACCTTCTGACAGAGAAGGATGGTTCCCCTCCATTTATCTATTTGATATCATAAACTGCTTATCTTAGCTCGAGGGCTGATATCGCTTTCCATGAAGCAGGTGGTGAATCATAGCTAAATCAAAGCTGCCACGGTTTTAAATGTGAGGAAGTGCAGTCTGTCTGTCTCTCTGTGAGGACAACTCAACGAACGTGCATTTTTCCTTCCAGTAACATTTGAGTGAAGCTATTTTAAAATGTGTGTAGTTGAGGACAGATTTTCATTATCTCCTTATTAAATTGTTCTCTATAATACTCAGGTCAAAGAAAAAAGTATACCTTTGCTCCGCAAAGAAAACAGTTGGCCAATTACACTTTACATTTATCAAATATGCCATCTTAGAAGTATGAGGGTATATTTTAATGGCCTTTTATTAATGGCCGTTCAAAAGAATACATCATGATTTTCATTGTTATATGTCATCTATATTATTTTTCCAAATTATAAGTAACATCTTGAGAGACACTGTAACAATTAAGTACAAAAGCAGTGATTTAGGGTCTCGTGCCTTTTCTAATGAATTCATTCAAGAAATATGCATGCCAAGAAAAAAGTATTACTGAAAGATAATGAGAAGCAAGAATTTTGATAGGTGATACAGGCAATATGAATAAATACCAAAGCAATCAATCTGAAGAATGAAAACTGGTAGAATTAACTAGTTCTCAATAGTGGATGGAACAAGTATATGCAAACACATTTTTCTTTGCATATGTTTATAAAAATATTAAAATCACTTAGAATGGTGTGAAATATAAAGTTTTGAATTTGAGTTACAATTTCTTATTTACTATCTCTTTGGTTGGGCTATACTGTATATTTGACATGTCAGCTATAAAATGTTAATTATTTAATTCACATTTCAGAGAAATTTAAGGTTATAAAAGGCAAAATTTAAGTAAAAGTAGAATAGTATCTTATATAGCAAAAACAGCAGTCATGTTTTCTTTATTTTTCACATTTTGATCATCTCTTCAAATTGCCTTCTGAAAGTGGTATATTGTGACTGTTTTACATTTTTAAAAACATATTTTCATTAAGGAAATAGGAACCTCAATGTGTCAAACAGACCTATACAATGTCAGCTTTCTATCAGTCAGTGATTCTCAACCCTGGGTGGTTTATCTCAAGAAAATTTGGAAATTATTAAAGGCATTTTTGGTTATCACAGCTCAGTAGGAGTTCCTAACTTCTAGTGAATAGAGGACAGAAAAATTTTTAAATTCACAAGAGAGCCTTCCCCAGGCAAAGTCTTATCCAGCTCAGGAAGTGTGACTGAAACTCCTATCTATGCATGAGAATGATCACTCCTGTTTAATAACATATTTAAAATGAACATAGAAATAGTACTTCTCTTTTCCAGAATAAGAGGATTTTTTTTCCCCTATATTTTAGGACAGAAGAAGAATAAAATGCAGGAGGAAGAAGTAAAAATAAAAAATAAAGAACAAATTTCCTAGCTAGTAGGTCTAAATTTGCATCATTGACTGCAGCAAGTCTGAAGAGAGTGTATGAGCTACTCCAAGGTCTCTGAGTCTGAGTCAAAGTCCTTGGTTAGAAACACAAGGACAGTAATGCCTTCCTTATAAGGCCCATGAAATTAAGTGGAGTTGCATATGTAATGTTTCTAGCAAAATGTATGGCATAAATGTATGTTCAAAAAATAATGGCTTGATTATATAGATATGAGGAAAAACAAATAAACCATACTCTACAATAAACTTATTCTCTTAAAATGATTTGGTTTTAAAAGTCTGTGCAGAAGTTTTACAGTCTGATCTCCGAAATCATCTCTAATTTTTACATTAGATCAAAAAGCAAGGCAATCATGGGGCAAATCACTCTGGGTCTCTGTTGTGAGCAGCCTTTGAATAATTACTCAGAGGTGGACTGTCTTTGAATACAGGCGTGTATTCGATCACACCGATCATCAAATACAGTCAACTCAATTCACACTAGTTAAACTTTGGTGCCCCAAACTACATCTGATGCCACACAACTTTTTTTAGCCGAAGAGCAAACGCTGTCATTGTCTGGGGGATTCTCTCCAGATGACGGTTGGACCTCAGGGAAATAGTGGAGTCCATCCAGAGATGGACAGCAAAGAGGCCAGTCTCACTTATGTCTTCAGAGTAAAGATGTTCTTGGAACAAAGCTCTCCCAAGTGGCAGCGCAAGCAGTTCAAATACAGTTCCAAATTGGTGATCCTTGGTAATGTCCTTGAGTAATGTTTTATCACACTCAAGCGTTACTCTGTCTCTAGATGATGGTCCTTATTGATTGCATCCAGATATTACTACGCATGCCTGTGGCTGACTTTCCTTACAGCCTTCCTCATCAACAACCAAACACCACCAACATTTTTCTATGGCTATTTTTAGTTCCCATAATCAACCTCCCAAAGTTTTAAAAGGAATATCATATAAAAACTTCAAAATAAATCATTTTCTTCATTCTCATTTTCCATTGCTACATTCACCTAAAGCAAATTATTTTCTTATTTTTTATTAATTCAAAAGAACATACAAAGGAAATAAGGAGAATTCACTCGGGAGCATCAGACCATAGTAAAGAAAGTTTCTAACAAATCAAGTTCCACTCAGTAAATAAATCAGTAAATAAGAACTGACTACAAGAAAGCAAGACTTTTTTTTTTCTTCAGAAAACATCCAAAATAAATTTCAAAAATCTATAAAGTATTTCTCCCTCTTTAGAGTTTCAAATTATTCCCAGTGAATACAAGTCAGAGATATGTCTTGTATTTAATCCTAAGGAATTCAATGGAATTACAAAGTCTGGAGTATATAAAAGAGAATTTCCAATGAATTTGATCACTATTAGATAGAAATATGAACAATTGCTACTTCAAAATTCAAACATTTGTCAAAATCTTGTCATTATATTTTATATTAATATTGAATTATACATTCACGACCAGACATAAGATATTAAAAACCTATCTAAGCAGCAGATGAAAAATGGAATTTTTTCCCTGTGCCTTGGGAAGAATTTAGAACTTATATTTGAATTCCACTGACAACTTAGGCAATTATCAGAAATCTACCAATGTATATGAATGTGTGCATAGTGGAATACTCTTTTTGAACATTACTTAAAATCCATCTTAAAATAAAATATCAAGAAAATTTTATAGTAGAAATGCTGTAGAATTCCTGTAATCCTTGTTAAAATAAAAATAAAACTTGTTACCATACAATAATATCAATGAAAAAATTTACAAAATTTAAAATCCTTGTTAAAATAAAATAAAACTCTAAAAGTAGCTATAATCTAGAGTAGAAGTATAACTCATGGAAATAGGTAACATTGCTTTGATAAAAATATTGCTTTGCAAATGCAACCAGAATCCAAAAAGAGGAGAAAAAGTTTTTTCTATATGAACCCCAAAAAAGAGATATTGTTCTTCAAATTCCATTTTGATATCTTGTAAATGAGCCCATGGGCAGTGAGTTTTTCACTCTGACAAATGACTTTAACAGACAATTTGGAAGAGATTGAGTCAAATTTTATCAGAAGTTAGAGATATTGAATTAAATCATTCTGCAGAAATGGAAAACACATACAGGAGAGATATTTAGAAGAAAGAAGAATAAATATAATGTCAAACTGTGTTATCTTTAAGCGTCTATGTTGCTAATAAACAGTGGAGTTTGGAAAGTTCTAAGAGATTGTTTGGCAAGGCAAAGTATCAGTTAAACTTAAAGGCAAAATAAATATTGGCTTAGAAGTAAAAGAACTCAAACATTCAGCTCCCAGATAGACTTTCAGATAAAGCAAAATATTAGAGTATATATTAGAGCAAAGTAATCACAATAAAAACAAGTGACTATTAAAAAGAATAAGATGTGGGATAAAAGAAATAAAAAAAAATTAAATACTATTTCAATTTTCTAAACCATGAGTTGTGATTGACGATTACTTCACATGAGGCACAATAAATGTTACATCCTACAAAATACAATATGAAACCGAGCAAACAATAGACAACAACAACAATAAAAATATCATGCAGACACTGAGGTAAGAATGCAAGCTTAAAGCTCTCTTCAGAAAATTATCGAGACCCTGTCTCAAAATATAAAGGGCTGGGGATGTGGCTCAGTCGTTAAGCATCCCTGGGTTTAATCCTCGGTGGCCTCCCCACCAAAAAAAATCACCTTCCAAAATTTACTAAATATGATTTATCCACTTCCAAGAAGGAGATGGGGTTTCCAGATTCTACCCTAAAATTCACAAAGCCAGAAGGAACTTTGCTCTTCACCTTACAATGAATATAGCTGAGCTAACTTCAGGTTAATAACTTGTTTTGACGCCATCAAAAATCTGAGGTCACAGAGTGAACAGGAGAGGCACTGCTTGCAAGGCAGTAGAACACACAGGGTCACATGCTCACCTGGGGTTGAAGGAGTTGTACACTAGTAATCAGAGTCCAGCTAGAATGATAGACTCAATCGCTGGAGGCAGTGCAGACCCTGGAACAGGCTGAGACCCGAGGAGGTCAAGAACTTGGGGAGTAAACAACTTTCTGTGGTCTCTTGCTCCACAGACCACACCAACTACTCAGAAAAGATTAGAGACACACTCAACACAGGAGTTGAGTCCTACAGGAAGGGAACAAAATTTTGTATAAAGGCAAGAAATTCCACAAAGACTCTTCCTTCTCCTCTGCAGTGGGATGCTAGGGTTGTCTTGACAAAGGGATCACCTCAAAGAAATGCGTTGTTTCCCAGTTACAGAGACAAGGAATCCAAATCTAGCAGGTCCTCAGACATGGTTCATTCTCCTGTTGACTGGGAGAGAGGCTCACTTTCATGCCTTTAGTTAGCTTCTGCTAGTAGCTGGTAATCTTTGTGATTTCCTGACTTGTAGACACATCACCCCAATCTCCATCTTCATACTAACATGGAATGTTCCCTTTTTCCTTTTAGTGTCTGTCTCAGTGTCTAAATGTGTTCCCTTCTAAAAAGGTATCAGTCACATAGAATTAGGGCATCGGCTATAATCTCCTTATATAAACATTTCAAGTTTCAAGCTGTATAAAGATCCTCTTCCAGAATAAGGACGCATTTTGAGATCCTGGGAGTTAGAACTCCAACATGTTGTTGTATTTGTGTTTTTTGTTTGTTTGTTTGTTTTTCTGAATGGACACCATTCAATACATAATATCCTTTATGAATACTGTAGATACTGTGAAACACAAACCTTTACCTTTGGGGAGGGAAGCAAGCATTACTCTCTCTGCCATTAGTAAAAATGCATGGAACTTGGAAAGGGGAAAAGAGAAAAGAAAAGGCTCTATCTGAATGAGGAGAAATGTCGTCGGTGCTGAACCCACAGAATAGTCTAGGAGGCATGGTCTTCTCTGTTCTTTGATGGAGAGGGATCAAAGAACAGAGAGAGAAGACTGTGCCTCCTGAATGCAGGCCCACACCACATGCCTAACACTGAGATTTAGTCAGAAAATTAATAAACATACTTGCCAACATAAGCCAGCAAGTCTCAGTAAGGAACAGCACCACACTGCTGAAAAAGTGGCAGAACAGAAATAAAAATACATATGGCAACTCCCTTTGAGTCACAGAACAAACAGAAGCTCTGAATTTCAGAATCAAAGAGACATTGCTTGGTTAACCATCCCTTGCACTGAACACTAGGTATTGCTACAGAAGTTTGAAATCTGATTTGCAACAAGGGTAACCATAGTGACAAGAGATTTCAAACTTAGCCTAACTCCTGGATATATTAAGTGAAACCCCACCCTATAAGTCTAGCAGAAGGAAAAATATACAAATATCCAGACTTGAAAACTGCCTAGTCTCCGCTGTTTCATGTACATGGTCTGCTTTTGATCAAAAATGATAATGCATTAAAAAAGCAAGAAGAAACACTGTCGGAACAAATAAAATCATCATATGACTCAGATGTGACACAAGTATATGAGGAAATTGACAAGAAATCTCAAATAACCATGATTCATAAGTTTAAGGCTTTAATGGAAACTGTAGACAACATATAATATTATTCATTATACAAAGCCTCAAAAAATGAAAATTATTTCTATATATTTGCTGGGAACAAATGCAATTTTAAATGTTTTTCAAAAACAATAGCATTTGCAAAAGCAAGAAAAGAAAAAAAAAGAAGGAAGGAAGGATAAAAATACTGAAGGACAAAGGAGAAAAGGATGAGCTGAATTGTATCACCTTCACATTCATGTGTTGAAGCCCAATCCCCTCATCTGGCCCAGTGAGACAGCAACTGGAGACAGGGTCATTACAGAGGTGATTCACATAAGGCCTCTAAGGTGGGCCCTACCGCAATCTGGCTGGTCTTACTGGTAGAGAAAATTTGGAGTCAGAGAAACTCTACACATGGGTGTGTCCAGAGGAAAAACCAGGTGAGAACACATCTGAGAAGATGGCCATCAGCAAGCCACACCTGCTGACACTGTTATCTTGGGTTCTGGTCTCCAGAACTATGAGAAAACTGCTTTCTGTTGTTCAGCCACAAACCTGTTGTATTTTGTTATGCTGGTCATAGCACACCAATGCAAATAATGATAATAATGATAATGATAATAATAATAATAATAATACAAAACAATTAAAAAAAGAAAAAGAAAGTAATGTATAGATTAAAATTCAGCAAATTATCTGTGGAATATGTATGTTAATGATCATAAAACATAAAGAAAAAATGAAAGAAGAGCTGAATTAATGAAGGAATAGATCCTGCTCATGGACTGCAAGGTATTAGCAAGAGGTAAATTCTACCCAATTTGATCTACAGATTCAACACAATACCAATCAAAATAAAAGTAGTCTTCTATGCTCATTTATGTACAGAAAGATTATGTTCTATGGAAAAATAAAAACAACTAAAATAGCCTATATAATTTTGAAAAATGAAAAAAAGCAGAGAATTTCACTGCCTTATTTTGAAACTAACACATACATTAGTGGAAGAGACTAGATAACAGTCAACTGACTTAACAAATGTGCAAAACCAATTTAAAAAAAGAATAGTTTTTTGGTTTTTTTTGTTTTTGTTTTTTTCCCTCAACAAATTGTGCTGGAACGTTTGGAGAACATCTACATGCAAAGAAAAAATGAATCTGGGCATATCACATATTACAGAAAGTTAACCCAAAATACATCAAAGACCCAATATAAAATATGAAACCACTAAACTTCTGGAAGAAAACCTGAATGACTTTGGCTTGGAAAGTATTTTGAAAATACAACACTCAGAGCACAACCTGTAAAATAAGTTGGCAAATTAGACTTAGTTGAAATTAAACACTTTTACTGTGTGAAAGAATTGATTTGAGAATGAAAAGACATTCCATAAACTTGGGGTAAACATTCGTATATCACCTACCTCATAAAGAAATTGTATTTAGAATTATTAAGGAAATCCCAAAACTTGACAATTAGAAATTTAAGACTTAACTGTGTGTGACTGTAATCCCATTGGCTTGGGATGCTGAGGCAGATCTCAAGTTCAAAGCCAGCCTCTGCAATTTAGCCAGACCCTAACTAAGCAACTTAGTGAGAACTTATCTCAAAATAAAAAATTAAAAGGGCTGGGGATGTATCTCAGCGGTTAGGCACCACTGGGTTCAATTCCAGGTACTAAAACAAATGACATACTCACTAAAATAAAAGAAAGAAATTTAGCAACTTGATTTGAAGAAAATAGGCAAAGGGCCTACATAGACACTGCAGCAAAAAGTATGAGAAAATATATGGATTAAAAAAATACAGAAAAAGATGCTTAATAACTTCACTTATTTAGAAAATTCAAATTAAAAGCACGAGATACTATAATAATAATAATACAAAATATAATAATAATAATACAAAACAAAAAAAGAAAAAGAAAGTAATGTATAGATTAAAATTCAGCAAATTATCTGTGGAATATGTATGTTAATGATCATAAAACATAAAGAAAAGATAAGAAAGATACAATCAATCAATGAATGAAACAGGCCTTTCTCCTCCTCCCCTTCAATTACTATAGAAGGGAATACTTGTTTTTATGCATGCAGTGAACATTGTTCTCCATCAATATATACAATTATTATATGTTAATCTAATATTTGAAAACTTGAAGTGGAAATGTTAAACTAGCCTGATTTGATCATTATACTCTAAACAAGTGGAATGCTCATATTTACTCCATAAATTTATACAATTAAAATGTAATTAATTGCACAATCCTAGAGAATTGTGCTAATGAGGACATAGTACAATTAGAAGGTTATACATTTACTGTGAGAATACAAAATTTGGGAGAAAACTTTTTGGCTGTTTCTTAGTTTTACATATATTTACCTTGTGGCCCAGCATCCCAGTCCTGGGTTTCTTCCAAGA
>CM053409.1:10545647-10576473 GCA_028644305.1 Xerus rutilus
CTTCTGTCCCTTTTGTCATGAGAAGACACAGAGAATGTCCACTCTTAAGGATGATGAAACAAGATACCACTGAAGCCAAGCCCTAGTCCTGGACCTACAGAGCAGATGTGCAGGTGGCCAGCACAGGCTGAGCATTCATGGAGCTGCCTTTTCTTGCCCATGGGAACCTGAGCCAAGCCAGGGCCAAGCCAATGAGTCAAACTGTCACATGGCATTGGCTGGACCAGGCTGGTGCAGAGGCCAGATCCACATAGCAATACAACTGCAAACCCCCAGAGCATCCACAATCCACTGACCTTAACCTCTACTTCCCATGGGGAGGAAAAACAGAAGTGGAGCAGACAGACACAGAGATTTCACTGCTAACCAATAACATTGGCACATTTCCAGACCTTGATTAACATAAATTTGGACAATTATCATTGGTATGTCTCTAAACCCTCATTAGCATAAATTTGGACCAATAGCTGTAACCCAGTGCTATATGAACTCCTAGACTAGCACACTCAAGTGGTCAATTGCTAAGTTCTGTTTCTATTTTTCCTTCTTGAATACATTCTGCTTTTATACTCATTCTTTTTCATCTGTGGATTTTATTCTTCGAACTCATGAGAAGAGTCCTGAAAGAAAGAATTGGCAGAGAGCTGCTGGGTGGGGTCTGCTGCAACACTGAAGGACACAGACTGCCTTTAAGGGCTGCAACACGCCACTCAATGGTGGTGGAGAGGAATCAGGCCTTCCCAGCTGTGCTCCTCAGAGCTGACTCATCATGATTAGCTTCTAACACTACAGCAGGCTTTGTGAGTTGCAGAGGCCTACAGCTTATGCAGACCCCAAGTCAGGGCAAGGGCAAGGCTCAGGACCAGGAACCAAAATTCAGGGATTTAGCAGTTGAAAGAAGATGCGAGGCACAGTGGGAATATTGTTCATCTTTTATTCAGAGGCAGCACAGCTGTTAGCCAGCCAGTTCCATTGAGCCCCAGTTTCATTTAGACCCCGTTGTTATATACAGTCCAAACAAAGAAGGCACACTGCCAACAGGTTATATCAGTGGGCACGTGCTCATAAGACAATGTTATGACCTTGAGTATACAGTGAATCAGAGTGTTTCTAATGCTGACTATACTCTGACCATAACATAGCCAATTCATGATCTTGGATAACAGCCTGTCAGAAGCCTCGGTGAGAAGCCTAACTATAGACATTTTGAGCTTGTCTCAACACCCTACCTGCAAGAAGCAGCTCTGGTTTCACCCTTTTTGAAGGAGAGAGTTGCCCTCACCAGACACTGAACCTGCTGATGTCTTGATCCTGGAATCCCCAGTCTCCAGCTCTGTGAGATATAAATTCATGTTGCTTATAAATGACTCAGCCTCTGGGATTTTGTTTTAGCAGCACAAATATTCTAAGACATTATCTTATCCAAGTAATTAGCACTACCAGTAACAGTTACTTCATATCACCACTGATATTATGCACATAACATTTTCCACATTCTTCTCAATAATTCATTACCTCAAGCTGATCATTAGAAAATATAAGGCATACCCCAATTGAAAATATAAGACACATCCAAAATTATTGACCAAAATGTTTCAATAATATGAAAATCTATAAAGATACTACAGAATTAGGAACTGTCTCAGACTGGAGGACGCAATGAAAATATAAAATGTCAACTCAATGTGTGATCTTAATTTGTGCATCAGAAAAGATAAAGGGCATTAGTGACATTACTGACATTAGTGACTGGCATTAGTGACAATACTGATAAAATTTCAAAAATCTGTTAGTTTGGTTAATATATTGCACTATAATTAATTTTTTATTTTATTAACTATAAATTTATTAATTTAGTTTATTAACTATAAAATATAAAATATTGATAATTATTTTATGGTTACCGAAAATGTCACCACACAGAGAAGCTGACTAAGGGCATACGGGAGCTTCCTCTAGTATTTTTGTAGCTCTCCTTAATTTCTTTCTTTTTTTTAAAGGCCAGATATGAGTTCTGCTTTTCCTGACCTTTTCCTTTCTATTCTTTTGGGATTCAGGGAGTTAGCTGAGCCTAGAAGCAGTGAGACTGAGAACAGCTGGGATAGACCTGAGGAGCGGTGGAGTTGCCAGGCACTCTGCAGCCTCCCTCTAGCCTCCAACAATGGTACCATTCTTACTTCCAGATGTTTTTTTATTTTTTCCTTCTTCTTCCTGACTTGAGTGTGAGACATCTGCTAGAATCCATCTATTGCTATAAATGTCCAAACCTAAGCTCCAAGTTGAGATTCACAGCATGCAATAATCTTATAATTTCCTCTTTATATACCTCCATCATATAAGTAGGAAAATGTGTAATAATCGCTATTTACTCATCCTCATCCTCTTGAACTTTCATTTTAACCTTGGATTTTACCTTTCATTTTGCACTCAGGGTACTGAGCTCCACTTCCTCCATTGTTAACAAGTAGATCATGGGTAAATAAAATGTTAATGTAAGGCCTTCAAGAAATAATACCAGATAGGCAATTGAGTTGTGAGGTGATCCTACAGGACTGGCAAGAACTAGGCAGACAAGAACAAGTTGGACAATTCTTTAAGCACTGCCTATGCTGCATTAATAAATATTTGGAAAGAGTAGAGATTAGTATTTGTAGAGACAATTTTTGAGGAGCAGTTCATATAAAAATTTATGTCTGCTTGTTATAGAAAGACAGAAGAGAGTCACTTATAAAAGGTTCCTGGTGGTACCCATTGAGTTTGATGGAGAAAATAAATAGGATATTTGGAGATGAGTGTTCCTTGTGAACCAGATGTGTGCCACGTGTCAGAGTTATCTTAGTTCACCTAAAGAGGTGAACCGTCATCAGCACAGAGACATTGAAGATGGTGCTATATTCCTAGGATCTTCAGTATTTGTAAGTAACCATCAAGATTAGAGATGTTTTCATCTGAGTCAAAGGAGCTGCAAGTGAAAGATGCCTGAGAAGGGAAACCTTGAAGAACACACTGGCAAGAGACAGCCCTTACCACCAGCCAGACTGAGTTGAACTCCAGCTGAAGAGTGAGTCACCATAGCTATTTCCTACTTCTCAATTCTGTCACTCAACCTGAGGAATCTGAAATCATAACCTGGGGACTTTGGGCAGGAAGTCATAACCCAGTATGGGAATTAAAAAGGAAGCCAAATAAGTCCCCATTCTCTTATTTTCAGCTTCCTGTCTTCAGCAGACCCCAGAGATGGAATGAGAAACATTTAAATTTTGTATTAACTGAAAATGATTTAAAAACACATGAGACTTGTCCAAATTTTTAATGAAGAGGAAGGGAAACACTTCCTCATTAACGAGCTTAATAGCTCAATAGAGATGAAAATAAAGAAAAATAATAAAATTTATCCTGTGAGGTGGACTTATTTATTTATTTTTGCAGTTCTGGAGATTGAGCATAGGGCCTTGCACATGCTAGGTAAGCACTTTGCCAATGAGCTTTATCTCCACCCTGAGGTGTGTGGTATTTATATTTATACAAATATTTATGACATTTAAACAAAAGTGAAAATAGAACAGCCATGGCTTATAATTGCAAAGGAAATAAGAAAATTTAAATAAATTCCATAGAAAATACAGGATTTAAAAATGTCCACTAGCAAATTTGATACTAATGAAAATTAAGTTTGATTGAAAATACCCCACCCCCAGCACACAGCATGATCAGAAGACAGGATTATTGGAATAAAATGTATTATGTGTAATGGAAGTTGATGGTGATATTGCTCATTAAGAGAGTGTAATACTTTTGGAAACACTGAAAAATAATCAAGGGATTCCATAGGAAGGTGATTTTATAGGAACAGTTACTTTGGATTTTTCTTTTGTAGCATAGTGTGATTTGTTAGAGGAGAAATGCCACTAGGTAGAGAAAATAGAGGAGGTATTTCCTGCCAGGACAGGAGTTCTACGTGGATGAAATACACAAAGGATGTTAAGGCAATAAATGGGGAACACTTCAGCAAACTAGTGCAAACACTTAAGCAAAAAGATTCACCTTTGAAGAGTGAGAAATTTTAGGAGTGCCACAGAGAGTGGGGGATGAAATAACTATATCTATTTTAGAAGACATATTCATGGACATTACAGTGACTATAGAGACTGAATGGTACTCAAGGTTAATAAGCTGTTAAACTTTTCGAGATGACAAAATTATGAAGAAAATCACAATCTTTGTAAGTACAAGTGGAAATGTAGACTTGAGGTTCAGGATAAAGACCATACACCATAAAAATATGTACTCGTTATAACCAAAGCAATAAAAATAGCTGTCATTAACTAGGACATTTTGCAGATAGTAAAGAGGGAGAACAAAAAGCCAAACTTTGGTAAATATCAGCACACAAGTCAGCAGCAAGTAAAGAGAAGACAAGGAGAAAGATTAAGAAAGGAAAGTCTGAATAAACTTTGAGCACAGCCAAATGTGAGAATGTTAGGAAGGTCAGATTCAGCTGAAAGATCAGCATAGGAAAGACAGAATAGGTCATTGGACTTGGCAATTCAAAGCACCACAGAATTTGAAAGGAAACATTTTAGGGCCTTAATTTAATCAGCCAAACTCTGAGAAGAGTGAGGTCTTATTTTCCTTCAGAAATAACCATTGTGTTGTCTTGGGTGTTAGTCTGAATCTGATTTGAAATGTGGAATGTTTTATTTACATTGTTTTCCTTAGTATGCAAACACAGCTTGCCTGCACAGATATTCCTTGTTACCATAACCATTGACCTTATGGACATGCCTCTATGTGTTTTCCCACAAAACATTTAGCTCATAAAACATTATATTGGGGAATTACTTTGATGATAAGGGAAGAAAATCACATTATCATTCTGTTTTTTTATTAAAAAGAAGTCTGGGCACACCTGTAATCCTAGCAACTTTGGAGGAGGCTGAGGCAGGAGGATCAGGAAGAAGGATTTCAAGTTTAAAGCTAGCCTCAGAAACTTAGTGAAGCCCTGTCTCAAAATAAATTTAAAAAGGGATGGAGATATTGCTCAGTGGTTAAGCATCCTTGGGTTAAATCCCTGATACAAAAATAAATAAATAAATAAAATAAATTAATTAATAAATATTTTTAAAAGAGTTTTCTTTTAATAGTCTAGTTTGAACTTACAGTCTATGTCTTTTCCTTATAAAATGGAAGTTATTAGTGAATAACAAACATGGTATAATATAAGATAATCTACCAAAACTTTCTGTGAATTATTTCCTGCTAGTATCATGCTAGAGGAACAATTTTTATTCAAACAACAGATATTTAATTTTCTAAATTATGTCTATGTGCTTATCATGATTTTGGAGACACTGAACAAATATATTATTTAAGCCATAATATATGCTAATGAGATTGAAATAGGTGATGCCAACCTGTACTAATAATCTAATGCTTCCTACTCAATTCATTTTAATAGTAAATAGTCATTTTCCATTATGAGCTGGTAACTGAAATTACATATTAGTTCCCTTTGTTACTTTTATAGACGTAATATTTGTGATATTTAGCATATCAAATGCAACATGAATTTTTAAAATTTCACATAGAAAAATTCTTGATAGTTGGGAGGTAACTACTCTTGGAATGATTTATTGTAGAATTTATTTTGGAGTAATTGCTTTGGCACTTTCTCATACATTCCTCTTAAATATGTACATTTTAACAGGTTCTCTTTCTATATGTAATTTTTAAAACAAATTATACTGTTTTAGAGACAGACGAGGCAAGACACCAGATAGGAACCAGGAAGCAGGTTTATTTGACTGCAGTTGGTTCAGAGGGTGCAGCTTTCACTATAATCAGTTAATTCCCCTGAACCCCAAGTTTAGGCAGTTTCAGCACTTTACACCCCAAGTATAAGGGAAGGGGCTCAGAAGTTCACAGTCTGCAGAAGTTCACACAAAAGCAGCTTTTTTTTTCACTGTTCTGGGCAAGTTAACCTTTCAAAGACAGCACCTGAGAAGGGGAGAGCTTCTTCTCCCCTGTCTTTCCTCCCCTGCCAGCTGTTACCATGGAGCCCAATTAGTAACATCTTCTCTTATCTCTGAAATGCAAACATCTCTATGAAGCACAGGCCCAAGGCCAGAGGCCTTGTTAAAGGATGTGTCCTTACACTTTGCATTTGGAAACACACTTCCCGTTTAAAAAGAAAAAAAAAAAAAAACTTATAAATCATTATTATTGTTACTACACTAGATAGTTCAAAAATGTTTTTGAAAAACTAGTAAGGGGGCATTCAGCGCCTGGACTGCTGATCTCTTTTAGGCCAGTAGCCAAGAAAGATAGAACAACAGGAAATAGAAACTTTAACTACATTAAACTCTTTGGTAGAGACTCTTTTGCTGATAGTCCTAAGATCATTTATGGTGCAGATTTCTGGAGAAGCTTAATATTTCCTGTGGAGGAGGGGGTGCCACTACAATACAATCAAATAGATGTATGAGAATCATGTTGTTATCTTCTTCTATCAGTCCAATTGAAGATATTCATATTTTTTTCAAACTAATTTAGGTTATAACAGATTTTCATAATTCTTTTTCTGATAAATACAGTGCTTTGGTAAGGGCTAATATATAAAACTTCCTTTGCAATAGTTTTGCTAAACCCCAGTTTTGCACCAGAGCCCCTGCCAAATGGTGAGAGCACAAGCCAAGGCCTGAGACCACCTTCAGGGACCGCGGTAGGAGCCCAGCCAAGGTCAATCTGAGTCTACTAGTCGCCAATCACAGAGAAACCCAGATGCAGGTAAAGGACTGCCTCCAGGAATCCCTGCAGGAGACTGGGCCTAAGTAAGGCCAAGGACTGCCCCCAGTTTTGTGCCAGAGTCCCTGCTGATCAGCAGGAGCACAGGCCAAGGCCTGGGCCTCTTTCTGGGACCTCTGTGGGAGCCCGGCCAAGGTCAGGCCTGAGATTGCTACTCACCAATCGGCCAACCCACAGGGGAACCCAGACCCAGGCAAAGGACTGCCTCCGGGGACCCCTGTGGCTGAGGCACAGGACTGTCTCCAGTTCAGCACCAGAGCCCCTGCCAATCCACGGAAGCCCAGGCCCAGGGCCAGACCCAACACCTGGACTCTCTGAGGGAGTCCAGATCAAGATCAGGCCTAGGACTGCCCTCACAGAACTGTGTGAAAGCCCAGGGCCAGGACTGCTCCTGCATAGAGTGGGGATCCACACTTTGCTCCCTTCCTGAATCCATCTTGTACACTGCAGCCATTCACATAGTTCTTCCCATGTAGTAGCCTCTATCTTGGGTCAACAGACAGGGCCGGGAGGCAGCAGCCAGCCAAAGTAGTGCAACTCTGATCAATCAGCCCAAAGCCATTGTAAGTCCCACCTTTTTAGCCCCATCTCTGAAAGTGTGTCCATCCATCTTGGGCCAATTCCACTGCCAACTTGAGTTACCTCCACTACCTCCACCACCATCTTTAGTGGCAGTAGTGTCCATCTGGGGACACCTGCTGGGGCCTGGACGTGAACTCCAAGATAAGATACAGGTAATCTGTACAGTCACTACAAGATTATAGGATAGAAACCACAATACCTCAGATTGGCATTGCAAGAAAAGAACATACATAATCATTATGAAAAACCAAGCAAAGAAAGAGCCCCAAATAAACCAAGATACTACAATAATAGAATCCATTGATAGCACAGTTGATGAAATGTCAGAGAATGAATTCAGAATGTACATAATTAAAATGATCTGTTGAATTCAAGAATGACTTAAGTGAGCAAATGTAGGTAAAAATTGATCACTCCAACAAAGAGATAAGAGAGCAAATAAAGGCAATCATTGATCACACCAACAAAAAGATAAGGGAGCAAATACAGGTAGCAAAAGATTACTTTAAGAGCTAGAGATTGTGAAAAACAATCAGAAATTCTGAAAATGAGGGATACAATAAACCAAATAAAAAACTTGATAGAAAGCAGCACCAGCAGACTAGATCATGTGGAAGACAGAATCTCTGATAATGAACACAAAATATATAATCTTTAAAATAAAGTTGACCATATAGTGAAGACGGTAAGAAACTATGAACAGAACATACAAAAATTATGGGATAGTATCAAAAGACCAAATCTAAGATTTATTGGGATAGAAGAAGGTAAAGAATTTCAAACCAAAGGAATGCACAATCTCTTCAATGAAATAATATCAGAAAATTTTCCAAATATGAAAAATGAATTGGAAAACAAAATACAAGAGGCTCACAGGACACCAAATGTACAAAATTACAACAGATCTACAACAAGGCATATTGTAATGAAAATGGCCAGAATGCATAATAAGGAGATAATTATAAGGCTGTAAGAGAGAGGAATCAGATTACATATAGGGGAAGATCAATTCACATCTCAGCAGATTTTTCAACCCAGACTCTCAAAGCCAGGGGACCATGGAACAACATTTACCAAGCTCTGAAAAAAATGGATGCCAACTTATATCCAGCAAAGAATATATATCCAGCAAAATTATCCAGCAAAATTAAGAATCTTATACCCAGCAAAATTAAGCTTCAGATTTGATAATGAAATAAAAACCTTCCATGATAACCAAAAGTTAAAAGAATTTACAGCAAGAAAGCCTATACTACACAGCATTCTTGGCAAAATATTCCATGAGGAGGAAATGATAACCAACAATAAAAATATACAAAGAGAGGAACTACACTAAAGGAAAGGCCAATCAAAGGAGAAACCAAGTCAAGGAAAAACCAAAAATAAACCAAAATGACAAGGATTACAAATCATATTTCAATAATAACCCTGAATGTGAATGGTCTAAACTCATCATTTAAAAGACATACACTGAAAGACTGGATAAAAAAAAAAAAAGACCCAACAATATGCTGCCTTCAAGAGACTCATCTCACAGGAAAAGACATCCACATACTGAAAGTGAAAGGGTGGGAACATGTATCACATGGACTGCATGAACAAGTAGCAGTTTCCAACCTCATATCAGATAAAGTGGACTTCAAACCAAAGTTAGTGAAAAGGGATGAAGAAGGATATTTCATACTTCTTAAGGGAATCATACATCAACAAGACATAACAATCATAAATATCTATGTCCCAAACAATGGGGTACATATGTGTATCAAATAAACCCTTCTCAACTACAAGAGTCAAATAGACCACAACACAATAATACTTGGTGACTTTAACACAGCTCTCTCACCACTGGACAGATCTTCCAAACAAAAACTAAAAAGGAAACTTTAGAACTCAATAAAAAAATATCAATAATTTAGATTTAGCAGACATATATAGAATATTCCATCTATCAGTGAGCAAATATACTTTTTTCTCAGCAGCACATGGATCCTTCTCCAAAATAGATCATATGTTATGTCACAAAGCAAGTCTTAGCACATATAAAAAAATAGGGATAATACCCTGCATCCAACCTGACCATAATAAAATAAAATTAGAAATCAATGACAGATTAAAAAATAGAAACTACTCCAACACCTTGAGACTAAATAATAATCCTATTTTTGAATGATGCATGGATAACAGAAGACATGAGGGAAGGATAAAAAAAAATTTAGAGGTAAATTAAAACTCCAATACAACATATCAAAATCTCTGGGATACCATGAAGGCAGTGCTAAGAGGAAAGTTCATTGCATTAAGCTCATTTATTAGAAGAAGAAAAAGTCAACAAATAATGACTTGATACTACATCTCAAAGCCCTGGAGAAAGAGGAACAAAACAACACCAAAAGAAGTAGAAGACAGGAAATAATTAAAATCAGGGCTGAAATCAATGAAATTGAAACAAAAGCAACAATTCAAAAAATAGACAAAACAAGGCTGGGATTGTAGCTTAGCGGTAGAGCGCTTGCCTCACATGCATGAGGCCCTGGGTTCGATCCTCAGCACCACATACAAAGCAATAAAAAAATAAAGACATTGTGTCCATCAACAACTAAAAAAATATTTTAAAAAAATAGACAAAACAGAAAGCTGGTTCTTTGGAAAATTAAATAAAATTGATGAACCTTACCTACCCTAATGAAAAGGAAAGAGAAAACCCAAATTACTAAAATTGGTGATGAAAAAGGAAATACCATGACAGATGCTACTGGAATACAGAGGATAATTAGAAACTATTTTGAAAATTTATACTCCAGTAAATAGAAAACCCTGAAGACATAAACAAATTTCTAGAAGCATATGACCTACCTAAACTGAACCAGGAGTACATAAACAACTTAAACAAATCAATTTCAAGCAAGGACATAGAAGACACCATCAAAAGCCTACCAACCAAGAAAAGCCCAGGACCAGATGGATTCTCAGCCAAGTTCTACAAGACTTACAAAGAAGAATTAATACCAATACTCCTTCCCTAAAGAAGGAAATCCTTCCAAATTCATTCAATGAGGCAAGTATCACCCTAATATCAAAACCAGAGACGCATCAAAGAAACAAAATTTCACACCAATATCCCTGATGAACATAGGTGCAAAAATTCTCAATAAAATTTTGGCAAATTGCATACAAAAACATATTAAAAATATAGTACACCATGATCAAGTGGGGTTCATTCCAGGGATGCAATGTTGGTACAACATACGGAAATCAATTAACATAATCCATCATATCAATAGACTTAAAGATAAGAATCATATGATTTTATCAACTGATGCAGAGAAAGCATTTTACAAAATACAGTATTTTATGTTCAAAATGCTAAAAAAACTAGGGATAGTAGGAACATACCTCAAATTTGTAAAAGCTTTCTATGCTAAACCCAAGGACAACATCATCCTAAATGGAGAAAAATTGGAAGCATTCCATTCCCTCCAGAAATGGGAACAAGACAGGGATGTCCTCTTTTCACCACTGCTATTCAACATAGTCCTTGAAACACTAGCCAGAGCAATTTGAGAGACAAATGAATTTAAAGGGATATGAATAGAAGAAGAACTCAAACTATCATTTTTTGCTGTAAACATGATTCTATACTTAGAGGATCCAAAAAATTCCACCGGAAAACTTCTAGAATTAATAAATGAATTCAGTGAAGTAGCAGGATATAAAATCAATACCAAAAAATCACTTGCATTTCAATACATCAGTGACAAATCCTTTGAAAAAGAAATTACGAAAACTACTCCATTCACAATATCCTCAAAAAAATAAAATAAAATACTTGGGAATCAATTTAGCAAAAGAGGTGAATGACCTCTACAATGAAAACTACAGGACACTAAAGAAAGAAATTGAAAAAGACCTAAGAAGATGGAAAGATCTCCCATGCTCTTGGATAGGCAGAATCAACATTGTCAAAATGGCCATACTACCCAAAGCACTATATAGATTCAATGGGATTCCAATTAAAATCCCAAAGTCATTCCTTATAGAAATAGAAAAGGCAATAATGAAATTTATTTGGAAGAATAAGAGACCCAGAATAGCAAAAACAATCCTTAGCAAGAAGAGTGAAGCAGGAAGCATCACAATACCAGACCTTAAACTATACTACAAAGTTATAGTAAAAAAAAGGCCATGGTACGGGCATCAAAATAGACATATAGACCAATGGTACAGAATAGAAGACACAGAGATAAACCCACTTAAATACAGTTATCTTATACTGGACAAAGGTACCAAACACATACATTGGAGAAAAGATAGCCTCTTCAACAAATGGTGCTAGGAAAACTGGAACTCCATACGCAGCAATATGAAACTAAACCTCTATCTCTCACCATGCACAAAATTCAACTCAAAGTGGATCAGGGACCTGGGAATTAGACCAAAGACCCTACGCCTATTAGAAGAAAAGGTAGGCCTAAACCTTCATCATGTCGGCTTAAGCCCTTACTTCCTTCACAAGACTCCTATAGCACAAGAAGTAAAATCAAGAATTAATAAATGGAATGGATTCAAACTAAAAAGCTGCTTCTCAGCAAAAGAAACAATCAATGAAGTGAACAGAGAGTCTACATTCTGGGAACAAATTTCTGTCACATGCACATCTGATAGAGCACTAACCTCCAGGATATATGAGGAACTCAAAAAACTTAACACCAAAAAACAAACAGCCCAATCAATAAATGGGCTAAGGAGCTGAACAGACACTACTCAGAAGAAGATACACAATTGATCAACAGACATATGAAACAATATTCAACATCTCTAGCAATTAGAGAAATGCAAATCAAAACTACTCTAAGATGTCATCTCATGCCAGTCAGAATGGCAGTTATGAAGAATACAAACAACAATACATGTTGGCAAGGTTGTGGGAGAAAAGGCATGCTCATACATTGCTGGTGAGATTGCAAATTGGTACAACCAATTTGGAAAGCAGTATGGAGATTCCTTAGAAAACTTGGAATGAAACCACTATTTGACTTAGCTGTCCCACTCCTCAGTCTATATCCAAAGGAATTAAAAACAGCATAGTACAGTGACACAGCCACTTCAATGTTTATAGCAACTCAATTCACAATAGCTAAACTGTAGAAGCAACCTAGATGCCCTTCAATAGATGAATCTATAAAGAAACTGTGATGCATATATACAATGAAATATTAGCATTAAAATAGAATAAAATCATGGCATTTGCAGGTAAATGCAAGGAGTTGGGGAATATTATGCTAAGTGAAGTAAGCCAATCCCCAAAAACCAAATGCCAAATATTCTCTCTGGTAAGTGGATGCTGATTCATAATGACAGAGGGAGCATGGGAATTATAGAGAAATTTTGGTCAAAGGGGAGGGAGGGGGGAGAGGGCATGCGGGCAGGAAAGATAGTGGAATGAGATGGACATCACAGCCCTAGGTTGATGTATGACTGCATATGATGTGACTCTACATCATGTACAACCAGAGAAATAAAATTTGTGCTGCATCCGTGTACAATGAATCAAAACACATTATATTATCATGTATACTAAGTAAAATAAATAAATTAATAAATAAATAGATGTTTTCCATTTAAAAAATAGTTTGGCTAAGATTATTATAAACATTTAAACTTCTTAGATAACAAAATGGAAATGAAAATTTAGTTTACTGAGGTTCAGAATAAATCATATAGTGTTGCTTCATATATTAGTAACGAGGACAAAGTTGGAGAAACAAGATTTCAAAACTCATTTTAAGTCAAGAAGTATCACATGGTATTTCTAAGTTTCAAGAAAAAGAGAATATATACCTAGTTGTATTTTATTCTAGTTTTGATCTATGAAATTTTATTAAAATTATATAAGTAGGCTGGGCATGGGGGCATATGCCTGCAATCCCAGCAGCTCTAGAGGCTGAAGCAGAAGGATTGCAAGTTTGAGACCAGCCTCCACAACTTAGTAAGACTCCACAATTTAGCATGACTCAAAATAAAAAATAAAAAGCTCTGGGACTGTATGAGAATTTAGTCCGGTTCAGTCTGTTACTGGTTCAGTCCCAATAGCAAAAATCAATAACAACAACAAAACACTCTACAAGTAAACCCCAAAGGTAAAGTTACTTCTTAAACAAGATCTTTTTTAGCGTTGAAGCTTTTTAATTTAGATTTGAAATAAATTGAGTTGTTACATACATATCAGGATGAAACTAAAAATAATTTTAATGTGCTTATACACAGAATAAACATCACAAATTTTTAGAACATATTTGAGATACTGTCATATGCTGAAGAGAAACTTACTGGTCTGAATCTTGCACGTGATCCACACTTTCTGAGTGTTTCTATCTTATTCAGTAAATTGAAGATCATAGCACTCATCTGATATCCCACATATATCTGTTAAGGACCAAACAGATGACTTTAAATATACTTCACAAAATACAGCATATCATATAAGGTTATAAATTTTATTATCCCAGCCTCCCATTTTCTGCCCAAAGTCAGCATGTGATCTTTTAAAATAAAATAAATGCGCTTAACAATTGGAATTTCTGGTAAAATACACCTATAAAATAGTGAGTTGACAGAAATCTATTCAGAAATCCAACTCAGAAATAGACCCCCCCAAAATTGAAAGAATTGCATTTAATTCTTGATATTTAATTTTTATGTAATAACATGTAGTTGTCTTTGGTCTTTATAAAATTGATGACAAACAAACATTATAAGAAAAAATCTACAGTCCTCATTCAGTCACCAAGATAAAGTAACCTGGCAAATTGATGCCACTGAATGGACTCCTAACCCTGGACGAATTAGAAACCAGCCTGAGGTCTGAGCCTAGATTCAAAATGTGGTTGTGGATCTTGATTCTGCACTATTTGTAACATGGGTCAAGAATCAGGTAAAATTTGATGGGCATTTTTTTTTTAACACCTGTAGTGTTTATAAAATATTTTGGCATGATGTAACAAATTGTCATTTAATAAATCAGTTCCTTTCATGCACACATATGTACCTGTAATTTATCTGGAAAACACTTAGAAGGTCTGGTGAGGCCACACAGAAGATGCTCAAGGTGAGCATCTGTGATCCTCACACAGCTCAGTTTGCTCTTTATTTTATGTGTTGGACCAATGTAGACAGTTTAAGTTTGTAACATATCACTGAAATTGGTCTGTATTTACTTTCAACTAGTTTTATCCTTGAAAGTTTACTCCTATTTCAGTTTGTGTGAGAATTTATAGTTTAAATGTCTCTGAGAAAATATATATATTTCAACCCCACATATCCTGTGACATTTAAATTTTACCTAAGTTCCATCCTCTTCACAAATTCTACAGCAAATATCTTTCTCTTCTTTGTTGAAAGTCCCTCAGTTCTTCTGGAGTGCAGTTTTCCTTCCTGCAGCATATTAATAAATATGTATTTAATTCATTTTCAAAAGTACTTAATAAAAATATATGAATAAGACTATGATAAAATGTTGTAAGATTGTTACTAGGTTGTTATTTAGCCAAGTTGCCTTACTATTAGAGTATGTCAATATGTGATGAGAGAAAAATTCTTGGGGACAACAATAAAATAAACTGATCTATTTTGATCATGCATTAAAACTTACTCCAGTGAAACAAACTCAGTCTGCCAAATATCTGCAGCTTATTGGTTGACCACAAAGTTCCATGTGGGATTTTCATGAAAGCTGCCTTGTTAGCAGACAAAATAGTTATCACGATCACCATAATAAATCCCTTTGATATTGAAGATTTTCTCATGTTTCTTATATTTTATCACAAATCTCAAGTGAATAAATGAACTCAGGAGGTAAAAGTCAAATTGGTACATCTCCTAAGGGCCACTGGAAATGTGCAGAGCATTTCAAAGATCAAGTGATACAGATACCAAATGCAGATAGTGCCCAAAATAAAAATGTATCACACCCAATACAAAAATGTATGCCCATATAAAAACACTGACCTGTAAGGTCTGAGCTTGGCTTCTGACACCAGTTTTGCAACTTGGCAAGTCACTTTCTAAATCTTAGCCTGCCTACCTGTCTGAAGATGGAGTGGTAGAAAGTGGTAGAAATGTATCTCGTACTTCTTACTTTTAGAGGTTTTGATTGTTTCATTCAGCAAACATTGATCCTCCCTTTTTAAAATTACAGTTGTTTAACAACACAGCTTTACACAATAGCAATTATATTATTTTGATCCTTATTTTCTTTCGCATAAATTGTACACCTCAAATTAGATTTTCAACTTCTTGAAGACAAACTTAGACATACAGATGCACATATGTATAGGTGTCTATTTGCTTTTCTCTCTTTACATATGTATATGTGTGTATATGTAAATCAAGCAATAATAGATCCAGAAATCATTGTCAATTACTAAGTGCTTAAACACAAGTATTATTTTATATATACATTCTCATTTTATTGTGTTATATGCACGATTTGCTCTTCTAGTTAAGAAAATGTTTATGATTTCATAAAATATCAGATTTCCATTATTTGTTCATATTTTTATGTCTTAAAATATTAAATAATCATTACTTGGAAAAGAGCTCACATTTGTGTGTGTATTTCATATATATGGTGCTGGGGATTAGAACTCAGGGCCTACACATAATAGGCAAGTGTTTTAACAGTGACTACATCCCTAGCCCCTGTAACTATATTATTTACATGAAACAATTGTGTATTGGCAAAGGGTGATTTACCAATCCATTATGCACTGTAGATTTTACCGTGTGAATACTAATAAGGGGCAATTTTAAAAATTTACATATCATCATTAGTTCACTAGAGTAGTTTTGAAAAAGTATTCCCTTCCATGATTCATATAAATGCAGAACCCATTTATTCAATTTTTCAGCCCAATTTTTTCTCTGTCTGAGTCTCATTTTGAAAGATATTTCAATATCTTAACAGATTAGATCAGTTGATATAATAAGCTCTTTCTAAACTTCTGCCATCTGATTAAATTTTATTTGAAAATTTCCTTCTCATAACTCACACTTAGACATACTTTTAACTTACAAAAACTACATTAATTTTAGATAGTGAACAGAAAGTGAGGATAAAATATAGCTTAGATGTTTTAATAATTCAAAAATTGTTTTTGATCTCCTAACTTTGGGGCATACTCATTTTCTTTTTAACATTTTTTTCTTCTTCCTCCATTAGGACCTTGTGGTCTTAAAGATTAAGAGCATTCTTAAAATACTCTGGATTGTTCTAATGAACTTATTAAAATACCTCTGCATGCAAGAAATATTAAGCAATAATTACTCAGTCATTTTACTTTTGGCTTGTTATTCAGAAGAAGGTTAAAACTGTTTAAAACAACATTTAGTTGAGTAATCCTTCAGCCTTCGGCTAAATTTGAGCAATGAACTGTGTAACAACCCTGTAGGAATAGAGAACAAATACATGATTTCTGATAAAACCTATTTCTACTCATCCTTTAATTGTTAATTGGACTTTCCAGGATAGCCTAGGTAGTTATGTGTTATTACTTTTGTTTTTCTTTTTCTTAATCTCTCTTATGTCATGAACAACTGTCCAAAAAAACATCATATCCAAGCCAATAAAAGAAGTGCAAAGGTAGAGGTGTCTGCAATGTGGCACTGAGTCATTTCAAGAGTCCTAATGGGCACTGATGTAGAGGTCCCTCCAGAAATAGCCAGCTAATGACAACTTGGAGAAAATGCCCTGAGTGGATGTTTGTTCTTAAGCAATAAGTACTTTAAAAAGCAGAAAATCCTTGAAGCGTTACTTTAATTGGATAGTATCAGAAAGATTCACTTCAGGCAGGAAAAGTAATTATTCTTTTAGTCAGCACACAATAAGTTGAAAAACATGCACATCATTAATGTCCATGGTTTCAAAGGACGTTATTTACCTTGAATCGTGGACCCAAGAGCAAAAACACAATGGAGATTATAGACTTTCATATTGGAAAATCCCACAGAAGCTTTTGGTCTCAATTTTATTGGAATAGACCGCAGTAGTTGACATCTTTGATAAAAACAACTGAAAAGTTACATGTACGCTCTTGTAATAGTAAGCTAATATGTATCAAATATATTCTTAATGCCAAAGAGCTCATTATATCTTGACCACAACCCATAGAGGTTACCGTTTCTATTTTGTAACTGAAAAAGCTATATTAGAAATAGCACATAATATTGATCCAGCAACCTAACATTTGTTTCTCGGTAAATTAACTGTGCGTTTGCTGTATGAAGATGGGCACAGCTGAGTCAGCCCAGCAAGGCAAACAGAACTGCCTGTCCTTGCATATCATATCACTGCTGAGGGAATTCGCCATCTCCTCTCCAGGTATGAGTCATAAGTAGTGCTTTAGGTGAGGTAAAATGGTTAAAATACTCACTGTGAAATCAAGTGACTCCAAAAATACTCCATTTTAACATCAAATTAGACAGCTGTCTATGAAGTATAATGGATAAATATTAAAGATGAACTTCTCAATATTTGAAGAGTAAAAATTTAAATTTGTGGTAGTTAAAATCAATCCTGTTGGAACTACAGTATTTAGTGGGGTATTCTTCACACTTCTTATATGATATGACACCAGAATGATAATCAAAAGACAAATGGGATAATTCAATATTTCTCAGAAGTGTCATGATAATTAACTAATTAAAGGTTTTTACAGACCATTGAGAATTGTATTACCAGATTTATTTCACAAAGTCCACTATGGGTAACTTATTTAACAACTGTGATCAGTCTAGATGGAACTGGATTAATTTGCACTCTCAGAAGCAAAAGGAGGAAATTAAAAAATCAGTAGCAAACAAAAAATAAAGCTTCAAGTCAAACACATTGAAAACATGTCGAATGAAACAGTCCAAAATTATGCAGTCATGTGCAACTCTTTAGCATGATGCTATGGTTTGTGAAAATCCCTCCCTAGGGAAAACATTTTAAGTATCCCAGTTTCAAACACAAGGAGGAATAAGCAAGAATTAAAGCATTGTCATCAAATTCAACAACAAAATGAAGTCCTCATGTTTTTTTTTTTTTTTTTAATCTCCATATCCCTATCTGTTCTCTGTCCTCCTTAAAAATTATTTAACAACTACTGGAGGAAGTGTTTTCTTCTTTGATATGTTTAAGGCCAGTACTGATTCTTCCTTTACACAAGTTCAAAGCATCTCAAATTGTCACTACTTTGTGATAATATTTAAGCTTGCTTTTGATGGATCATTTTTTACATTAAGCAGCACTACATAAGCTGTCACAGAGTTGGAATGTAACATCAGGAAAATTGAGAAGGAAATGTCTCTAACATTTATTAAATGTCAGCCACCACCAACTACGCTAAGTACTAGGGAAGAACAAATAAGCCAGACACCATTGTGACACTCAAGGCTAATCACAGAGCTCAGGGAGGACTTCCATCCCAGTGGTAAAGGGTGCACTGGACCTCAATTGTGCACTGAAACAGCACAGAAGGGACTGGAATCGGCTTCACCTGATGTGTCAGGAAGACCTCGGAGGTGGTAACCAGAAAGCTTTGATTGTGGTCATGACTTGGAAATTTTCAAAGGAACAATGGAGACTCCAGTGATGTGAAAAGACAGCACATGTTTAATGAGGATGATGAAGTCGTCACTGCTAACCCCTAAACTCCAGATGAGCAGTGAGGCTGGATGTGAGGCGCTTTGTTTCTCCACAGTCATCTGATGTGTGTCTGCTCTGTTTTCCACTGTCCAGCAAGACCGCTCACATCCTTCCTGCACCATGTTCTTCCACATCTCTAAACCTTCATCCACCCCACTTGCCCTAAATAGAGGCAATCTACTTCAGGTCTACATAGTAAATCACAACCACTTCTCCTTTTTTAAGATTCAGCTGAAGAAGCAATTCTGACACATGTTCCCTTCCTGGTCCCTCCATGGGAAGAGTAAAAAATTATCCAGTTTATGACTTATCTGCATCTTATCCCTACTTCTGTTATTAATTTATTCATTTTTCAATTAAATCATCATCCTATCATTCTCTCCCTCATTTATTCAGGATAACTTAATCAAGATAATACCCCTTATTATATGGAGGTACAATATTAAAAACAGGAGTTCAATATTACTAATCACCAGGGATATGCAAATCAAAACTCTAATAAAATATTGCCTCACACATCTTCAAATGCCTATTGTAAAATAAGTGTCCCCTAAACTACATTTGTTGATGAGAATATAGAAAAAAGGGGATACCTTGACACTGGCTTAGAGTGTAAGGTGCAGCTGGCATGGGAAATAGTTGGAGGCTCCTCAAAAAACTAAAAGTAGAGCCAGTGTCTTATCCAGCGACTTCACTGAGGGTAAGTCTAGTGGAACTGAAATCCTGACCCTTAAGAGATCTGGAATCCCATATTCACTGCAGTTTTACTCACAATAGCCAAGTGATAAAAGCAACATTTAATGTCCATCAATGGATGAACAGAGAAAATGTGGTATATACTTATTATGGTGTATTACTCAACCTTCAGCTCAGAATTATTTGTTGCATGTAGGTAGTTTTTGTTACCCTTAGTCTGTGACAGTTATCTCAACACTGATGATGTTGATACTTTTGAAGCTTATAGGCCAGATAGATATTTTGTAGAATACCCTTCAGTTGGGGCTCGTCTGATGCATCCCATGATAAAATTCAGGTTTTACATATTTGGCAGTAAAATTCATAATAGTGATTGTGTGTTCTTTTCATTATATTTTATAAGATACTCCACAAATTTATTGTTGCATTACAGGTTAGATTCACTTTAATCATTTGATTAATGTAATATGTGAAGGCTTCTCCAAATAGCATTACCTTTTTCCCCTTTTGCAATTAAGAATCTTTTGTAGGGTCTTACTTTGAGCTAAATATCCACACCTCATGGTGGCAATGTTACCCTAGGGCGATCCCTAATGATCCCTATGTTCAATCCCTTCTTGAATATGGGCAGAAATATGATTTACCTATAGCCAGTGGAATATGGCAAAGGTGATGGATGTCACACCAATGATGTCACACTCTATCTTACTGGCTGACTCACTCTGGAGTCATGGTTTCTATTTCTGTTCTTGAGGAAGATGAGGACAACCTAAGGGCTTCTGCCATGAGAGATGAATTACCAAAAACCTGAGGGAGTTTGGAAGCAGGACCACCCCTGATCAAGCTTCTAGATAGGAACCCAGCCCTGACTAGCCCTTGGATTGCAGCTTACTGTGTCCAATTCTTGAATAAATAAGATAATAAATTCATGATATTTTAACATGCTAATGTTCTGCTTAATTGGTACACAGCACAGAAAATCAATACACTTATCATACTTTCTATGAATTTCTTAATGCATCTTTTTCTTTAATTCAGTGTAGACTCAGTGTAGTTTATTTATTGTTATTTTATTCAATAGGTTATAACTTTGCACTATTAATTTCTATTTTGGTAGCTAAATGATTTTAGACTTGGTCTCTGAAATTGTTTGCCATATTGGTATGATCCCAAAATTCCTTAAGTGATTTCTTATTTTCTCACACAGCATGATGCTTCAGGTTCATTTTGTACTATTCCATCCCACTCCTGAGGATAAGATACTTTCCACCGAGTACTAATTCATTTTAGCAAAGAAATATTTAGGAGAGTAGATCTATTTTCTAGATGCAGCCATTGCCATATAGTGTCCCTGCTGCCAAGGAGAGCATGGGAAGATACATACACACAAACACACGATAAAATTTTTGACACTGCATGGTAGCTCTTCCCAACCACGGACATCCAATGACCTTTCTTGGACTCTGACATTCTGCTCTGCTTGCATTTCCTTACTCAGTTCTTGTGCTCCTACCCTGGATGGCTTTTCAGTGTGGCCACTTTTTGCACCAGTAGAAACTAGTGCTGGCACACATGTGACCTCTAATTCTGGAACCAGTATAGCCCATGATTCAACCTGAGTTGTACAAGTTCCACTGCAAATCAGAGAGACTGAGAGACTGATATAAACAAAGACACAGAGAAAAGACACACTGATTTTCTAAAATGCATTGATGGTGATGAAGTAGTTCAGTGGCAGAGCTCTTGTCTACTACATGTGTAAACCTGGGATCAATTCTCAGTGCCTCAAAAATACATGTACCAATGGTGAGCAGGATAAAAAATAATCAAGCTTCAACATAAAAAGTCAAATAGCTAACTTTCACAATGATTTTAATACAGTGTGTTGTAAACTGTCAATTGCCATATCTTCCACATTTTATAATTAAAAGATTAATATACACACTCAGTTCTCTCTGCGTTAATAGCCTAAGCTCTTGATTAAATATTAACTGACTTATTTTTTGCTGACTGAAGTTTAAGTATGTATGATCAACTAACACTTTAAAGAGAAAAATCAGGGCTGGGATTGTAGCTCAGTGGTAGAGTGCTTGCCTCGCATGCGTGAGGCACTGGGTTCGATCCTTAGCACCACATACAAATAAATAAAATAAAGATATTGTGTCCATCTACAACCAAAAAAAAAAATTTAAAAAAAGAGAAAAATCAACAAAAGGAACTTGTGCATATCAAGAATTTTATGTAAAACAAGCCAGCTTTGTCTGTATCCATAAATATGAGTAAAGCTTAGAAAGCATATCATAATTTGAATGGACACATCGTCTTACTCTGTTATGTGACTATATATATTAATTTGCTGAATATTTACAAAGTATAAACTATGTACTTAAATCATTAAGAAAAATGATACAATTATTTTCATGTAGGTTTTAAGCTAAAATGATCTTAAATGTATTAACACATGTGACGTAAAGATAAATGGAAAAACTCCTCACATTCTACTCTGAATCTGAAAGAAAATAGATTATTATGAAATAATGCAAGACTTTGAAAAATCATGATAAAACTTGGAGTTGTTGAACACACACAGAGTAAATAATCATGATTTTGGAAACAATGCTCTCTAATGCTTTGCAGTGAATCTAGAAACAAAATCTAAATGTCTTTCCCATGATCCCAATGAATGCTGGGAATGTAAGCAATTCTTTCCTGGGTTCTATTTTCTTACTCTCCAATATATGATGTGAAGTTAAATAGACATGTTCAAGGTAGGCAATATTTTGGAATATAGTTATTTCATAGTTATTTTATTGTAATTTCACAATTTTTTCACCTGTTCAATAAACCATCTTATACCTGATAGTTTTACTATATTTATTGTGGTGCCAATTAACCATGTGAATAACTGTCAAACATTTTTGTAGACACAAACACATGCATGGAACATGCTGATGCCAATAAAAGCTGTCGCTGGCAGTGGAATATTTAATAATAAAGGGAACAAGTTCTGCACACTCAGCATATCCCCACCTGAGATATTAATGAGGTGGAAAATGGAAGGAAACCATAATACTGATATAAACCTTCTCATTGTACAAGTGAGAGAAAACACATTTCTACCCATTCTTTGGCTCAAATGGCATCCACTTGATAAAATTTGTGGAAATCAAATTTTCTTTCATAAACTTCTTTCATTCAAGTCTTAAAATCTGATTTTTTTTAAAAAAGACCCTAATAAAGTGTAAGTTTTAAAATTAATTTTAGTTCATTTATTTTTGCCTCCAGTCACTTCTCTCTAAGTTTTTATCTCAATATCAACCAAAAAAGGGTAAATCAATATCAACTAAATAAGGACAAAAAAAGCCAAGTTGAGAAAAAAAGAATTGTTGCAAAATAAGGTTCAGAGACTTCAGTGTTTTCTATTAAATCCAGCCTTTCCACAACTTCTATGTTGCAACAAATCTCCAGCCAGGTTCCTGAGTGAGGCACCATGAGTGGTTGGATTGATCATACCAAAGCATAAATGTCCTCTGCAAACTGATGCTTAGAGCCCAGTGTACTTTGAGGAGAAGATGGTGATGCATGAAGATCTGACAACTTAAAATCAGATTTTAGATTCATAAAAGCAATTACTACATTTTTATTGCTTAGTTGACTACATTTCCAATGTTGTGATTTCCAAAGTAGTCCACGCAAACTAGGAAAGGTAATCTTAAAAATATAGGTGAAATAGAATAACAACACTCAAAGGAAAAATTAGACTTCATAAAAAACAACAGAAAAAATGTTTTCTTTAAAACCTTAACAGATTGCTTCTTACTTTCTATTAATAGTCTGAATAAGAAAAGAGAAAACACATGGGCTCTTTCAGTTTAATTTATGACCCTAGATCTCACACATATGAAAAGTGGTTGACAAAGTATTATGCTGAATTTCCTATGCTATTTATCAAGACTGTGCAAATAGTTCCTTATATGTGAGTGCGTAAATACCACATATAAATGGTTTATAAATCTAGGTAATCTTTACTTAAGTATTCCTTTTGCTTCATTGACTGTTGTTTTTGAAATGACCATAAACTCATAATTATTACTAATAATAAATTTAGTTGACTATTATTAAAAAAAACTATTATATATTTTCCACTTATTCTCCATATGGAAGTCAGGGAGTTTAAAAGTTGACAATCTTTTTTCTAGATATACTGTCATCCATGCATGTCCACCATTCCATTTCTCTATCCTTCCTGGCCAAGACTACCAATATTCCATGTTCTATCTTTATTTTTTTCTTGTATTGTTTATGTCAATATTCCTGTAGTCTTAGTTTTTTTTTTTTATTTTGCAAAAAGAGCACAGTGTTGTTATCTTTTAGGAATTGACTTTGGTCGCTCAAATGCATATTGTTGATGAGATGTACCCCAAAATGACTGAGGACTTCTAAAAATCTGCTTCTCAATAGAAGCCATAACAATACAGGCAAACTTTTCAAAATCAATACTTTTAGACTATGGAAATTAACCAACAGTTGACAACAACATCAACAAGCTGTTCAAAAAAGTATTAAATTTTGATTTAAAAAAAAAAAGATGAATTCCATAGACTTTTAAATACCTCACAGCATAAGTCCTACAATTATTCTACCTGTGGAAGAGCAGACTAGCAGACACAGAGTGGGGGAAGATTTCGTTTAGAGTCACATAAACTCTATCTTTAGAGAATTGTCGCTCATTTGGCAGCTACTTAGAAAAAACTCATTCACAAACTTTGTCCCAATTTGAATTGATTCCTAACTCATTCTGTGAACATGAACTATCTCCATGGCATTTGCCATAGACAATCAGCAGCAATTGTTTACCATTGTAGATTCCCGTGGAAATACTGGTTAAGTAAACAAGAGGTCATCATAAAAATTTGAAAATAAACATGGGATACGAGAGGACTAGGAACTTTAAAAAGCTCCAACATAGCCCTGGTAATATTAGAGATCCTATCTATACATTTTTATCTCTGGATGACTTTGCATACCTAAGAAAGGATGAACTGAGGTTTTGAACTCAATGTTTTAAACTGCCAGAATAGTGAAGGAATGTTCTGGTACACACACACACACACACACACACACACACACACACACATACAGACACTTCTTCAGCAAAGGAGAGGAAACTTGTGGTATAAGGCACGTAAGAAAATCTATATCTATATCGTAGCTTCTCATAATATAACCAAAGAAACTACAGTGGTGGCACAGGACAAAATCCAGAAAATTTTAAGAATTTTTAAAGGAAGTCACACACACACACACACACACACACACACACACATAACGCAGCAAAAACGACAACTACCAGAAACCCTAACAGAGAAGAGCAATGAAGTAATCAGATGTTATTATTTAGAGACTAATTTTCAAAAAAAATTAAAGAAACATAAAAGTATGAAGCAGGCATAGGAAAAATACTAGTCAATAGAAAATGTTCCTAGGGAAGTCCAGAAGTCAGGCATGCTAAACAAAGTCTTTCAATCAACTGTTACAAATATGTTCAAAAGACTAAAAGATATTGTGTCTGAAGAACTGAAGAAAAGTTTGAGAATGGTTTCTTACTAAATAAATAAAGAATATCAATAAAACACAGCAATTATATTAAAAAATATGAAATCATATAGTTTAAAAGCACAATGATTAAAAAAAATCTCCATACTGCTTTCCAGAATGGTTGCACTAGTCTGCAGTCCCACCAAGAATTTACGAGTGTACTTTTTTTCCCACATCCTCACCAACACTTACTATTTGTGTTCCTGATAATTGCCATTCTGACTGAAGTAAGATAAAATCTCAGTATAATAGTTTTGATTTGCATTTCCCTGATTGACAGAGATGTTGAATATTTTTTCATATATTTGTTAGCCAATTGAATTCCTTTTGAGAAGTTCTTTTGTCCAGTTATTAATTGGGTTATTTTGTGTCAAGTTTTTTAGTTCTTTATATATTCTGGCTATTAATGGCCTATCAGAGGATCAGGAAGCACCATATGCTTCAGCTATCCTACTCCTTAGTATATATCCAAAATATCTAACATTAGTACATACTAGTATAGCAAATCAGCCCCATCAATATTTATAGCAGCCTAATTAACAATAGCTAAACTATGGAGCCAATAATAAGTGCCCTTCAAAAGATGAATGTATAAATAAAATGTGGTGTATATACACCATGAATTATTACTCAGATATAAAGAAGAATGAAATTATGGTGTTTGCTGGTGAACGGATGGAACTGGAGACTCTCATGCTAAGTGAAATACGCCGAACTTGGAAAGCTACAGGTTGAATGTTTTCTCTGATATGTGGATGCTAGTCGAAAATAAGGGGGAAGGGCAAATTAGGAGATTCTATCAAAATAGAAGAAAGACCAGCAGATTAGATAAAAGGGATTGAAGGGTAGGAACGAGGATGGGATAAAGGAAGAAGAATGGAATGAATCTAACCTAATTTTCCTATGTACTCATAAAATATGCCATAGTGAATCTCACCATCATGGACATCCACAAGACACTAACTGAAAAAATAATACTCATCTAGAAGTGAATAGCAGAAAGATCAGAAGAGTAGAAGGAAGGGAACAGGAGGAGGAGAGGGAAGGGGAAACACTGGGGAGTGAATTTGAGCACATTATATTCCATGCTTTTAAATTATGTACACATGAATCCTAATGTTATGTATAATTACAAAAAGAATAAAAAATTAAAATTGAAAAGTACAATGATTGAAATTTTAAAAATAATATTACTAGCGGGATTCAACAGCAGATTTAAGCAGGCAGATAAAAAGGAATCCACAAACTTAAAGCCAGGTCAATTAAGATTACCCAATATGAGCAGCAGAAAGAACAAAAAGAGAGTGATGAAAAATAAACATAGCCTCGGAGACCCACAGATATTACCAAGCATATCAACGCATGTACTGTGAGAGTCTTATAATAAGCAGAGAGAAAAAAGAAAGAATATTTGAAGAAGTAATGACCAAAGTTTGAGGAAAACCATTAATGACTACAAGCAAGAAGCTGAATGTATACCAAGTAAGACACACTCAAAACTCCAAACCTAAAGACACTGTAGTCAAACTGCAGAGAGAGAGAGAGAGAGAGAGAGAGAGAGAGAGAGACTTTCAAAAGCAGAAAGATAAAAATATAGTATCATGTACAAGGAATCCTCAATAATATCAATAGCTAATTTCTTGTGAGACCTCATGAAGTTTGGAGGGTAGCAGCATTTAAAGAAAACTGTGTTTAAAATTCTATATGCAACACAATTATCCTTCAGAAAATGAGCTTAAAAGTAGACATCCCATAAAAATTGTAATAGAAGTCATCAAAAGCAGAACTTTCCTACAAAAAACATTAAAGTGTGTCCTACAGAATAAAGTGAAAGGATATTAGACATTAGCTCAGTCAGCACATAGAAAGTAAGAGCATAAATTAAAGCAGTTACATAAATACCAAACACAATATAAATATATTTTGTAACTTTTCCTCTGCTTCATTTAAAATATAACCATATTAAAGCAATAATTGTTACAAATTTTTAATTTTTAAACGTAATTTTTATGGTGTTAATACCCCAACAGAGGAAAAGTAGAATTGAGAAATATTGGAGCAACTGTTCTGTATTCTGTTTGAATACTCTTGAACATGTTATTAATGCTAAAATAATAAGATAAAGTGAAAAAGAAATTAAAATACTGTACTAGATCTATTTCTTTCAAAAATAAAACTAATTTAGGAATAATGAAAGAGAAAATATAAAAGACATACAGAAAACAAATAGCAAGTGGACTAACAAATCCTTTTATCAGTAATTACATTAAATATATATGAATTGAACATTTCAGTCAGAAGGCAGAGATTTGAAGAGTGGATTTCAGAAGCAAAAACACTATCTCTAAAGAAGATGACTTAATATTTAAATACAGTAACAGTATGAATTACTATGTAAGTAATTACCATGTTTAAGTAATAACCAAAAAGAACTGAACTAGCTATATTGACAGAATAAAATGTAATACAAAAATTATTACAAGAAAGAAAAGAGAATTTTTAAAAATCATTCCACCGAACAGACATACCAATTATAAACACATATGCACACCCTTTTGAGAACAAAATAATTACAAAATACATAAGACAAAAATTGTCAACATTGAATTTAACAATACACAATAAAGAATGCTAGTTGGAGACTTAAAGACTTTCTTCAGTAATGGATAGAACAAACAATAATGAATACAATAATCAGATAATATATGAAAAATAAAATGGAAGCTTTAAAGAACACTATATATCAACTAAACTGAAAAGGCATGTATAAAAATGTCCATCAAATGAGAGCAGAAGATATACTTTTAGCCAGATGCAGTGGTGCACACTCTCAGTTAGTTGGGAAGCTGAAGAGGGACAATCACTGAAGTCTGGGAATTTGAGACCCGCTTGGTAAACATGACTGTCTCAAAACAAACAAACAAACAAAAAAAAACAAGAATATGTACTTTTCACTTACAAAAGAGGATATCCTCCAAGACAGGCTACATTTTAATACATAAAGTAAGTCTTAACAAATTTTTAAGTATTGACATCATAAAAGCGTTTTTCTCTAACTTAGAAATTAACAGCAGAAGGAAATTGGACAAATTAACAAGTAGATGGAAAGTAATAAACACACTCCTAAGTAATGGAAGGGTCGAAAAGAAATCACAAAGGAAGCTGTTACCTTCCACATTAAGAAAATGGAAGAATAAGGGCAAATCTCGTCCAAAACAAATTGAATGGGGAAGTATTGTATATTTAAGTCACATCAGCATCCAATCAGGATAAATGAAATAGCCCCAATTACTTTAAATAGAGGAGAAATTTAAGCATGATTATAGGTGAAACAGTTGTTTCTTGTATTCTATTGTATAAAGTCAAAAGTGGATAGAGGGGGAAAAAAAAGGACTAAGTAATATTTCACCAAAATGGATTGCTGTGAAAACTTCCACACTCCTGGAAAGAAGGAAAAGGGTGATGTCATCACAGAGCCAAGACTTACCATGCCACCAAGCCTGCTCTTATAAAAGCCTGAGAAGGAGTCCCGAAACTCGCATTCACCAGTTGCTGCTGCTTTCTCCATTGCCACCATCCCTGTCCCCACAATGCTGTACAATCCCTATGTCACCACTGTTTCTGTCCCTACTGCTACTATTCTTGCTAAGGCTACTGGCATGCCCTTACTATAGCATCACTACCAGAGGAAAAGGAGGGATCAGAGAGGGTGACATTTTCCTTTTCCTACCTGTCATTTGCAGAACACCACAGGAAAGTAGCTGGTCAGCGAAGCTGGGAAATATAGTTTGCAAATCCACGTGGCAAGAGAGAGGAAGGTAGAGGGACGAGCGAAGAAAGGAAAGCAGCAAATGCTTCCTAGCACCATCCGCACCCCGGGACCCCTGGCTTGCTTGCACATCTCCCCACCCATATCTAATTTACCATAAAAACCATCTTGCTTCAGAAAACACAGAGAGCAACTTTAGTTCATCAAAGATGCTCTTTCTCAAAATTGCCCATGAATTCATCTCTAGAAATGTTAATTCCTTTGCTAATAAAGCCGCAATCACATCTAGACATTCTGCAATATAAAGTCAAGTTGCAAAGTTAATTACAAACAAAAATTTTAAGTGTATAGGGGGAAAGGAAGAGAAATCAAATGTCTAATATACAAAAGAGTGTGTTCAAGGCAAAAAGCATCTACAGCTACATACTTCTGCCTTTTGTAACCAGTCACAAAGGCATAGTTGATAGTCATCATTTTGATCTTTTATTTCCCATTCTCTCTTTTCTTCTCCTCCAAAGAACATCTCAGTTAGTGCTTTGAGATGAGTCCTGCTGAAGGATCTGAATTATTGGAAGAACTGGGCTGCAGATTTAATTTTCCTCCCTCTACTGTGCATTAGTTGAGTCAATCAATCTAGCCAATCAACATGCCTTTATGGCTGTTCATTAAATGACAAGTAGAATCTCTGTCTTCAGTTCTAAAGAATGATATTTGTAACTTCTAGCAGAATTAATCATTTGTGGTAACTAATACTTTTGAGATCCGAATTTCCATGGAAGAAATAGCAAAATATTTGCAGCTGATTTATTAAGGGTAAAAGTGAAAGTAGGACATAAAAATAGGAGAAAATTTATGTGAATTTGAGTTTTGCAAGTATTTTTTTTAATTTCCCAGTTTTTTAAAAAGTCATTAATTTATTTATTTAAATGCATTTCAAGTCATAGTACATATATAGAGCTCAATTTTTCCATCTCTTTGCTTGCAAACCATATAGAGTCACATCATTTGTATCTGCACGTAGGGTAGTGATGACCATCTCATTCAGCCATCTTTGCTACACCCATTCCCCCTTCCCTTCCCCCACACCCTCCCTGCTCCATCCAAAGTTCCTCCATTTCTCCTATGTTCCCCATTCCCACCCACTTTATGTATCAGTGTCCACTAATCAGAGAGAACATTCGGCATTTTTTTGGGGGGGATTGGCTTACTTCACTTAGCATAATGTTCTCCAATTCCATCCATTTACCTGCAAATGCCATAATTTTTTCTTTTTTATTGCTGAATACTATTCCATCATGTATATGTACCACAGTTTCTTTACCCATTTATCTATTGAAGGGCATCTGGGTTGCTTCCACAGCTGAGCAATTGTGAATTGTGCTGCTATAAATATTGAAGTGGCTGTGTCACTGTAGTATGCTTTTTTTAAGTCTTTAGGGTATAGGCTGAGGAGTGGGATAGCTGGGTCAAATGGTGGTTCCATTCCAAGTATTTTAAGGAATCTCCATACTGCTTTCCAGATTGGTTGCACCAGTTTGCAGTCCCACCAACAATGTTTGAGTGTACCTTTTTCATCACATCCTCATCAGCACTTATTGTTGCTGGTATTTTGGATAGCTGCCATTCTGACTGGGGTGAGATGAAATCTGAGAGTAGTTTTGATTTGCATTTCTCTAATGGCTAGAGATGTTGAA
>CM053409.1:10576973-10597038 GCA_028644305.1 Xerus rutilus
ACAATTGGTGTAACTTTATCTGGTTTGTAACCAGAGAAATGGAAAAACTGAGCTCTATATATGTGCTATGACTTGAAATGCAATTAAATAAACTAATACAAAAAAAGAAGGAATACAGAATACACTGACAATGCAATGAAAATAAAAAATTAATAATAAAGTTTGATATTCATAAAAAGTACTTTTAAACAACCCTAAAAAAAAAAAGTTACAAATTTATTCCAGTGTCTGAGTCATAGAGTGGTGAAGTTAGAAACAAACAAACAAAAAAACTCAGCTGTTCTTTTTTTTAAAAATTTCCTGTCTTTGAATAAAGTTTCAAAGTTACTAATTCTCTCAAGAAGTAACTCTCAAACATCACTGGCCTTTGTTCAATGCCTGGGGTCCAGGAAAGGAGGACTGAGACTGGAGACAGGCGACTGCCACAGACAAGGTCTAGGAGAGGCAGTGGCAGCTCCAGAGAAGGGCAAAAAAGCGGAATTCTCTTGGAACCAATGAAAAATATGATAACAGGGTCCTCATCAATGGAGGAGGTTTCCTCAAATTAAGTAACACAACTAGTAGATATGGGGAACAATTCCAATTTGTTGAGTTCATATGCAATGAGCTATTCTTATTTGCATTTATTTCCATTTGAAATGAATCATTTAATTGGTTGTAACTGAACTAAAGAACATTGAGGAAGAAGGGCTGAAGCTTCAAACACTGGCCCTGGTGAGCAGATGGAGAGGAGTTGGCCTAGCCTCCATCTCACCCGCTGGGGCTTCTCCAAGGTACCTGCTGGTGTGCATCTAACACAGTGGTTCAGCAGGAAGTCTGCACAGGCTGCGTGAATCAGTAGCAGAGCCAAATAGACCTGCTAACCGAGACTACTGCTACAGCCAAAGCAAGCTGTCCATCTGTGGTCTATGTTCACTCTCATGTGTCTACAGAGGTCCTACTTTTTTTTTTTTCATGGTATGATACACTTTATTTTTCCTCTTCTCTATCCACCCTCCTTAAGGTTAAATTGTTTTTAGTCAAAAGAAAAATGTCAAGTTAATGCTAACTGAATCAAAGGGATATTCTTCTGAATATCACTGAGCTAGATATCATTTGACAGTTGGAGGAGATATTCCTGTTGTTGTTTCTTGTTTTATTTAGCTGAGTACAGATCTAAGCAGATCAGTATGTTTGCTGGCCTACTTGGTTGAGATGTCAATATTAAATTTTTTGAGCTATACACTACCTTAACACAGTAGCCTATGTGCAGTGGACCTGGTGTTTGTGCTATTCAAAACATAAAATTTATCTTGAAATCTCAACTCACAGTGAGATGGTATTGGGAGATGGGGCCTTTGGGAAGTAATTAGGTCAGGAAGCTCTCCTAAGTAGGATCAGTGCCTTTTTGAAGGAGACCCTTGAGAGCTGTCTTCTTTCCATCATGTGAGGATGGTGAAGTGTACAAACCAGTAGAGGGCCCTCACTGGAATCTGACCACGACAGCATCCTGGTATTGGAATTTCAGCTTCCAGAACTGTAAGAAATAAATTCCTATTGTTTATAAGTCACCTGGTGGTTTTCATATAGAAATGTGAACTAAGACACACTTATGTTGCTGTATTTTTAAAAAAGAGTGGCAAGAATGTGGGAGACTCTGGGCTTGTTCTCAGCACCACACACACACACACATACATACACACAATTCTCTGCAGCAATATAGAACAAATTTCTTGAAATCTGTACACAACTCTTCAAAACATATCATTGCATCAATAATGTGACAATATACAATAGTGAATATGAGAACTAGCATGACTATTTAAAGAGTTGAGATAAACTAATAGACTATAAGTCTAAAATAGAATCAAAATAATATAATCTACATACTATTTTGTAGTTTAAATTTTATTTTCTTGGCCATTAACTAAAAAATGTGAACAAATATCATATTTGCAAATAATAAAATCCAATTGTGATAGATGATATTATTATTAATAATAATAATTATTATTATCCTCATTTGAAAAATAAAGAAACTAAGGTGCAACATTTTTGAGTGAAGCACGGGGGTATGCCCATTTGAAAACAATGAACACAGAATATCCTTGTTTTGTGACATTAATTCCATATTCTATTGTAGGAAATTGTTTTTCCACTTGGATCCATATTATAGTATTATAACAGTGCTCTCTAGTCATGCAAACACCATGCAGCATAAATTAAACACCAGCTATATTCCCGAATTAGTTTTGATGTGGTCAGCAGTTTCATAGATTCATTACAGACTGATATTAACTCGGAACTACAGCAGAACAGGCGTTTTTCTCCTAGCTGGTCATGTTCATTAATATTGAAAGTTTAAAACCTCAAACAGAGAGGCACTGCAGTGAGCTATCTGCTTACTATACTCTCACACATCAATTATGTTAAATATAGAATTGGCCTATTAGTGGCTCTGGCAGGAAGTAGAGGTCATGGAGAGGGTGAGGTCAGGTTACTTCTTTTCCCACCCTGCCACCACCCTCTCTCTCTCTGCCAAACTTTTGGTTTTCAGTAGTTGAAGATCATAGTTCCTGGACAGGGATCCCTTCTATGGCAAGTGGCTACTTTGATACTTAGCCTGATCAATGACATCTTTGCAAAAAATTGCTTGCTAGGAGGATATTTGCATTTGGACATTGTTTTTCAGTTAACATTGTTAAAACATTTTCAAATTTTTTTGCTGATGGTGTTTTCTTAGCATGAAATAAATGACCATAGAATTGAATGACCATTCCCCACCACAGTTGCTTTATATATTTTCTATTTATTCATTTTTCTTTTCTTACTTTCCTAAACTTTTACAACTTGTTTTCCAAAATATTTTGGAAGATTATGGTTCAAATTGTTTTTCCTTTGTGTGTGTGTGACTCTTAGAATTATTTATTTGAGAAATCAGGGTAAAGAAATCAGCAAGTCCAAAGACTATATACTTGTTATGCAATCTATTTCATTTTCTTAAAGTGAAAATCCATAATGACAGTGAAGCAAAGCATTATGTATGTACAAAATTCACTAGGGTTCACAGAAAATATATAGTAATAAAAGTGTCCATCATTCAAGCATCAAATTAATAACAGCATTTCTGGAACTCAATATTTTCATTTCTAACTTCAGTATTACTGTCATTGAAACAATTTGTAGAGGATTAGGGCAAACACTTCTAGGACTCTAAAGATCTATATGATATGACATTATTTTATTTGCCTAGAGAAGACAAATGCCTTCCAAGTCAAGCTACCGTTATGAGAGAGAAAAAAGTACTATAAATTCAAAATGCAAGCAAAACTTACTGCCCATTAGTCAGATATTATAACAGTATAGTATTGAATGGAAACCTTTCTAAGCTACTTCCTTAATACCTAAAAGTTTACACACAAAATAAAAATTCCAGGAAAAATATCATTGTCTTGTTAAATCACCAAGAGTTCTGCACTTTATTTTCCCAGCATATTAGGATATTTTTCAATATGCCTTTTGAGTAATAATCTTCCATTCTACTCTATTGAAGAAATAAAATTTATAAAAATGGGTACCAGAGCACTCTCTTTTCAGAATTTCCAACCTAAAACCACAAGGAAACAAAGTTGTTCTAAGATATTCCATATTGGTTTGGCACCTGCCTATCAAGAGGAGACGTGAGGGTCCTTGTGGTGTCAAAGAAAGGCTCTGAGGCTACCACAGTGCCTCAATTTGAGGTAAATTAAAGAATGAGTAAGGAAAGTGTGTTTGGTTTCGATGTGGTGTCCCCCCAAAAGCTCACACATGAGACAATGCAAGAAGGTTTGGAGAAGAAATGATTGGGTTGTAGCCTTAACATATTCAGTGAGTTAATCCCTGATGAGATGAACTGAGTGGTAACTGGAGGCAGAGGGATTGTGAGGGTGTGGCTTTGGGGTGTATATCTGTATCTGGCAAGTGTAGGTCCCCGTCCTTCTGCTTTCCAATCATCGTGTGAGCTGGTTCCCTCTGCCATACTCTTCTGCCCTGTTGTTCTGCCTCATCTCAAGCCCTGAGATCATGAGCCCCCAAATAAACTTTTCCTTCTTTACAATTGATTGTGCTGGTTGGGTCTTTTCCTTACAGAAGCAAAAACAAAAAACAAAAAACAAAAAAACCCTGCATAAAACAGAAAGAATGGTTAGGGACCTTGCTTGCTTACTAGTAAAGTAAGCTAATACTTGCAAAATGTTGTGACAAATCAAATGATGACATAAAAGATTTTTATCTTTACTTTTAATTTGATTGTGGCCCAGGGAGATTGAAATCAGCACATTCAGTGAATTCAGGAATGCTATTTCATTTTTTTTCACTGTGTGAAATATGCAAGATTGATGATCTGGGGAAGATATTAGGCAGAATGCACTCTGTAGTGGCTTAGAGCACAGCCACAGGAGTCAAAGAGATTCTCAGCTTTACCACCTATTGGCAGAATTAGGACAGATTGCATAACATTATAGCTTCAGTGCTCCATTTATAGAATGAGAATAATAGCCCCAAGCCAGGAGCAGTGGCACATGTCTGTAGTCCCAGCTCCTTGAGAGGCAGAGGCAAGAGGATTTCTTGAGCCTAGGAGCTCAAGGTCTGCATGGGCCACAGAGAGTGACCTTTCTTAATAAAGAAAAGAAAAGGGGAGGTGGGAGGGGATAATAGCAACAGCATCATGGTGATTTAACAATGGCACTCTCTATGCATCATCCTCAGTAGAGAGCATCCTGCTAGATTCTGATGTGAGAAGACAATGTCTACCATTAAGGATCTTACATTCCAGTAAGAAAACAGCACATCCAGACATGAGGCAAAGTGTTATGAGAGAGTAAGGAAGGTTAAGTGGAAGACAGGGCAGATGAGAGGAATGCAGGATGCCAATGAAAACTGCCAGAACAGGGCAGAGGAATAACTAGTCTGCAGTTTGATGGAAGCACCATGAAGAAGTAATGGATAACTGGGACATGGCTTCACATTCCTTGTCTCCTTTACTCAGACTCAGCCTAGAGGTCTTCAGATCACATCAAAGTTTCTTTGGTTTTATCTCTACAAGATTTTGTATATGGGTGTTTTTTATTTACACATTATGATTTGGGGATTCTATTGAAATATAATAACATCTGACATCACTGGACCTATGTTTCCATATGCTGACCATCACATGAAATTGCATGACCATTGTATCTGTGGACAGTGCTTTTTCTGTGTATTGGACCACAGTCTACACACATATTCTCTAACTCAAGAAAAGCAATATAGTGGAGGAGCTCTGGGCTATTGGGATTAGGGGTCTCCAAGGAACAGAAATGGAGTTGAGTGAAGTAGGTGGGACCTTATGCTTTTCCTTTAATCTCATGTTTAACAAAATGCTGTTCCAACCACAACCCAGGTCTGATGAAGGGACTCCAGAAACTCATTCAAATCTATATGGGAATGAAAGAGTGAGGTTTTCAAGGAACCCAGCAAGACAGATTTAACCCAAGTTTACGTATAAAAACTTCATTAATTTTCACTTTGTACAATAATCTGAAAAAAAAATCCTCTAATTTCTGTAGAAGTTCCCATTAATTATCATAAAATTCTGGCCCCTTCTTTCTACTGCTTTTACCATCTTCTACTTTCCAGACCCTCATTGTCAAAGACCACTGCTTGGGCTTTTGCTTTCAGCCCTGTTCTCTCTCACTTGTCCCTCAGCTCAGGCAGGAGCCACAATGTCAAACTTATCAGAGGGGCAGAAGCCAGCTGGGACTTCTGCATTTACCTGTATTTGAAGACAGTGGGAAGTTTAATCAGGACTCACATGGGTCTTTGCTTTTGAATCTTTTAAGTCAAGAGGTTTTAGGTCATTTCAGGACAGGAGTACTAAAATCATTATCCACCATGAAAAATGAGTTAAGTCCAAATGTCACATTCAAAACAGGGTAAAGCTTAAGACTTCTGCTGCCAATCTTTACACAGTTCAGAGGAGTACCATTCAAACTTGTTTTTGTAATCATATCAGCTGAGGCACTTTACAAAAATATCATCTTTACGCTAGACTGATTAATAAGCCTTTCAGGGAGTTGAGGCTCGGAAATCATTATTTTCTCTAAAATGATACCAGAGTGATTCTAATATGAAAAGGGAGATGAAAACCACTGATTAGACTTGTAAAATTATTTAAATTCATTTGAGACTAACAATAATAGCAAGCCAGTGTATCAGGGATGTGTCATAGAGGACTAAAGTCCAGAACGACAGGGATCTCTAAATTGATGAATGGACACTCAAAATGCAGTACACATACAAAACAGAATATCATTCATCCATTAAAAGGAATGAAACTAGAGTGAAGAGAGGGGAAGGGATATGGAGGGAGGAAGGAAGGGTAGTGGAATTAATGGAACATTATTACCCTATGATTACACAACTGATAAGATTCTACATCATGTACAACCAGAAGAATGAGAAGTTATACTGTATTTATGTATGACGTGTCAAAATGCATTCAATTGTCATGTATACCTAATTAGAACAAATTAAAAATGAAATAATCACAAAAAAAGAATGAAATTCTGTCATTTTTGACAACAGGGATGGAAATGAATGTCACTATGTTAAGTGAAATAAGCCAAGCATAGAAAGATAACCATCACATGATCTAATTCACATGTGGATTATAAAATAGTTGATCTCATACTAGTTGAGAGTGGAATGGTATTTATGAGAGATTAATGAGAATAGGGGAACAGAGGAGTAAGCTTGATCAATTGGTACTAAGTTATAGTTATATAGGAGAAATAAGCTGTTGTTTTATTGCACAGCAGGCTGATTCCAATAATAATGTACTCAACATTTCAAAAAAGCTAGAAAAATATTTGTAATATTTTCATCACAAAAATATGAAAAATGCTTAAGAAGATGGATTTGTATACCCTAGCTTGAACATCACAACATACTTACATGAATCAAAAACATCACATGGAATTTCATAAATACTTTTTGCATCCTAATTAAAAAATAAACAAACAAGTAAAGATTGGAGGATTGGGATAATCACAGAATACACACAGCAAGAATTTAACCATCACTTTCTCCTTTCCAAAAAAATTTAGGAAAACCTTTCTTTCTGACTTCTCTCCTTTCCCTAGTTCTGACTATAGGAGAGGCAGTGACATCTCATTGTGCAATTTGAAGTGATTCATTATGTATATGTGGAACAAACAAGCTCTTACAGGCTCTTTCAAAGATGCTTGCTGACATATTAAGTACTTTCTGCTCTCATTCCTGAGTCAGGATGATAACAATTACATGATTCAAGGCCCGGAGCAGGATCAGGAGCTACCAAACTGTTCCAGGCCCTCTGCACCGAATTTTAAGGCAGTTGATGAGTATTCCAGTGAATCTTGCAGCTGAGTGGAGACCGAGTGTAGTCAACTTTCTCTCCTGTGCCATGGGTTGAATGTGTACTCCCAAAATCATATGCTGAAACCTCAATACCCTGTGTGATGATGTTTGGGGGTGACATTGGAGATGATTAGATCTTGCAGGGGGTCCTAATAAATAGCACTAGTTCACTTAGTAAGAGATGAAAAGACCAGAGCATCATGTAAGGATACAAACCAGGAAGAGGACCCTCACAGACCATGCTCCTTCCCTGGTGCTCAACTTACCACCTACTGGAACTGTGGGAGATGACTTTCTTGATGAGCGACCAGTCTCTTAATCACAGTGGTCTGAACCAACTAAGATGAGATAATAACTGAAAAACCTTGTATTATTCTCTATTTCACTATACTACTTAAGAGTTTGATCTCTATCTGGATCCCATAGAGATAGCCATTGTTTAAGAAAGGGTTTTGACTAGTATCTTCTGAAATTCTAATAAAAATGTTCTCTAACATAAGAAAAAAGTATCATATAAAGTAAGAAAGAAAAATGAAAGAATAAGAATGAAGAAAAGGGAGGGAGGGATGGAGGTCAAGAAAGGAACACAGTAAGCAAAGAATGTAAATCCTTGACTTTTGAGGCCTATCACTTTCTCCACCATAGGATTCAATAGTCCTTATTATACTCGGCTGTAAGTTGGAAGCACAGCTTATATAATCATTAAAACCTTTCAATCTGCTTAAAAATAAGGATGGAAAGACCTGTTACCATTTTATTATACTTTCCTAGAATTTAAACCTAATGGATTTTTAAAAAATCAGATGAGTTCCTCATCTGTACTTGAATTCTTTCTTCCAAGAACAGTTCCTTTGTATAAACTGTCATTCATAGTCTATTATCAAAAGTATCCAAAGCTCATAACCAGGACCTAACTTTTTAAAACAAAATTAGAAAACCAACCTCCCTTCTGAACATAGAAGTTCATGAAGTGGTGCCATGAGATTTCTCCCTGTCCATCTATTAAGCATAGTTATCACTCAAAAAAAATTGCATAATTAAAAATATAACAATCTTTATAACAATCCATAGGTATAATTGACAAGTTTGTATGTACTTGTTCTCTCTCTCTCTCTAATGGGGAGCTGAAATAGATACAGTAATTCAAATATACTACTAGTAAAGAACTATGTGTATACTCATTGTTGAACTTAAGAAGCATAATCTGTCAATCATTCACTCTTGATTTTAAGTCTGACTGCCACTGATTTCATAAGTGACCCTTTGAAAAGCATTTAATCTCTTTTAAATTTAGTTTTCCTTGTATTCAAAATAGGACTTAAAAGCATTGCTAACATTTCTGAGACATTTACAGTGCCTTCAAGAAGTATTTTACTATTAATGAGAAAGTTCTCTGAATTCAAATTTCAGTCATGACCATTATGAAAGTAGAGAGGATTGGTTCTACAGATAGTCTCTATTCAGGTTGATTTAAAAGTAATCATCAGTGAGCATAATTGAAAAGAATGTAGTATTATCCAATACATGTATAAATGCACTTTCCTTCCAGAAGAAAAATTAAATTCTTTTGCTTTGTAAATATGCTTCTTTGTACTCCTTGCATTTTTTAGGGATGCATTATATCATATGCCTGCTTGAATTTTTTTTTAGCAGATATCATTCAGTTTAGACAGAATAGACAAAATCATCAGTTAAATTTATTGTGTGATTTAGAACCCTGCAGTTGTTCACCAATTTCTTAATATTAGTCATATTCCTCAAAAAATTTTTGTGAAATAGACATGTACAAATATTAATGCAGGGTCTGATTTGTACTAATAATAATGTAGCATTTGCTACAGTTTTATAGCTTTAGATTTATTTATTTATAAATTTATTTATAGAATAAATTTACAAGATGATTATCTCCTGCTTAAGCTGTTATAAGCTATGCTTGATATACTATTTCTGCTTTTCTCAATTATATGTGGCCATGTTTACATACACACACACACACACACACACACACACAGTTACGGTTTGGATATGAGGTGTCACCCATAAGTTCATATGATAGACAATGTGGGAATGTTTAGAGGTGAAATGGTTAGAATATGAGAGCTCTTATCTAGAATGGGCTAATCTACTTGATGGATTAGTGATTTAAATGAATTACTGAGTAAATGTATGCATATGGGTTATGGCTGGAGTAAGTATGTCACTAGGAGCCTGCCCTTTCAGATTATCTATTTTGTCCATGGCACATTCTCTCCTTCCACCCCTCTGTCTTTCTGTTCCCTGAATGCAATGGGTTGAACAGTTTTTTTTTTTTTTCACCACACCCTTCCTCCATGATATTCTGCCTCACTTCAGGCCCAGAGTGATATCAGCCCACAATGCTCTGAAAACTAGAGCCCAAATTAAACTTCGGAGTCCAATAATGAACTCTAAAACTGAAGCCCAAATTAAATTTCTCCTTCTCTAAGTTAGTCTTGTCAGTTACTTTAGTCACAGTGATGTAAAAATGACTAACACACACACACATGCACACACACACACACACCAAATTGAGGCCAGTGGTTCATAAACTTTAGTACAAAAAAAAATCTGTAGTGGTCTAAAAATACGAATTCTTGGGAACCAATCCCATGAAATTTTACTTAATGGGTTGGGATCCAACAATAAGCAAACAATCTTACAATTTTAATACAGATAGATCATGTACCACAATAGAAGAGATATTACTGTAACACACATTTAAAACTGCTAGTAAAACTTAGGTCATAAAATAAAACCATTTCCATTAAAACAACTCAAATGACAATGGTTTATGGGTTAAATCATTATACTCCAAAGCAATGATGGCCCTGTATCAAATCCAATATCTTTTCTCACTTAGTTTTAATTGCGAATCATTCTGTCAGTGGTTCAAGGAACCATGAACCCAGACCTTAAGCTAACCCTGATGTGTCTCCTGGTTTTTACTAGAATGTTCTTCTATAAATTTCCTTCATCAGGGTAGTCCCTAACTCTGGAACTCAAACCTTAAGATCTCTTCTTGCTGCACTTGTACTGTCTTTGCTCTTTAATTCTGGAGTCATTTTCACAATTGTGCTTCCGTAAAAGTACTTAGGGACATCAGTCTACCCCAGCAGACTGAGGTCCCCAAAGTGTGCTGCAGTTCCCTTCAAGTAGCAGGTAGTCCATAGTCAGCTATGTTCAGATTTTGTTAGCAGAACCTCTCTTCTTTTCTCAAAACATTAGAACATGATTAGTCTCCTCTCCCAGACACCCACACTGTTGAGTATCCAGTCAGCACGTCTGGGAATCCCTTTGGTCCATCACTATTTTTCCACTCAACTTAAGGACTATGGTTTTCCATTTAACTTAAGGACTATGGTTTTCCACTCTGATATTAAAACATCTCTAAACCCTTACACTATAGTGTTTTCATTTTCAAAAGGAATTTAGAGAATATACTGTAGCAATTAACAAACAATACCAACACCTTTTATAAATTTCTTGTTAAATGTATCTTTTAAATTTTTACTTATAAGCACAAGACTGTTAATGAACATAATCTTTCCTATTAAAATGTATTTTCAATGGTTTCATAACATTTATGAAAAGTAGAATACTCTGTTACTAAGATCTTTGAAAGTAAAATAACTTTTCTATAGAATATGGCTTCATGAATAGAAATATGAATACAAAGAGGAACTTCTCTTAGAAGAAGAGCTATGTTCAGCACTTTTTTAAAATTAGAGATCTGATCCAGTTCTACTGTGTAAATGAGCTCTTAATTTGCCATTGACTTCAGATGGAAGAAAGAGACTTGCTTATTTCAAATATAGGTTAAATTTATTACAAGGAGTATGAGTCTGTTCGAAGTTTGTAAGACTAAATTCATGGTCAGATTATGCATTATTAATCAAGGTCATAATAGCTTTCTTCCTTTTCCTATTCATAGCTCTTCTCCCTTGCTAAAAGTGGCTTGGACAGCTGTTCTGAAATATGGGCTAAACAAAATTGTAACTTTTCATAAAATACTTTTATAAAGTCTTCTCTGATTTATGTGAGGCCACTTATCATATACTTTATGTTAATTTTGGAGCAAAGTGTTCATTTATGGAAAATCAGAGAAATACATAAAAACTGACAGTTCATGAAAATATAGCATAAATAACCAGACTATAAATAAATTGGAAGACAACTGATACGAATGAAGGATCTCAACAATAGAAAATATTGCTTTATAAGAAAAACAATGAAGGGGCAATGGTAACCCACATCTTTGAAAAATCCTCCCTTCAAAATAAGGTGGTAAAATCAGAAATACCTATCTGAAAAGTTACTTTCATTCAGCAAATAAAACAAACATCAAAAGTGCTTTAAATCATACACACAAAATAATATCTTAAAAAGCTTAAAAACAGGTGCAATGGAAAAGATTTAAGCAATGTACTAAATCTAGCCAAATGAGGAGCTGGGATTGTAGCTCAGCGGTAGAGCGCTTGCCTTGCATGCGTGAGGCCCTGGGTTCGATCCTCAGCACCACGTACAAAGCAATAAAATAAAGACATTGTGTCCATCTACAACTAAAAAAATATTAAAAAAAAAAAACTAGCCAAATGATATCAAAGTCTTAACTACCACTGTAGAAATGATAGTCTCAAAAATGTTATTTACAACAAATCTTGACAGTTTTACTAAAAAGCAATATTAAAATATCTTGCTCTAATTACTAATATTCATGTTTATTTTTTACCCATGAACTGGCTCAGTCTTGCAGTATCTAAGACATAAAGATCAGCTTTTACTCATAGCTGATATTAAAAATATAAACCAAATTTGACATTTTTTGAAAAACATTGATCAACTGTACAGTGCCAAAATATAGCTATTTATAATCCCACAAGGAATCAAAGCCCAACACTAAGTGGGAAAATATTGAGTATATTAACATTAATAGGTGAATATTTAAAGAGATTTTTAAAATGGGGATTTCCTAATCTACACAGGGTAGTTCATTTGCTAAAAAGTATCATCAGGATCTATTCCTGCGACTGAGTCAGAACTGCTCTCAGGACAGAAATGGCACCACACACAAAACCCTCCACCAAGCTCATGACATACTCCTTATCCAGGGTAACATGATTGAGAATGTCATGCCTGTTACAGGAGTGAGCATTTTATATGCCTCATTTCAGTGTTAATGCATGATAGATAAGCACTATTGCTCCTGTTATCTCTGTTTCACCACTTCAGAAACAAGACCATTAGGAGTTAATAAGTTATCTAAGGTCAAAAGATGGTTAGGTGAAGAACCAAAAGTTGAAACTAACTGAGAGACTTAAACCACTGTGCTAGTACCTTGGACGAACCTTACATTAACATTGATTTTTTTATGAGCATTACTACTCATTTAAGTTTATGAAATGGTCTTATGTGAGAGTCTCAAATTTAACTGTCGCTTCAAGCCATAATAATCTTTGGAAGATGATGTGACCTGCCCAGATGAGAAGTTCAGAAGTAGACTTTCTGTAGAGAATAATTGTGTACAAAGTAAAGAAATATACAATTATGTGACAACCTTTGTGCAATAAAAATTTGTTTGAAGTTAAAAAAAAAGAGTCACATGTAATTTATGTTTGTATCTTCAGAACCTGTCATAATAATCACCTTCTGTTATTTACATGTGGTTTACTGAATTGATTTTAAAGAGAAGATTTAAACTCTTTAAGAATGCAATATATGATTCAAATGGTCAATCTTTCAAAACCACACATAGCTGTATTGCTATGTTATAAAACCATTTAAATTAACTGTAGTCATGGACAATGACAGAAGGAAATCATTATATATTGTTCACTGAAACCAGTAACTTATGGTGATAGTGATTTTCTTAAACATCACTCAGCCTTTTATTCACTAATTTTCTTCAATCAACTTCTCTGAAGTTATTGGTGAGGAACCCTGCCTTGAACTTCCTGTCACGGTTCATTCATGATGGTAACACACTCCTCTGAGAATTAGAGCAGGCCACCTCCCATTCCACTCCCATTCTACCATTGCACCCATTCCAAGGTCCTTCTCTTCTTCAGGAATTTCTGCAACTACAATTTTTTCTGTAGTTAACAGAGAAGCTATTCCAACAATGTCCAAAGAAACTCTTGTCTTTAGTTGAATTCATGCTCAAGTTTGTGAGTCTCTCTGATCCTTCAATAGAGGGTATTGTAAATTAAGGGAATCTCTTCTAAGGCTTCAAATATAAAACAAAATGAAGCATTTGGCACATAACTTGACACTAAGTAAGGAAAGATGATAACTGTCATTGTATAAATTCCTAAATTTGAAAATTTTGATGTTTTTGAAGTAATAAGAAGATTAAATTTGGGGAATACTGTCCCCTGTCTTTTCAGTGAGTGAGTATAATTTTTTCCATTTTATTTTGTGACCCCAGGAAATATGCTGTCATCATCTCTCTCCTTATTTGAATTCTATGCACACTTTTTGTTCATGACTAAAATGGGAACTAAGCACTGGATGTAAGTAATTTTCAAACTTGAAAATTGAAAATACAATCTTGTACTTTTCAATTGCCCAGATGAAATATTCTTTCCCAGAAAAAAAATTGAACTCTTCAGAAACTGAACTACTGTGTGACTACTGTTATTTTCTTTTCTGTTATGATGTATTTTTACCTGTTATTTTTGTACCTGATTGTCAGTTGTTATTTTTTTTGTGCATCCAGATGCTTCAATTGGAGTCTGTTCCATTTATAGTTCCAGTCTCCATAAAAATGGCTTAAAGTATAATTAGAGCAGCCTGCAATATTTAGATGCAATATCCAGAATGAAAATACCAATTAGAATATTAGAATTATAAAATATTAAAGTTGTAAAAATCTTAGAAGTGTTGTATTCTAACACTTTAATTTCACAAATAGGGAAATCATGATTCAGAGAAGTTTTTGATCCTTTCAACCCCTTATACCTGTTTACTGAAAAAGCCAGAGTAGTGTCCCATCTCCTAAACCAGAGTCCAATGCTCTCCCTACTCTGCAAAGTCACCTCATTACTCTCCCCTTGTGAAATGCTCACATTTCCTTATATAATATTTACATATGAAACTTAAATTATTACATAATTAGTATCATAAATTATATAATTTAAGGGTCATATTTTTTTCTCTATAGGAAAAACTACAATTTTGACAAACTACAATTCCAGTTACTTTTAAATTAAAAGTAATAAAAAGTCTTCAAAAACCCTGTGGTGGGAGAATAAGTTCATCAACTCTAAATGATGCTAAAAGACAATGAAGTAATGTTTCCATTGCTTTGGGATAGTAATTGTCAACATGTCAACACAAAATATGATAGCCTGCCAAACTATCATTCAAGTGTGACTACAAAGTCAAATTACTTTTTAACATCTCAAGATATGGTGATGTCACAAACGAATTCTCACTAAAATAATTTTTAATGGACATATTTCATTGATCCAGATGAAAGAAGAAAACAGAAAGATATATAGGGAAAAGGGAATGGAAATTAGTTAAGTATGTTGATAAAATACTCATTACTTGAAAATTAATGAAAAATAATTTTACAAAATTGTAAATTTCTAAGAGCAATTAGAAATTTGGTATCTAGATACTAAGATATAAAATAGGATATGCAATGGATGGCTAGAGTTCAAAGAGATTTGGATAGTATAGACATGCAGAATAAATTTAGATCTAATAGAAATTTTCCATTATTTCTAGAGGTTAAAATTTAAGGATTTGCAAAATAGTCGACACATGGTCTATAGCTTGTAAGTCAGCCGACCGACAAGGAAGAAAATAAGAAAGAAGCAAACATGGAAGAAAACAAAAGATTCAGTCAACATCATAGAAGCCAGAAAGGTACCAAAAGGAGAAAGGAGAAATGATGGCACTCAGTAAACAAAGAAACCCAAAACAACTACAGAAGTCAGTTCAAATATTTTAGTAATATAGATTAGTGCTTCTTATCAAATGGCACACATATTTAGGCTTTTTAAAATCAATCTTTAAGAAGACAGATAAAGCAAATATTGATTCAAATAAAGTAGTATAAACACATATAGCAAGATGATATGACAATATAAATGTAAGATATAAATGTAAGCCAAAACATCATTCAAGAAAAAGCAGTAGAGATAAGTTAGACAATGCATAATATGACTTGCAATGTAACAATTCTATTATAATATAGCAAAATAAATAAAAATTTATAATGTAAATATTAATAAAACAAAATATAAATGTGTATAATTTATACATAATTCATTTCATTAAGCTAATAACAATATTATATGAAAGCAAATAAGATATATAACAATATGCACAAATATAATACATTTTTTAAAATGAAGAAAAATTTTAGCACCTGAATTCCAATGTTGAATAAAAAGAAGATGCATGATAGCTAAATAGGGTTCTTAAAAGCATGTCAAAGATATTTAAATGATTATTATTAGAAAATTTTAGCAATATGATATACTTTGGTGACAGATTAAAGATGAAAATTATATGCTCATAACAATAAAAAGTATATTTAAGTAAAACCATGATTACAAAATAATAGTGCCAAACTTCCTTATTCTGATAAACCAATTGCAAGCATCACTTTTGTGGGGAAATTTAGCCACTGGCTAATTATTCTCCTCTCTCCATGTTTACTAACTTCACACAGATTATCCTAGTCAAAAATAATAAGAGCTATAAGAAATGGACGGACAGTAATAAAAATTTCTCTTTATTTGGAGACTGTATGGTTGTTTGCAAAGAAAATTCTTGAAAATTACACAAACACAGAGCTAATAGAACTTTAAGCAAAAATTTTGGTTAGAAGATGAACCTCTGTAACTGATACAAATTCTGCATTTACATAATATGCACCAAAACCAAAAACAATTGTTATCAATTTTGGAGAAATAAAACAATAGATAAATTTGCTTTACCCAATAATATTTATAGACTTTTTGAAAGATTTTTAAAACACCACTGAATATAAAAATAAGAAATTATGAAAAGGGAAGATAGATGCTACTCATGAATTCCGAAAACAGTTTTGCTTATAGGTCATTTTGACTCAAATTATTTCATAAATTAAAGACATTTTATCAAAATATCAAATGGTTTATTAATAGAAGCTCACAAGCTGCTTAAATAATTTATATAAAAGGAAAAAAGGGTAAGAATAGCTAAGAAAATTTCAAGAAAGAAATAGTAAGACCTGTCCTATCAGCTGTCTAAATTTTAAAAAATGACATAAAACATATTTGATGTCAGCATAAGGAGCGTTTCTAAAAAATGAAATACATATATGTGCCATATACAATAAACTTCTGTGAATTAAAATCTACCAAAACAAAGAGGACAAGCTGCTGACGGGGTAAAGGTACTTTTAAATCATGTAACTGACAAAGGATTAGCATGGATCTTTAACTATAATATACTAACAAGAAAAAGACAAAAAAACGAGAAAATGAGCAATGCATATAAACTGGCAGCTAATACAAATAGGACAAGTGACAAAGAAACATGAACAATCTCAATAGTAACCAGGGGAAGATTCATCATAATAATAATTCATGAGATAAATGTTCATGTTCATCAGATTGAGAATAATTAAGATTCTGACAAATCCAAATATTGGTAAAGAGAAAAAAATGGAAAAATCTTATGCACGGATAGTGAAAGATAATGAGTATAATTTGAACAATTTGAAGTATCTCAGAAAGTTAAATATCTGCATTACTTTGACCCAGGAATTCTAAGACTTGTCTTTATACATTGTAAATAAACAAGCATTGTAGAATCATTTTCTTCATTAAAAGTAGATAAATTATTTCTGGTATAATCATATAATGGAAGACAGGAGGGTCATCATAAAATTCTATATATTTATGTCATAACATTATAATGAGCAAGATTCTGCATGATACAGTACCATATTGATTGTACATTTCATATATACTTGATATTGTTAATAAATGTTACAGTAACATTACAAATATACATAGAGTATTTGCATCATTTGGGATTCGCCAAGAAAGAAGACTTAGAAAGGGAATTGAAAAATTGAACGCTGGAGCTTCATCTATTTCTGTATTGTATAGTTTGTTTTAAAAATCTGTAAAGGATATGCCAAAATGGAAAGATTTTCTAAGACTGGACAATGGATAACATTCGTTTTATTATTCTCTCTGTGCTATTTTGTGTTTGAGCTATTTCACAGAAAAAAAAAGGCAATTGCCCAGCAGTATTTGAAAGATCGGCCTCGTGAACAAACTGAAAACAATGTCTTTCCATTATTACAACATGAGAGTCTAATAAAATTGGACAGCTGGCACAAGCTCCAGTCATTGCAGACAAAGGAATTCCTCGTTGAAAAGCGGCATTGTGTCCAGCAGTGCTATGTGCACAGGTTAAATTGCACATTGTCTGAGAGGCCACTTTCAGATTGCACCCTGTTCTTATTTAATAGCTGTTTGTTTGTTCAAAGCTTTAGAACCCTTTCATTTTAAAATTTTTCCCAGTATCAAAACTTTCACTGATAAAAACATGTCAGATTTATTGAAATTTCTTGTTCTTATTTCTTCCTTCTCCTAGACTGTTGGAGCCAGGAATGAAGAGATGGTGTCTGTGTTTTTATTCTTCTAACTTCAGATTCTACTAGAGTTCCTGGAATAGAGCAAAAGTATTTTAAAAATAAATTAGAATGGAAAGGAAGAAAACAACAGGAAGAAGGAAGAAAGGAAGGATGGAAGGAGGAGGAAACGTAAGCAATTTTATAATTGAATCCTGGAAAACTTTATACATGGCTTCTTATATGTGAATATTAAGAAAAAGAATGGACAGCTAAGGCTATTAACTGAGGTCCAGTGACTCATGGTGCAATGTTCACTGAACTACAATTTATCAAAGAAATAAGCATTTTTATTTTCTTCAGGGAAATTTTATGTCACAAATTTTTCCAAAGTTCAGACTAGAAAAAAAATTGTCTCTGCTATTGCATGTATAATCCCATTTAAAAAATTATTTTTATGTAATTATTTCTGTGCAATTACTCTTAATCTAGTAACTATTTACAGTGATGGATTGTTCTAGAAGTGGAAAGGACTAGTTGATTTGTCACAGACCGTTTGCAGTGATCTAATTTTGCACAGCTTAGAATAAAGCAGATTCTTCAATGTATCAACAGTGTAAGCCAGGTAATGTGTGCTGAGCACTCCACATGAATAACCTCAGTGTACAAACACCTTGAGGAAGAAGCCACAGCTTTGCCCTTTTGTAAACAAAGAAATTATTTTTTTTTAAAAACTGCGAAATAATTTGTCTTATTAGAAATCGCATAGAAGTTCTGAAGCTGGAGCCCACATTACTCAATATATGAACTGCTTCTGCCAATAAAAGGTTTTAAAGTAAAAAAAAAAGCATAAAGATGGACTGATTCTTGATACATCATTCCAATTTTTATAACTGCCTGTTATAGTTATAATTTTTACTAATTCATCACAGAGGATTTATATTCTTTCATTTATTCAATTATTCATTCATTCACTCATGTGCTTAAGATTCCCTGTGATATTCAGGAACCATGAGGGGCACTAACCAACCAACCATGAAAAGATAAAGTCAATCAACCCTACACTCTTTGTGCTTTGGGTCTTATGAAAAAGAAAAACAATTAGAATGATATTTTACCCCAGGAAATATAATCATAGTGTTATTTCAAAAATATATCCTTCCTTTGAACATAAATTGGAAATACATTATTAGTTATCAACTACATTTTCATGTCTATTTTAATCATCATGGCATCACAAATTCCTTATTTAAAAAAATGTTCATAGTTCACTCTTTAATATCAAGGAGTGGTACCTGAAAATAAGTAGTGTTTAAACTAATGCAGCATGAGCCCACACAAAAATTACATTCTCGTTATTTTGTTTGTTAATCTGTGAATTCATGAGGTATTCCGTGAATAGCTATTAAGCAGAGACTGGGAAGGCCTGCACAGGAGGTTTAGTTGTCCTTGTCTCCAGGACATGTATGTTGTAGTAAAGTGAGCATGTATGTCATGAAGTCACTACATGTGGTAAACTGTCGTAAAGGATGTGAGATAGTTTGAAATGGCACATTTCCAAAAAGATCAATTTTAGCTGGGATAATCTTGGAAGGTTATAATTTTTTTACAGAAGTAAGACTTGATTGTAAAGGATGAAGGAAGATGAGACCAGAACAAAAGGAGAAGTGAGGCAGGGTTACAGTCCAGAGTGGAGGACAGAACACTGTCCTGTACTGAGGATGTCGTGGGCAACAGGAGAGTGACATAGAGCATGGGGCACAGTGTCTGCTGAACCACCGCAAGGGATGCTTTCAAGAGTACGTGGTAATTTTGCCACTAATTTTAAATCTTTCCAATTTTTATAGTAGTAAAGACTATGATTTCATAAATTATACAAAAATGAAAACCTCTGCATATACTTACTATAAATAACAGTAGGTTTGCAATATTGATTGACACATGAGGATTTCTCTCCTGTTCCTACCATTCCAAGACCTCTATGGGTGGGAAACCATCTGTGTTGTGCCATGCATGAGCTCCACCTGCCCAAGTCTCTGTACTATGGCAGTCATTTGAAATCAGATTGGG
>CM053409.1:10597538-10626237 GCA_028644305.1 Xerus rutilus
TTTAGCTGACAAAGGCCTCTTTGTACTATTTCTTTTGAAAATTATCAAGCCCCCATAGAGAATAGCCCAATGAATGTCTGCTCATCTCTAGTGATTGTTGACATGGCTCCATGTTGGCCTTAGCTCTTTCTGTAAGTACATCTTTTTATGTCCTTCCAACTATTTGCACCTGAGTTGCACAATGACACTTCTTCAGCATATGTCTGCTAAAAAAAGAACACTCTCTATTTATAAAAACAATACTAAAAACGTACCCAAAGAAATTATAAATAATTCTGTAATATTATATAACATCCTGTCTACATTTAGATTTCCCAAAATGCCTCCAAACATCCTTTAGCTCTGTTTATGTTTTCCTACCCCAAATCCAATCTATACTTACATGCTGCACAAGATGATCCTCTCCCTCTCCCTTGCCCCCCTCTTTCTAATCCATTCCTCTTTACATAATCCAGGTCTGTCATCTTGTAGAATTTTGATATTCTAAATGTGTCTAACCTTTACTATGGTGTTATTTAAATTTTCTTATCTCATGAATCCTGTAAATAGTAAGATCTGATGGCTAGATTGGGCTACACATTATTGGAAATAACATTTCAATGCTGATGTTTACATAGTATCACATCAAAAGATACAAAATATCAATGTCACATGGTGATGAGTTTGTCTCCATGGTTAAGGTAGTCAGAGAGGTGATAGTTTTCTTTACTGTATGTCCTCTTTTATAGTTAGTAAATATAATTAATTAAGCAATTTTGGGCTATATTTAGCACTGTAGGAGTATTCTGCAATAATTTTTCACCCACTGATTTTATCAACCGTTGCTGATTCATGCCTGAGTACATTACACAGAAGGTTGGAAAATGGTTATTTTTGCAATTTGTCATTCTTTATTTTTTTAAGTTCTACCCAGAAAGTCTTCTTTTTTATATCACATCTTAAAATTTTCTGAGTTTTTCCCCGTGTTAACCAGCTTCTCACGGCTACAACCAAAATACTTGACAAGAACAATTCAGAGGAGAAAAAGTATATTTGGGGTTCATGGTTTCAGAGGTTCCATCCATGGTAGTCTGACTCGATTGCTCTGGGTCTGAGATGAGGCAGTACATCATGGTGCAAGACTATGGTGCAGGAAGCTGCTTAGCTCATGGTAGCCAGGAAGTAGAGGAAGAGTTATACTCCCAAGGGACAAAATATAAACTCCAAAAGCACATCCCCAGTGATCTACTTCTTCCAACCATGCCCCACCTACCTACGGTTACCTGCCAGAAGTCCTTTCGAATTATAAATCCATCAAATGATTAATCCACTGATGAGGTTACAATTCTTGTAATTAATCCCTTTTCGTCTCTGAACATTCCTGTATTTACACATTAGATTTTTTATGAAGGATGGCATCTCATATGTAAACCATAATACTCCCTCTTAAAGTTGGAATTTCTTCTCCCCATCAGATGATTGAATACATGGTCCACTCCAGAGGCAGTGGATATCTAAAGCTGTCGGATATTATTCTGTGATTTTAGAACCAATATGAATCATTGAAAAATCTGTACTTAATTAAAATCTTAATATTGAGTGAATTGATATCTAAACATTAAACAAGATATTCTGTTTGTGATGCTATACTTTTGTGCTTTGACCCATTGAATTGTATTATTTGAACTATAAATATTTGCAGCTCAAAGGTACAACCAAATTTGCTAGCATTTAGAACCTACAAGTTTCCAAGTTTTTTCCTAAAGGTAGATTACATAATGTTTCTACTTTTAGTAGAAACACAACCAACTTCATATTAATAGGACATAAAGCTGTGATTCTTATGTGGACTTGAAATGAAAAAATAAGTATATCTTGTAATACTTTTAATTGTTAAATAAGATTAAATGAGAATATGCTTTGAAACACATTTGAATCACCCAGGAAAATGAAACATCAGCATAGTATTTAGAAGAGAATATGCCTTCCTACTTCTCCCACAGTGGTTCAGCCTTCTCAGTTTATAACTACTATGGTCCACCTAGGGTACAACTTTGACATTACATTATTGTCTTTTTAAGGATGTTATTTTATTGTACAAGGGAAGCTAACCAAAATATGTCTTTTTCATAACACTACAAAATTCATCTCTAAAATGACCTATTCCTAATATTAAAAATAAGCTTTGAATTCTATGATTATAAACTTTTTGAATTGGGGGAATATCTTCTTATAAACTACATTTCCGTTGAAAGTCTTCTGATTTTGTCCAAGGCTTCATAGTTCTCTTTAAGACAGGACTTATTAACAAAGACATTGTATTATTTATATCCTTATTAGTAAAACAATACATGTGTTTAGTAATTTCAAAGAAAATAAGTTTATAAAGTTCTTCCCCTTCCCTTTTTTTCTTAATTTCAAAGAAAATAAGTTTATAAAGTTCTTCCCCTTTTTTGGAATAGTTTGAGAATTGGTATCAGTTCTTCATTAAAAGTTTGATATAATTCAGCAAGGAAGGCATCAGGTCCTTTACTTTTCTTTGTTGGGTAGCTTCTCAATTCTGTTTCAACCTCTCGACTGGGTAGAGAGATATGTGGTTTCTATATCTTCATGGTTCAATTTTGGTAGGTTATATGTGTCCTGAAATTTATTCATTTCTTCTGGGTTTTCCAATTTGTTGGCATATAGTTGTCCATAATAATCTCTAACAATCATTATATTTCTGTGGTATCAATTATAATGAATATTTCTCATCTTTAATTTTGTTTATTTAAGACTTCTCCCTTTTTTGCCTTGGTTATTATACCTAAAACTCTGTCAATCTTGTTTATCTTTTTAAAGGTCCAACTCTTTGTTTCATTGAATTTTGTATTTATTTATTTTAGCTTCTGTTGCATTTATTTCTGCTTTGATCTTTTTGTCTTTCTTTCCCTCTACGAATTTGAGGTTTGGTTTGCTCTTGCTTTTCTAGGTCCTTAAAATGCACTATTAGGTCGTTTATTTAAAAGTTTGTGAATTTTTTATATTTTTGATAGAGGAATTTTTTGGTATGAACTTCCTTTTTAGTACTACGTTTGCTGTAGCCTATACATTTTGGTAAGTTTTATTGCCATTTATATTTGTTTCAAAAATTTTTAATTTCCATTTTGATTCTCCAATGATCCAGTGTTCATTTGGTAGCATGTTGTTGAATCTCTGAATTTGTACAGTTTATGGTTTCTGCATAGTGGAGTCATTCCTTCATTCCTGTATTCAACAAGTATTTCCTTAGTTATGGGGAGTTTCTTTTTTCCAGCACCAGTAGATAAACCAATAATTCAGCTTTCATTCTTGCAATCATATATCTTGTTTCTCAATGAGGCAACGTCTCTACTCCATAAATTACATCATTTCACTCTAAATATTACATATTTCTTCACAAATGCACTAATTTGTTCCTTATGATTCCCCTCCTTTATAGAAACAAATGAATATACAAGTATGAGGATTATATTTCTCTTACTTAAGAAACAATAATTTTTCCAGTGACCACTTTTTTTTTTAAATGACATGTTTACTCCCACATTTCTTACCCTTCAGCACTTTTCTTATGATTTATTCTCTCCTTCACACGTATTCCATCCTCATGCAAACCAAACAAGTGAACAGTGTTTGTAGAATACTGCAAGGAAATAAACAGTCTGTCTGCTCAAATTATGTACCACCCATTTCTTCCACTCTGGTCTTTTTCATCCTCAACGTTACCCAAATAACTTTCATGCAATGCACATAAAAAAATGGTCATGGTTTTTCAAGTTTTGTTCAGAAAAACATTCTTCAGTTTTGAGATTGTAGAAATCTAAAAATGCAACTCCTCTTTCTTTCTTCTAAAACAAAAGGTAGAGGGGAAATCTACCTCCAGTTTCTTTTCACTTCATGTTTTCTACTTACGGGCCAGGTTCTTACCTTTCTACTTCAAAAATAAGAAAGCATTTATTTTGTACAATATTAGCTTTTCCAGAAACTCAGCATTATGGGATAAATTTTGTCCTCCCACAAAAGATGTGGGAAATCCCAATCCCCAGTATCTCAGAGGGTGAGCTTATGTGAAAATAAAGTAGTTGCAAATGCAATCAGTTAAGATGAGTTTACGCTCATGCAGGGTGAACCTGCAATCCTGTATCACTCATGCCCTTATGAAAATATGGTGAGCAAGGACACAAAGACCCAGTCAGGACAACCATGTGAAGACAGAGGTGGGCATTGGAATCACACATCTGCAGGATGAGAAGTGCCAAGGAGTACCCACTGTAACCAAGAACTTGAACATGGAATAGATTCTTCCCCAAAGGAACAAAGTCTGCTGATACCTTGCTTATGCACTGCTAGCCTCCACAATTGGGAACAAACATATTTCTGCTCTTTTAAGAAACAGTTCACAGTAGTTTGCTATGGCAGCCCTAGAAACATAATCCACCGGGTAAGTTACTAATTTTTTCCACTACTAAATTCCTCTAGAATCTCAAGATGAAAAAACTTACTTTCTTGTATTGGAACATTCCAATTATTAACACCACTCAATGTATACTATGCATACATAGTATGTTCATGTACACCCACACATTATAGCACTTACTGTTAATAATTTAACAAATTGCCACATATTTGATTTGAACTAAAATATTTGTGGCTCTAATTGTAAACTTATTGTAGTATGATGAGGATAAGAGTATTTTTAATTGTCATAAAATGTTCAGAACCAAAGAAACAGATATCCAGAGATCTCTCTGATTTTCTTCTCCTCAGAGTCCTAGAGGAATAAATTCACATGTAAACCACTCTAACACAATAGGAGTTTTCTGGAAAGGAGAAAAGAACCAGCATGGATCCAACAATGTCTACCACAGGAACTCTACCCTAATAAACCAAACTGAAAAAGGGGAGATATTTTATTACTAGCCACCACAGAATATATGAGCACCTTTGACAATGGCTGTGAAGCATATGATTTTCTGGAAACAGGATAAAATATACACTTGACCTTCAATGTTGTGGAATAACCAACCCCTCTTCTTTGGGACCACATGCAAACTGAGAACCCAGCTAAAACAACATTGGTTGAGAAGCAGCGAAGAATCAGATGGCTTTAAGTGAACACTGAGAGAGATGCTGGAGACTATGCTGGAGATATTTTCAATAGTTGAAGAAGAGTTCAAAATTTTACAATGGATCTGACACACTTATATTTACTAGCAAGTGACGGAAGTATGCCCTAACGTACAGCGTGGCAAATAGATTTTGACACTACTTTGATATCTACATCTAAACAACTATTTTCTTTCCATCATTACTGATGTTGGCATATATTCCATTATATTAAGCGGTGATACATAAGATTGAAAAATGATGAAAGAGATACAAGTTGGGATGGGAAGATCTTAAATCAATGAGATCAAGAGAAGTGGTGTCAAATCTAAAATCCACCCTTAAGATCTGTTTAACCACTTTATTGAGCCAATCCTCTCCTCTTTGGTACCTCCCTATGAAGCTAGGAGTTTGTCTCCCAGGAAAGCCCTTAGCTGGTGAATAAATGGCACTGAAGTATGAAATTCCTGCATGAGTGCCTAGAATTCAGCACCTACACTTGAATGTGTATTTCATATTCTTAACCAACCTGCAAGATTAGGCTGAGGCTAGGACTGTCTGAATTCACTCACATGCTTAGGTAATTGGTACTTCCACATCCTTACTCCTTTTGTTTGTTCGTTTGTGTGTTTTAGATTTTACTAGAAAAGAAGTATATGTATTTTTATTTATAAATAAATTTAAATAAAATATATGCAAATATCAATTTTTACTCTAAATACAAAGGAAACTGTAAAGCCAGGAGACCAAAAGGTGGCAAATGAAAACCGCTGGACAAGATTTTATTGAGATGGATGCTTCTGGGAGAATTCTCAGTCCAACAGAGCAGGGAGGGGTGGGGGGCGGAGGGGAGGGCATTGCACATGTGTTCCATGGTACAGAAAATTTAAGGAGCCCGGTCAGGAAGGGGAAGGCTTAAGGCAGGAAGAGGAGGTAACTGGAATCCTGCGTGCTCCCCTGGAGTTGGCCAGGGGATCCTGCTGAGGTCACATCCCCTCCGGGATGAGCGAGGAAAAGTTCACTGATTGGTAGGAGGTGCCATTATTGCTTACATGTCAGCGTCTGGTTGGCTGTTCCTTTGCGCATGCGGGCTGCCTGATGCTTTGTTCCCCCAAGCCCGCAGCAGCGTATTTTATATTCTGTGTTAGCCTCATAGAATGCCTTACTCTACTTTTTCCACTCCAACCACTTTTCTCTGAAAGGTGTCTCCTATCAAAGACTTGGTTCAAAATTTACTTCGGAGAAACTTATGGCCCAATAGTTACATAGATGGCATTAAAAAGACCATCCTTCCCCTATAAATGACAAACTGAAATCCTCTAATAGGAGCTTGTTTTAGTCACCTTTTTCCCTCCTGTGACTGAAGGACCCAACCAGAACAACTGTAGAGGAGGAAAAGTTTATTTGGGGGCTCATCCTTTCAGAGGTCTCAGTCTATAGACAGCAGGCTCAGTTCCTCAGGGGTCAAAGTGAGGCAGGACATCATGGTGGAAGAGTGTGGCAGAGGGAACTGGCTCACATGGTGGTTAGAGAGCAGAGAGACATCTCCATTTACCAGATACAAATATATACCCTAAAGCCAGGCTCCACCTCCTCCAACCACAACCCATCTGCCTTTAGTTACCACTAAATCATCAGGTGATAAGTTCACTGATTGGATTATGACTCCTACAACTCAAACATTTCTCCTCCAAATCTTCCTGCATTGTCTCACACATGAGCTTTTGGGGGACACCTCACATCCAAATCATAACAGAGCTCCAGCAACGTCTGAGCAGAAGAGTGCTGAGTGGGGACCCTTGTAAAAGATCATTCTTTTTCAATAGGAAAGAGGACAAAAGTGGTAGAGGGATTTAGCATTAAAGTCAGATAATATAGAGTTCAATTTCCATTTGTTCACTTCCTACTGTTAAGATTTTGAACAAGTGACTTGTTCCCTTAAGACTTCAGTTTCTTCATTTATTAAAAGAAGATGATAAGAATATTTAGCTTCAGGATGTACCTGAGTAATGAGATTATCAGGGAAAGAGTTTACCACAGGGCTCAATACACAGTAATCATTCAACAAATGTATCCATCACTAATATTTCAGGTTTAGGTTCATATGTGAGAAAAATCTAAGTATTTTACAATCTTGTTAGAAATACACATATATGAATGTGAGATAAATAAAATTTTACATATTTTTTTAATATTTTGTGTTTTAAACAGTAGTCCACATCCTGTAGAATGCCTTCAATTTGAAGTAGGCAAGTTCCAAGTTGGAAATACCATCTCTGATCTGCCAGTACTTTATGGTTTGCAAATTATAACCACATAACTCTTCTCCATTCCTTAGTTTCCATTATAAACCAAGTGTAGGATATAAGCTTGGTAGTTGTGTATAGTTTATATGTGAGAAATTTTATCTGCCCAAAGCATTTTTTTTTTGATACCAAGGATTGAACTCACTGGTATTTGACCGGTGAGCCACATCCCCAGCCCTATTTTTTTGTTTTATTTAGAGACAGGGTCTCATCAAGTAAATTAGTGTCTCGCCATTGCTGAAGATGGCTTTGAACTCGCGATTCTCCTGCCTCAGCCTCCCAAAGTGCTAGGATTACAGGCATGCACCACTGTGCCCAGCCCAAAGCATAATTTTTACACATGATTATAGAAAACATTTTACATAAATTTTAATGAACTACTTTAAATTTCTCAAACCTATGAAGTTGTTACTGTATTTTATGGCTTTCAGAGTGCGACGTTGGTAGTTCTCTGCCATTCAGAATATTTTTAAATGAACAAAATAGAACAAAATCTATTTTGCTGAGATGATTTCCCCTTGAATTTTAAATCTACATATATATGTTTGTATAGAAGTAAAATCTATCCATAGCAATGTATATTTGAGATGCATTACATTCATGATAATAGCACATCATGTAAGTTAAAATTATTAGTGACAATTATATGATATACAGTTATCCATCATATACATGATACATATATAAGATATAAATAACAGTGTAATCTCAAATGGTTGATGATAATATATAATTTAACAAATATATTTTTTTCATCTAAATTTTAAAAACTCAATTGCATGGGTACAGTATCAGAAACATCTGATTTAACAAAACAGCATACAGGAAAAAACTGAGTATTTATTTATTTTTTATTGTTTTGTACTGGGGATTGAACCCAGGATCACTTAACCACTGAACCTCATCCCAGCAACTTTTTATTTTTATTTTTATTTTTTTATTCCAAGATACATTCTCACTAAGTTGCTTAGGATCTCACTAAGTTGTTGAGACTGGCTTTGAACTTGAGATCCTCCTGCCTCAGCTTCTAGTTTCACCACTTCCTAGTTTCACCACTTTCAAAGTACATACCAGTTCCAGGGATACACATGCACCACCATGCCTACCATGAGTGTTTTAATAAATCCTAAAGTAATACTATACAACATGATGAAATAGCACTCTTAATAACATTCAAGGAATTAGAATATTGTGAGCAAAGGAAGTTCTCTTCAGTCCAGTTCTAGACAGAGTAGTGTGCACATTTTTTTCACTGTCTAAATTATTTTATATTTATAGATTACACTTAGCTGCAAGTAACAGAAAATAAGCCTGTCTTGACAAAGGATTCCTGATTTGAGAGAACACTGGGCTTCGAGTTCCCCATGCTTTCCCCCATGAAGGACCTTTGTATAAGAGGAAGCACTGTGTGTAGATAGCACATTATGGTGGACAGTGAATGCAAATTCTCTGCATGAAAATCCTAGTTTCACCACTTTCTAACACTGTCACAATAGAGTAAGTTAATTAGTCTCCTTGTACCTAGTCAACTTACACTACGATAGGAATAATGATAGCACCCAAATCATAGATTTTGTAGGAGGATGGAATTTATTAATATTTGTAAAACACTTTGAACAAATTCTAGAATACAAAAAGCAATGCGAAAATGTTTTGTAAATAAAGAGAAATAGATGCTACCAAGAATTTATCCCAGTATATGACACATAGTACATACCAGGTAAGTGGATACTAATTGAGTAAAAGAGGTATTCCCAACAAAATCAGTAATATTATGGCCATGATCATCAGCATGTCAATTCCATACCAGGTGAAAAAAATTTGAATGAAGATGTTAGAGCTAGACAAGAAATCACAAAATGTATGCACAACAACAAATTCCTTGAATAGGTGGGAAGAAGAAAAATTGTTCTGTTTTTTAGAACAAGATCAGAACTATGATCAAAGAATAGAAAGTAATTATATAATTCCAGTAATTGAGGTTATTTAATACTTGAGAATAGGCTTATGTTAAGCAGCAAGATTTGTCACTATATATATTTTGGATGTATCTATTCAGAAAAATTATAAAAATTATTTGAGTATTGTGTATTTAATTACAAAATATATTTTGGAAACCTAAATCCAAAATATATTTTTAACAAAACTCTAGTTTGCGAGTGAAATACAGATATTTGTATAACTGTCATATATGAAATTGTCTATTTTCAAAAAAGTTTCTTCATTTAGGGTGAAATTTCTGCTTAAAAACACAATAGAAATTTGAAACCTCCAAATCACATGTGTCAAGGAGACTAAAATGGCAATGATAATGAAATCAAAATTTACCAAGTAAATATTATCAGGCTACTAATTGATGAAGATACCTGTCCAAAACAGTATGGCTGCTGAGACTTATTCCTCAGATTCAAAAACAGACAAATTTCTTTCTGAAAGGTCTGGTTTTAAAAAGCTGTTTAAAAAGCATATTTTTCTTAGAAATTCATTGAAAATCCCCTCCCCTCTCTCTCTTCTCTGTGACACACACATACATACACACACACACACACTCAAAAAACAAACAACAACAACAACAACAACAAAATCTCAGCTAGGTTTATTTTCAGTCAAAATATCAAGAGTCAAACAAAAGGAAATTGTATTTCTATATACTGGTACTCATGCCAAAGCCAAGATTAAAATACAATACAATTTATAAAGGCTCCAACCACAAAAAAAATTATGAGATCCTTTAGCATTGAGTAAATAAAGTGTAAGAGAATCTGTATGATAAAAATTACAAAATTCTGGTGAAAGAAGTCAAATTTAACCCAAATAAATGGACATACCATGTTTATATATTGGAGAACCCAATGTAAATATAATATCAAGCCTCTCAAACTGATGTACAGTTTTAACATAATTCCTGTTGAGACTCCAGCAACATTTTTTTGTAGATATAGACAACATTATTCTGAATTTTACAGGAAATGAAAAAGGCACTGGAATAGTTTAACAATTTTGAAAAAAAAGAATAAGGGGGAGAAGCATTCTATGTAGATTCAAGACTTAGTATATAGCTACATAAATTGAGGTTATGGGGAAGGATAGACACAGACATAAATGAAACAGAAAAAAGGTACAGAAAAACAGCATCCCATGGATACCCCTCACTGATTTTTAACAACTGTGGAAAAAGAATAGCTTTTTCAAGAAATAGTGACAGAGTTATATATTCAGAAGTAAAGAAAATGAACCTTGACCTAAATCTTGTACCTAAATTTAACTAAAAATAATAATACACTTAAATTTAAAGCCATAAAACTGTTAGGGAAAAGAAAAATAGCAGAAAATCTTCAGAATCTGGACCTAAGAAAACAGTTCATATACATTACTAAAAATAATAAGTATAATTTAAAAACACTGATGAATTGTACTCCACAAATTTATTTTTATTTGGCTAGGAAAGACTCTGTTAAAAGACTCTATTAAGACAAATTTTATCCTTGGGGAAAACATTTGTAAGTCCCATATCACAGACTGAAAACTGTGCTCCACCGCCCACATCCAATTCGTATATTGAAGTTTAACCCCAATGACTCTGTGTTTGTAGTTGGAGCTCTAATAAAGTAATTAAAGTTAAATAAGGTCATAAGTGGGCAGCTGTAATCCAAGGGATTATTATACTACAGAGACAAATCAGAGAACCTCTTCCCTACTCTCCCTCTCTTTCTGTCTCCTATATGAGGACACAAGAAGATATCTGTTCCCAACCCAAAACAATAGTGCTCACCAGACACCAGCCCTGCTTCCATCTTTACCTTGGACTTCTCAGCTCCAGGACTAGGATAAAATAAACTTTTATTAAAGTCATCCAATTTTGAGCATTTTGTTAAGGCTGCAAAGAACTAGTATCTAGAATAGATAAAGATCTCAAAGCTCAACACAAACAATGGGCAAAGAAGTTGTTCATTTCATGGAAGAAGATGTACATACGGCATGGAACTGCATGCTAAATCACAATGAGACATCGTTACACAGCTGTCAAAATGGCTTAAAAAAATACTGACTATACCAAATGGTAGTGATTATGTAAGAAAACTGGGACATTCGTGTGATATTGGTAAGAGTATAAAATGGCACAGCTTCTCTGGAAATATTTTTGCAGTTTCTTTAAAAATGAATCATGAAGTACTATATAAATGTGATTATATTTCTGGGCATTTTCCCAGAAAAGTAAAATTCATGTTAATACGGAGACTTATACACAAATGTCATAACAACTAATTTTAAATATTTAAACATGAAAATCAGATATCTTTCAACAGAGAACTGGTTAAACTCTGGAGCATACATACCATGGAATACTATTCAGTAATTAAAAGGAATGGACTATAGATTTTTGAAGTCACTTGGATTAATCTCCTGAGAATTCTGCTCAGTAAAAATAACTGTACCTGAAAATTTAATACTCTATGATTCCATTTATATAACATTTTGAAAGGATAGAATTTTAGCAATAATTAGAAACAGATTATTGGTTTCCAAAGGTTTCAGAAGGGGACGGGTATGATGAGGGATATGTGTTGTTATAGAAGGCCATAATGAAGAATTTTTATTTTATACTCAGTGCAATGAGGAATCAGTAGAAGATGTTTAGCAGAAAAAAATATCTTGCATATTTTCAAACATTAGGATTCAGATTCTCTGTTGAAAAGATATCACAATGGGGCAGAAGTAGAATCCAAGGGATGACTTAGGAGGAGGTGATGATTGATTTTATGTTTCAATTTGACTAAGCCCCAGGGTGGTCAAGTATTTGGCCCACTATTCTTACAGGTATGACTGCAAGTGTGTTTTCAGATTATGTTAACATTTGAATCGATAGACTGAGTAAGGCAAATTGCCCTTCCCAATGTAGATGGATCTCATCCAAACAGTCCAAGGTTTTAATAGGATGAAAAGGTTGACATTCCAACAAGTAAGAGGAACTCCTCCTGCCTTACTATGTTGAATTAGACATGGGCCTTTCCCTTGTCTTCAGACTCAAATTGAAACTAGCTCCCCTTGAGTCTTGAGCCTGATATTGTTGGACTGTAACCACACCATGAGCTGTTCTGGATCTCTAAGTGCTCAATGACTGCAATACTTGGAGATTCTCTGCTTCCATAATCCATAAGTCAATTGGATACACACACATATGTACACACATACACATGTCTATTAGTTATGATTCTTTGGAGAATTCTAATACAGAGTTATTGCACTAATTCAAACAGTACATGATATTGGTTTTTGAGTGATAGCCATAGAGGCAGCAAGAAATGATGAGAAGCCATATATACATTTAAAGTAGAGCTAACAGGAGATGGATTACCTGTGTCATTATAAGAAAAGAAATTCAAATGCCCACAAAGTTAGATGCAGTGATGAAAGCTTTAATAGGACTTAGTCCAGTGATCACAAAATAAGGAATGGATCATTCAGGCTCCTGGTCAGAAATCAAATATATTCTGATAGTTTAGCCCAAAAAAATTTTGAGGAAGAGAAGTATAGGCTCACTTAAGGAACTGAAAACAAACAAGCAAACGAACAAAAAACTGAGGTTGAAGGAACAAGTGGATGTCACAGTATCACACAATACAGTAGTAAGAGTGGAAGCTTCAGGAAAGGCCTTGTTGCCCCTCCTACTTGCACAGGTACTACATGATGGAGGCACAAGGCATGGCCAAAAAGCAACTCAAGAAGGAGAAATCAAAGAAGTAAATGACACAGCTTTTCTCTCTTCCTGCTCTGGGACTGCCTGTCTGTGGCCCCCAGTTGCCAAACCTAACACAAAGCCAATTAGCCAGGGATCATACATGAGACACAGAAAGAAGAGGGAGATGGGTCCAGATGTGAAGAAGAGGTACCAACAAAAGGGGTGCTGTAGGTTTTATTTATAAGAGGAGCCATTAAATAAGATACACAAAGGAAAGAATCTCAGGAAGTGACTTCTAAATTGAAAGATGGTGACAAGGTTGTTACGAGGGAAGTTATGAAAACAACCCTGATTAGCCCGGTGCATCCCATTTGAAGAGAATACACCATGCTCATTCCCATTGACCTATGACAACATTCTATTTCAGTAGAATTGGCCCAAGAATGTGGCTGATTTAGCATTTTTCTTTAAAATTTTGTTCATTTTTAATACCATAGAGCATAAATGCATTCCCAATAAAAAAGTTTCCATCATTATAGAGAAAAGAAAATTAAAAGATTAAAGCTCCATTGGCCAAGCCCCCAATTGAAAATTCCTAGATGCTACTATTTTTATAGCATGAAATTATATACTTTCAGTTCTCTAAATAAATATATTTATGGTCAGAAGAAAAATATATCTATACCTATATTTTCAGTCACCTAGCCCTGACTCCTTCTCCTAGCTACAAACTTGTATACTGTACTATTGGAAACATCCTCACTTGGCTATTTAATAGCCCTCCAATCCTTTTGTCACCCTTGATTCCTTTATTATTTTTTACAAGTCACTGAGGAAACAAATGCAAAAGTCAGGCCTTTAAAACATTGACAGTTTTGTTATGATTTGGATGTGAGGGGGTCTCTCAAAAGCTCATGTGTGAGACAATGTAAGAAGGTTCCTAGAGGAAATGATTGGATTGTAAGAGTTGTAACTCAATCAGTGATTTAATCCCCTGATAGTGATTAATTCAGTGGTAACCAAAATGGTAGGAATTGAGGCGTGGCTTTGTTGTATATATTTGTGTCTGGAGAGTGGAGAACTCTCTCTGCTTCTTGATCACCATGATGTGAGCTGCTTCCCTCTGCCACACACTCCACCATGATGTTCAGCCTCACCTTGAGCCCCCGAGAAATGGAGCCAGCCTTCTATGGACTAAGACATCTGAAACCGTGAGCCCTCAAATAAACTTTTCCTCCGCTATAATTGTTCTGGTCAGATCCTTTAGTGACAGCAGTAAAAAAGCCGTCTAAAACAGTCTTCGAAAAGTATTTTTGATTAAATTCCTCTTGTTTTCCTCTCCAGGTAGCATTAAGTGCCAGGTATGATGGACACTGGTTTCTCAGCCCTTTGCTGGTGAGGTCTCTCAGTCTCAGTCTTTGCCTAGGTCTAAGCAGAGACTTGAGTGATTCCTCCACCTACGAGATGAAAATGAGGCTGGCAAGGAAAGTTCTGACCAAAGCTTACATGGACAAATAGATACTAAAACTATCACATTCGGCATTCCATACTCTTAATGTACTTTCTTATCTTAAATAAACAATCTCAGAAGATGAAGTAGCTTAGGTAATCCTTTTCACATATACACTTCCAGAAAAGTATTGTCCCATGGAAAATATACAGAAAAGTTCACTATATGTCCAATCATGTTTGATCACAAGTTTGACCAAAGATCCCTGGAGCAGATACTACAACTAAAATGCTACATCCAGTAACAAACTATATAAACACACATGAACTTAGTGCTTCATAAAGTGTAAATTATATTCTTGGACATCTAAGTGCATTCTACTAGTTTTGCTCAAAAATATTCAATTATCTAAGATTGTTGAGACATTTCAATAAGATAATATAGAGAAATCACTTATTACTGTGAGTGGCCTATGCAAAGAACCTATCTATCCTCATTGTTAATTTGAAAATTAATAGATAATTGCCTTATATCTTATAATTCTCATTTAAATAAAATTTTATATATATAATAAATATTTATCTTTGTCCTTTAAAAAAATACATATCCTCAACATAATTACAAACAGGCTTTGCCTTTCTTAAAACTAATTAAGTCACATTGCAAGAATTCATATTACACTTGAGTTGTATTTGAGATGACATTGCATGTCCTCAAAGTACGTTTTTAAAGATGTAACAATAAAACGCCAGCAAATCAAGAATCATGCCTAATTGCTATTGACTAATGTAGGAATTGTTCCTCTTAAAAATATTTCCAAATTCCATGCTGGAGATATAAAAATACAAAGAACCAAAAGTTGCTTTAGTTAGGCCAGAATACAAACAGTTCTTATAGAGAGAAAGAATACAAATTGTATTTTTAACTGAAGTCAAGGGATAAGTGTTAAGATTTTTAAAAGAAACTGTGCAACAAGCCAAGCCATAAAAATGTGGGGATGGCAGCCTGCTGTAAATTTTTCTGGCAGTTATGTCTGTAATCCTAAATCCGAGTTACTGAATCCCTGTAATACAATAATAATAAAAGCAATGCAGCGTGAGCACAAGGCCTGTCAGATTTATGATGAGCTGGTGTCTTCCATGAAAGAAACACACCAAATCAAATTAGTGGAGAGGAGATTAATAGAATTTCATCAGTTCCTAGCATGAAGACCATAAGCTGCCTCATAAATTGTCAGTGTCTTGAGAGGCAATAGCTTCAGCCATTTCAAAACTGAGTACAAAAATGACCACCATCAGTGACCTAAGCTATTGTAAGGCAAAGCTGTTCTGTGGATCCCAAGGCAATTAAGACTGAGAAAGCAAGTATCAAAGCCAGCACCAGTATTCTACCTCATGGGGTAATATGCATGGCAGCTTGCAAACTAGGACTACAGATCCAATTGCTAGGGTGTGAATTCTGGCTCCACTACTCACTCACTCTATGACCTTGGGCCATTTCTTAGCATCTCTGTGCCTCGTTTCCTCATGTGGACAATGTGTATAATGATAGTATCAGGCTCTCAGAGATGTTGTGAGAATTCATATGATAAACATATGCCACATGCTTAGAACTGGGTCATGGAATATTATAGTTTGGATCTGGAATATGTCAAAAGCTTGGTCCTCAATGCAGCAAGGTTTAGAGGTGAGGCCTTTGGAGATTGGCTGGATCCTGAGCACTCAGACCTCATCAGTGGATTCAGCTATTGATAGATTGATTATCTGATGGCATTATTGGAGAGTGGAGGAAAATGTAGGAAGTAGGGCCTAACTGGAGGAAAAGGTCACTAGGGGTGGGTCCTGAAAGGATATAACCTGTCCCTGGCCCTTTCTTTGGTCTCTCTCTGCTTCCTCCACCATGCTCTTCTGCCATGATATTTCTTACAACAAGTTTATCATGGACTGAGACTTCCAGGAAACCATGAGCCAAAATAAATCTTCCCTCCTTTAAGTTGTCTAGGTAAGGTATTTTGGTTGCATTGCACGAAAGCTGACAGACAAATAGAAGGGAGCTAACATCACCAGCAATTATTCTTCCACATGCTCTGATCCCTATCCAAATGACTGTGCCAGTGAGGAAGCAAAACAAAAATCAAACGGGGCTGTCCAGTGCCAACTCATCTAAGGAAGACTGGGCAAAGGAAAGGAAACCATAGTCCCTTCTACAAAGGAAGTTCCTACCCCTCTGGCATGGAAGCGTGGCTGCAGGAAATCATGAGTTTTCCACCATTAGGATTCAAGCAAAGGTCAGTTGACTCATGGGGATGATGTTGGCACCAGAGATTGGCCAAAAGAGCCAAATTTATCTCCTTCAAACAGAAGAGTTATAATTGTAAAAATTTTTACTTAAAAAAAGAGGAATGGATAATGGATGCCTCCAACAATACATTTCAACTCTTCTGGATTTTTAACCCACTATGACTTTTTGATCTAATAAACACTACCTCTCACCAAAGGCATGGTATCTGCTTGCTCAGGTTTGGTTTGTTTTATATGGAAAGATGCAAATTCATTTTCCATAAGAATTTTATAACTAACTTGAACTAATAAAACTCTGGGATTCTCCAAGATATCATGGCCTAAAACTACCTATCCTCTACATTGGTACAGTTTTCAGGATGCTTCTTCAGTTAGGGGATTAAAAAAAAAAAAGACATCAACTTTTCCCACACAAAGGAGTGAAGAGAAGGCATGTAGAAATGGATACACAAGATAAGTGGCTAAAAAATTAACAATGATCTTAAGAAGATCTACCACAGATGTCATCTGTTGAGAGTCATACTGTCTTGGCCTATTCTTATTTTTTAAATAGATTGTATGGATTGTATGTCATCCTTACTCCATTTCTCACTTGGTCCCTAGAGTATTGCCACTCTGTACTTCTCTACCTACAATCACTCCCTAGATGATCACAGCTTGTCTAGTTTAAATGCCATTCATTTGATTGAAACATTTCTATCTTTATTCCTGTCCTCTCTCCTAACTCAAGTCTTATATATCCAAATGCCTACTAATTTTATTTGATATCCACTATGTTTTGGTGCATCTTTAAGTTAACTATGGACTTCCATTCTGTCTTGGTCTGGATCTCAGACTAATTTATATATGGCAGATTCGTGGAGTAAATCACCAGCCTCACAACAGGATGGGTTTTATAAGCTTTAATATGAGATAATATAACAATAAGCAAGCAACAGTTATGCTTTACAATATTGAGTTTTGTATATAATGAATCAATAATATAGAAGAAAAGAAAGAAAGAGCGGCTCCAGCCCAATAAGCACTCACCAATCAACACCGGATAATACAACACAACCTTGCAAGTACATTCAAAGCATCATCATCACCTTCAACACCCAGCCTTGGGTAAAATAAGCAACACCAAGAATGGGGTAAACACATAGGTGAGAGTCTTTCTTCTCCACTCAAAGCATTATCATCACCTTCAACACTTATCCTCAGGTAAAATGAGCAACACTGAGGGCAGGGTAAACACATAGGTGAGATTCAGATTTTTTCTTCACAAATCAGGTTTCTTCTTCTCATCATCATGTTCCTTCTTCTCATCATCAGGTTCCTTTTTCATCATCAAGCATCGGATTTCTTCTTCCCCAGTTAGATTGCTTCTCCAGTTAGATTTCTTCTTCTCCAGTTGGATTCCTTCTTCTCATTCTCATTCCTCTTTGGAGGATTTTAAAAGGCACAGCAACCCCTCCCAATATGCAGTCCAGCGTTATGCAACTGGCCTTAGGCTGTTTATTTTCTGCAACGTGGGAACTGGCCAGGTTCCAAGCTCACAGGGTCAAAAGTTGAAAGTTCTGGTGCACCAAGAGCTCATTAGTGCACCAGGTGGCCCCGAACAATAACATTGAGAGTGTTTACTGTCTTCAAAGTCTCTCCAAATTCCTCACTAATGGGCTCTCTTTTCCTAAGTCACTTAAGGACGGGCCCATATTATTAACTATCTATACACATTCCTATAATGAACATTAGAGTAGTTAGTGCTTCAACCCAAACCTCTGGGATTTCTCTTACCTTCTTTTTCTTTGTTCATTCCTCTGCTTTGACGTGGTTTGATTCTATTGGCTTGTATCCATAATATTCTTAGTCCTCTAGTGTTGCAGTAAAAACTTCCACTGATGATGAAGATGAAGCAAGAGAGCTGATGGGATCTGCATGGCTTAACAATGGACACCTGTCTTCTCACAATTGGGAGACTAAGAAATCTAACAGCAAGGTATCAGTTGATGTGGTTTGTGATGAGGGTCCTCTTTCTGGTTTACAGGTGGCTACTATCTCACTGGATCCTGATTGGTGGAGAAAGCAATCTTTCTCTTCTTCTTTATAAGGCCATCAACCCCATCATGAAGGTTCTACCCTCATGAAGTCATCTAACTAATTATATCACAAAAGCCTCATCTCCAAGTACCATCACACTGGGAGTTGGGAGTTCAACATGTGAATTTTAGGAGGAAAACACCCGAAATTAAGGCACTGTCTTTGAAGAAGCTCTTGGCCTTCTGGAACTACTTAGAAATAAATCATAAGTAACCTAAAGTACCCGGGAGCTTAGGTTGGCTCCCAATGCCATCAGCCCATACTCAAATCCCCAAAAAGCAGGAAAAGCTTTGCGATGCTATTTATGCTCCAGATCTCTCTCTGAATCAAGGATAGCCTGGCTATGTCTTTTTTTAAAAAAATATTTATTTTTTAGTTGTAGGTGGACACAATAGCTTTATTTTTATTTTTATGTGGTGCTGAGGATCGAACCCAGTGCCTCCCGCGTGCTAGGAGAGCACGCTACCACTGCGCCATAATCCCAGCCCCAGCCTGGCTATGTCTTACATGGCATCTTTTTGTGACCTTCTCCCCTTCCTTTGCCCACCCCCCCCCACCAAGAAATATTTCCTTGGTAAATTGCTTGCTCATGAATTGTAGTCTTAGAGATTGCTTTTACTTTAAGACACCTCTTTTTTTTTTTTTTTTTTCCTCTCCCAAGGGCTCCTCTGCTGGCATTTTTCTCAGCAGTACTATGTTTATATCATGCTGCTCAGCCCAAAACCTCATCATAACTTGGTTTCTTTTACTCCATATCTTGTGTGTCATCTATTAGAAAGTGCTGCTGGGAAGAGGCATCACAATAGCAAACCTTAGACTATACAACAAAGCTATAGTAACAAAAATGGCATGGTACTGGCACCAAAATAGACATGTAGACCTATGGTACAGAATAGAAGACACAGAGACAAACCCACTTAAGTACAGTTATCTTATACTGGACAAAGGTACCAAACACATACATTGAAGAAAAGATAGCCTCTTCAACAAATGATGCTGGGAAAACTGGAACTCCATATGCAACAAAATAAAACTAAATCCCTATCTCTCACCATGCACAAAATTCAACTCAAAGTGGACCAACGACCTGAGAATTAGACCAGAGACCCTATGCCTAATAAAAGAGAAAGTAGACCCCATCTTCATCATGTCAGATTAGAATCTTCTTTAACAAGACTCCTATAGTGCAAGAAGTAAAATCAAGAATCAATAAATGGGATGGATTCAAACTAAAAAGCTGCTTCTCAGCAAAAGAAACAATCAATGAAGTGAAGAGAGAACCTACATTCTGGGAACAAATTTTTGCCACATGCACATCTGATAGAGCACTAATCTCCAGGATATATAAAGAACTCAAAAACTTAACACCAAAAAAACAAACAACCCAATCAATAAATGGGCTAAGGAGCTGTACAGACACTACTCAGAAGAAGATATACAATCAATCAACAGACATGTGAAGCAATGTTCAACATCTGTAGCAATTAGAGAAATGCAAAGCAAAACTACTCTAAGATTTCATCTCATGCCAGTCAGAATGGCAATTATCAAGAATACAAACAACAATAAGTATTGGCAAGGTTGTGGGGGAAAAGGCACACTCATACATTGCTGGTGGGACTGCAAATTGGTACAACCAATCTGGAAAGCAGTATGGAGATTCCTTAGAAAACTTGGAATGGAACCACCATTTGACCCAGCTATCCCACTCTTTGGTCTATACTCAAAAGACTTAAAAACAGCATACTACAGTGACACAGCCACTTCAATGTTTATAGTAGCTCAATTCACAATAGCTGAACTGTGGAACCAACCTAGATCCCCTTTGATAGATGAATGAATAAAGAAAGCGTGGTATATATACACAATGGAATATTACTCAGCAATAAAAGAGAATAAAATAATGTCATTTGCAGGTAAATGTATGGAGTTGGAGAATATCATGCTAAGCAAAGTAAGCCAATCTCAGAAAACCAAATACCAAATGTTCTCTCTGATAAGTGGATGCCAATCCATAATGGGGAAGAGGACATGGGAAGAATGTAGGAACTTTGGTCAAAGGGGAGGGAGGAAGGAGGGGGCATGGGAACAGTAAAGATGGTGGAATGGGATGGACATCATAGCCCTAGCTTCCTATATGATTGCATATATGATGTGATTCTATATCACGTACAACCAGAAAAATGAAAAGTGTGCTCCATCTGTGTACAATGAATCAAAATGTGTTCTGCTATCATGTATACCTAAGTAGACTAAATTTTTAAAAAATAGGAAAAAAAACACTCACAAGAGAGAGTGGGCTGTCTTCGAGAAGAGAAGGACAAAGAATGCAATGCTGCTTCCAAATTTATTGCTATTTGGTGTTCTTCAGGAAAACTGGGTTCTGCCTTCTGCAGTCTTTACCAATCAGATGTTTAACTCCTTCATGTCAGGCGGAGGAATGTTTGACCCTGGTTGGTCCTCTCCAGAACTGTCATGGTGACCATCCTATACTGAAGGGGCTTCGTCTACAAGTCAAATCCTATGTTAATGTGGGTGCTAGGATCAGTGACTGGATAGATTTCATCTTAGTGTATCTGCATTATTACCGTAATTTCCTTTGTAAACTGCACTGAGAAACCTGTGACCATAAATCTTTACAATGTCAGTAGACTCTGTCAGACCCATTGATCTTTCTTTCTTGATTCATTTCTTAATTTTCTCCCTTTGTTTCCACCTGTTTATTCTCAGGGTTAGTATAGCTGTTGTTGTTCTACAAGTTACTTGATGGTTTATTAAAGGTGATTTCAAAGAAATGCCACGACCCTGCTACTTTACTGGTTCACAATTTCACTGCTCATTACTACTACCTAACAGATTTACACTTTCCTTTTATATTTCTGTATTGATTCAATAAATTTTTTTTAATTTAAAAGAAAAAGAAAAAAAGAAAGTGCTGCTGGATCTTTCAAAGTATATCCAGACACTGGCCACTTCCCGCAGTTTTTGCTGTCAACATCTTATGTGACCAAAAAATGTGCTGTCTTTGAGTGTGAATGAGTGTGATACTAATAACTGTGTGGCAACAGCTGGGAAAAAAAAACAGGACTTTCCCAGCACACTGAGATATCTGATGCCATCCTCTCTAATCTTTGTTCAATCCTCCATCTCCTTCAGTCTTGGCCTATGTATTCTCTACACAGTAGCAAAAGTGGGAACTGGGTCATGCCACCCTGCTGCTCCAAAACCCTCCAATGGCTTCACATCACAGTAGATAAATCCAAACTCTTTATCAATGCCTAACATGCCCTGCGTGATGTAGCGCCTAATGACTTCTCTGACCTGAATTCCTACTGCTCTACTCCTCACTACCCTCCAACTACACTGAACTCTTTAATGTTCTTTCAGTCCTCCAGGCAAATTCTCAACTCAGGGCTTTGGTGTTTTCTATTTCTTCAACATGAAATACGATGCCTCCAAGAGACCCATGTCTCACTCATTGATTTCATTCATATCTCCGCCAGCCTATATGAAATACATGCACCTTTGCAGTCACATCATACTTGGGTCCTCTTTTTTGTTCTCTATCCCCTGGTAACAAGCATAACAGAATGACATACCACCTTTGTTTATTCTTATTGATATCATTACCCTTCACAGGATGCAATCTTTTTGAATTGTCCAATTTAAAAACTACCTCTGGTCTAGGGGGCTGGCAATCGGCATTCAAAAATATTCCTCTTGAATACCCAGTGTGTGTGTGTGCGCGCACGCACCTATACTGTATCTACATGTGCATCTATATTGACATGTGCACATGTACATTGCTTTAGCTAAGGCTTTTTAGAATTTATTTTTTTAATTCCAAAATGTATTTTTATCCTCTAATCTTTTTTCACTTTAGACTTAATTTTTGAATTAAATTTGTTGTGGATTTCGTATATGGTAAATTTTAGAAACATAATGAATTATTCACATTTACATGAATAATAAGTATTAACAACTGAGAATGACGGTTTAAATATGTACAGTATTTGATGAAAGCATATTATCTATAATTTCTCAAAAACAAAATAGAAAATTACTCTTTAACTTGGAAAATCTGCACATCTTGCCATCTTTTTATCAAAGTCTGAATGCACAGCTCTTTTATGTGTAGCAAGTATGCTTATAACTATTGATGTCTTTAATTTTTAATTTTTTTACTTTTCTTCTTATTTTTATTGAGGTGTGGTTTTACATAATACTGGGATTTGTTGCTACATAGTTATACATGTACACAATATAAAATATAATTTGGCCAATATCATGTCTTAAATGCAATGTTCTAGAATATAACTTGGGCATGTATAATTCTGGGATATGAATCAGGAAAAGTAGTCCAAAGTATTCCTGGTTAAAATTTTAAGAATTTATAGAAAACACTGAAAATCCCTTTTATACATTTCTTCCCCCATTTATTCAACCCTCTTTACATCTTGAAGAACTTTTTGCCACAATTGAAAAATCTACTTCCTTTAAATTTCAGCTTGAGTGCTTTGATGTCCTCATATTTGTTTTTAAGTGAAGATTTCTCCTGGTCAACAAATTGCTTTTAGCCACAAGCTATATGTTTTTGTTTACTTCAAAGAATGGAAGTGGAATTGCTAACATTTATTAGTGACCTATCCCCCAGTTTCAATGCTATATTCTAAGATGCAATCTATTTATTAAACATCACCTACATCCTCACTTTTCTTTTATTATAAATAACATGATTATAAATATATAACTAATGTGAATACATTTCAATGAAAACAAATTAGATCTATGGAGAGTAAAATATGAAAATCTTTATTAATACCTAAAAGTACCAATTGCTCTCTAATTGAAGCTGTTGATAGTTTTTCTTTCTTTGCCTGTGCACGAGTATGTGGGTATATTTACATTTATTTACTCAGGTAACATCACATTATATATGTTTCATTTTCTATGCCAATTTAGATTTCCTTGTTCATGGTAATAGCTAAATATCTTCCATAACATATGTTATAATATTTTTCTATCCCTTTTTCATTGACTTTATGTAATTTTCAGTTTTTATATACTGCATTATAGAAACATTGCAAAAAATATCCATATAAATAAATCTTTGTGCACATGTATCTACATGATCACAGATAAAATTCGTAGAAGAATAAGTTCTGAGTGAAATGCAATTCTTATTTTGATATATCCTGTCAAACTGACTTCCATAAAGATTGCTCCAATTTATGCTCCCACTGAGAGTACATGAGAGGAATATTTCTCTGTATAAGCAAATAAACATGATAGTTGATATCAATCATTTATATTCTTGTCCTGGTCATGGTTGAAAAACAAAGTCTAGTGACAAAGTCTAATTTGCATTACTCAAATGAAGACATTTATTCTACACCTTTAAAGAGGAAAATATGACCCACTGAAATTATTGTAATTCCATATATTTGAGCTCAGTCCTACTCCCTAGATTCTTTATAATATTTACTTACTTTGTTTTACTCCTTATCAAATATTCCTAGACTATAGAAGTTTTGGAAGCTTTTTCTTACTTCATTTTCCAAATTTTATTTATATATTAGATAGATGACACCTATGGTGTCTAATCTTGTAAAACCTTTGAGTTATTAATATATACGTGTATACTTGATTTTTTCTCACTGTCCAGAATTAGCCAGTAGTGATCACATTTCCCCATCAAAGATGAAGCACTTAATTGATCATTATTTTCTCTCCCCAACATCTCCAAAATGAAATCATCTTACTTTGAAATTGCTTTGGGAAAGACAGGGAGTTTTTTCTTTTTATGTTGAGGTAAAATATACAGTCAAATGATATTGTAAATGTACAATTCAATGAACTTTGATAAACGCAGAAATTCATAATAACACTACCTCACTTGATGTGTGGAACATTTTTATCAATCCAGTAAATTTTCTTCTACCCCATTCCAGTCTATCACACAAAGCATGGGCAATTACTATTCTGATTTCTACTATCACAGGTTAGTTTTGTCTAATCTTGAATGTCTTATAAATAAAATCATAATGCTTATTATTTCCTCTGGATCATTTAGCTGAACCTATGAATTTGAGATTCATCTGCATTTTTTCTTATAGCAATGTTTTCTTTTTGGTGCTGCAAAATATTCCATTGGACATTTTGATTGTTTCCAATTATTGGCTATTATTAATCAAGCTGCTAAAAGCATTCATGTGCAAGCTTTTCTGAGGGTCTATGTATCCATTTATCTTAAGTAAAATCCCAGGGGAAAAACACTGCCATGAGATAGGTGCATATTTAATGGTTAAACCTTATTTTAAAAAATTTCCAATTAGTTTTTCAAAGAATTTGTACTATTTTGCACTTTTATCAATGTTTAAGAATACCGATGGCTGCATATCTTCACTAACATGTTTCTCAGCATTGCTGGGATCCATTTTTGACATTTCACAAGTTTGACATAGCGACTAACTGCTTGGGTCAAACAACATAAATTTAAATCCTAGTTTCACCACTATCTACCTATTTGACATAGAACACCGTGGCTAACTTTGTGTCCCTTTTACTCCAGTCTTGAAATATGGATAATATTAGTACATGTTTCTCAGTTCTTTCTTTCTTTTTCTTCTTTAAGGATTAAAAATGAATATGCATGAAGTTACTGGCACAAACTTGGTATGCAGTATTTTTTCTAGAAATGTTAGCCTATAAAAATTAGAAATTTTTAAAATTTTAGAAATAATAAGAAAGTGTTATAATCACAGCTGATATACTTTAATAAGGTAATGATTTTGATTTCTTAAATTTAAAAACCTATTTTTATAAAACATTTTAAATGTTAATACAAGTTAATCTAAAAGTTGGTTCCAAAATATCTTTATCACAAAATTTGGAATATACTAAGGCATTTTCTTCCAGGGTTGCTTGGGCCTAATCTCAGTGTAGCTTTCCATGAATTAATGTTTTTTTGTCTCAAAAATTTTTAGAATGCTTTCTATATATTTAGTGTTCTGAAATTTCACCACTGTCATCTTGCATTGGTCATCCTTGGTACCAGATCTATGGTTCTGTTAAAGTTTCTACTATTTAATTTGTATTTTATTGCCACTCCATTTTTCCTTTTGGGAACTTTTGTTTCACTAAGATTGGAATTTTTTTATATCACTTCCAAGTCTCTTACATTTTCTGCTTACAGTTTGTATTATTTTGTGTTTTTGATTAAAATTCTAGTTGATAAGTTTGACCTACTATGAACATTCTCTTGTTCAGTCTATGTATAAGTAATTTTCCACTCCTCATTGTCTTTCAAAAGATGGTTATGCATTTTAAGATAATCTGTTCTTGTTTTCTGAATGTGATATCATCTTCATTCTCATTCCAAATTTAAATTTATTTTGGTTTTATTAACTCAGTGTCATCAGGTATGAGTTATTCTGTTCAGTAAATTTAATAATTTTCTTTCATATTGTTGGCATTCTTCATGGTGTGTTGATTTTTCTGTCCCATGATGAATGATGACCTGTTTTCATTGTAACTTCTGTTTGCCATATATTGTTTTTTAAGTTATATTTTGAATGTTGGGGTCTGCTTAGAGATTTTAACCTAGGTATAATAGAACTCTTTCTAACTCTATAAAGTTTCTAGTTACTTAGGTTATTGTTCAACATCTGTCCTGCAAGGGCAGCTCAGGAATAGATTAGAAAACTAACTTCCCCAGTTTTCATTATCCTTCACCAAAGAAATCCCCTGATGAATATACACAACTGGGGGAAAAAATGTTCTCTATCTGTGGCTTGTCTTTTCATTTTATTAATGTATTTCATAGACAAAATATTTATATTTTATCCAATTTTCAGATTATCATTAGCATATCATATTCTTAATAGAATAACTACATACTATTTACCAATATCTAGAAGATTTTTTCCAATGCTTTCTTCAAAAAGATAACATTCAATTTTATAGTTAATCCTGATATCCAATTTAACTTACAGTTTTCCTAAGGTCCTAAGGATAGTAAGAGGTTTATTTATGAATTATATTTATTCACTTATTTATCTTATTTACTTATTTATCTAAGGAAGTCATCTTTTCTATTCTTATAAGGAAAAGAAAAACTAAAAATCAGTGCTCTTTGTGCATTGAAGAACTGAGTTTCAGGACAAACTGCCACTCTGAGATATCTGCTTAACACTTGACTCATGGTGATCCCTGCCCTGACATACCCCATCCTATGTATGGTTTGTGGTCAAGGTCCTCGGGGGTCCATGTCTTTTACTAGAGATCATTCTTTTTTTCTGCTCTAATATAATTTGTTTATTCTTGAGCAGTGCTTTACTTTTGCATGTCCCCCAAATGCTGATATCCTTACCAATAATATTCTAGCTCTGCCTCTCAATTTGCACCCTAGCTTTGGGTCATATATGACCCATATCATAATTTTGCTTGCCATCTACTCTCAATAATTTATTATTAACATTTTTTTCTTGGTCACATTTTTTAAGAATCTGAAGAAAACTATGGATTCTCTCTCTAAATGTTTATGAATGGACCTATGGACACAGAGTTTTGCTGACAACTTCAGAATACTTTTAGACCCTCTGGATGATCACATCTGCAAGGTATTTACTGAAGATTCATGGACTTGTCTCTTCAATTCCTGTTTTATCATTGCAATTTTGCTTTAGAACAGCTCGTTGTTACCTTAAATAGCCCTCACCCACTTCATATTCAGTATGTTGAAATAACTTTTCATCATTCCCTTGACATTTATTTATTCCTAGTTTAGAGTTGTCTATGCCACCAAATAGTGGCACCATCTACCCATCTACCCAAGCTGGAAACACCCTTGTCACACCTGATTTCTATATCATCATTACCATCTTCTTTTCTTCTCCCCATCAAGCAAGTGTCAAGTCCTGTTGACACCATATCTTCACAGGATCCATTCATTTATCTCCTTTTCCTGAAGAAAACTGTCCTTTTTGAAGCCCTCAAATCTGTCTTGAGAAAATGGAACAGCATTGTGTCCAATTTTCCTGATTCCAGCCTTATTCTTGTTACTCTATTGAATCCTTCCTCACATCATAGCCCAAGTAAACTTTCAAAAATGTACCTATGCCCACAGTTCAAACCTTTAATGGAATCCCTTGTCTTTTCCTAGCTTCAATTTTAAGGCTTCGTTTAGTCCAACCTCATTCCTCAACACACTACCACTAATCCTGGGCTTGCTCTAAATTGTAATCCCAGCAAACTAATTTTATAGGAGGGATGGGCCTCCTCATCTCAGACCTTTCCTCAGACCCGCCCCCCTTGTAGACAGTCCTACCACCCTTCTCCACTGTAGATAACTCTTGTTGGTCTTTCAAGTTAGTCTTCTAACATATCCCTTTCTCTCAAGAATGGACTATGTATATTTCACAAATGACCCTTCATTAAAGCCCCACATTAAAGTCCCCACATTAAAGCCTTGAATTCACATGTTCTTGTTGTGATTTAGTTGTCAGTCTCCATCTATCAGAATTTAATCTACCTAAGGATCTCTAAAACATTACTGCCATATTATCTGTACAGCAAATATTTCTTGAATAGGTGAATGGATGCTTCTAGAATCATTAGAAGTTCTGCCTTCCCCATGAAGATTTTCTCCATTACTTCAATCCATATGGTCATTTTACCCAACTAAATATTCCAGACTTTCCAGTGTGGCACTTTGCCTTTGTAGTATTGTACAATGTGGTTCATGTCCCTATCACAATTCTCATGTCATCCTTCAACCAGC
>CM053409.1:10626737-10672457 GCA_028644305.1 Xerus rutilus
AAAAATAAACTCCAATTGGCTTCACTCTTCTTGAGTTTTTTATCATTTGCAGCAAACTCAGTCCTATGCAAAGCAATGACTATTCATTATCAACCCCAGAGTTCTATTCCATTAACAAGAATGATGGATACTTGCTCTGTGCTGACCTGAAAATGTCTTAGCTAGCCTTTCACTTTTTTTCTGGTCAGTTTTCTACCTAAGCTTTTGAGTAATGCGGGCAGGAAGGTCAACAATAGCACTTTGCCAAAAGCCAAAAGGTCTCCCAAGGGAGCAGAAGCACTGACAGGTTTGGATGGCCTTCAACATCCAAACCACATGGGCCAGATGAATTGATTTCTCTTCCCCCGAAATCATTCTAAATAGCTCTGTCACACGGTTATCAGCCACCAGCTTATCTGACGTATGTCCTTTCTTCAAGGCCCTGAGCAAGCTCCACTCTTTTTTTCCAGAGCAGTTCTGGGTGATCACAGCCATTCCTCTTAGTCTCTCCATTTGGCATAGACATTTTTTATAGAGAGAAGTGGAGCAGCTGCCTTCCCACTTCTATCTCAGCCATGTTAGGACAGGTTAACTTAGCTATTGATTTACGGTCTTCAGAACAGCTTGGAAGGTGAACAAAGATAGAGGGGGCTTTTCAAGTTACACCGTTCAACTAATTACAAAACAGAGCATACTAAAAGCCCTTCACCCTGTTTGATGACAAATCTGAAGTCAACAGGAACTGTGGCCTCTCTGACAACACTGTGGGCTTTTGCTTTAAGAATTTGTGCCACTAGATATTCTCCAAAATCACTGTCATTGCAGTAAGAATATCCCACATTTTGAATCTAGACTCTAGTATCTCATCTATTCTATGAACATGTAGCAAAGTATTTATTAGTAATTCAGTATAAGATAGATATATGATCCAGAGGAATTAGATTTAGAAGGTACCTGAACCTTTCAAGTCATAGGTACCAATATGATTTCCATTTTTAGTTATGCCCCAAAAAATTCATTTGGAAGAGATGGAGCCATGGAGACTCATGTGATTCCACCATGATCTCCTTAGATGACACCACAAAGCAAGCAAAAGTCCCCATAGCTCTATGTCCTGGTCCTCAGTCAGAGCAGTCTTACCAACAAGTCACGAAGTCCCCACAGTTACAGAGCCCTGGTCACCTGGTCACTATTGCTTCTTACCTTCCCCTACTTCTGCTGGTTTCAGCTTCCCAAGATGAGTCTACACCGTGCAGGGTCTCCATCATTCCCAGTGAAGCAGGAGCCCAGCAGCTCCACTGCCCATCTGACTCAACCGACCAAGTAGAGACTGTGGCTCCCACAGAAGCTGCCAGGAGCTGCAGATGTGACAGCCCCAGAGAAGGGAGGAGCAAGCACACCAGGGTAAGAATGTTGGTCAGGGAGAAAGCAGATGACAAGCAGCTGGCAGACGAAATGCTCCTGCCTTGCTGTTACGGATTTCCCCATGGATGTGCAACTGGCTGTGTTTTGTTGTGAAGTTGTAGGTGAATCAGAAACAAAACACTTCACGTCTTCTTTTCTTTCTTCCTTGCATCCATTTCCCTTCTACTCTTACTCTCATGAGTAATAGATTAGCATCTCTGTTAGCCCAGTCTGATTTCTAAGTGTCCCAGACCTATGAATTCATAGTCCAATTAGGATACCCATCTACCCAGGCATCATAGGAACAATGGAAGCAATAGAAAGGACGGGGGAGGGGGAGAGGGAAGAGGGGAAAGAAGGGGAGGGAAGAGACAGTCCCTCTTCAATCAGAAAGTTTCCCACAAATTACAAGCAAATTGGCTAAATTTGGGCAAAGCCATACCCAACTGCTAAGGAGGCCTGCATGTTCTAGAAGATAACACATTGACCTCAAAAATAGAGAAATGTAATAAAGGAGGAGGTAGCAAATAATTTTGAACATGGACAATTAGTGACCTTCCAAGTATTACCCATAGCTTGGGGCTGCGACAGTTTCATTCCTGTGTGACTACTTCATTTATTTCCCTCAATCTGTGAATCTCCAACACACCTTTCCTCATCTTTGTTTTCAGTTAATGGTGTTGATTCTTTTTTCATGAAGAATTGGAGCAATCAGAAGAATCATTTCACAAATTCCCATATGACATCTACCAACTGTGTCCCTATTCTGTACCTACGTCCTTGTTCCTAACAAGGGCAGTTTCCCCATTTGTACATTAAAGCTCTTTCCTTTTCACTTATTGAAAGGCATCACTCCATCTATTCTTTTCATCTCTCATATTTCATTTTCCTCAGCATAGAAAAATGCTGTAATTTCCCAAGGAAGTCACCATCCTCTCATCTTCCAATTGTGGTTCCATTTTTGTCACATTCCTTGAAGCAAAATCCTTAAAAGATTCATGGATATTTTGTGTCCTCAATTTTTCTCAACAAATTCTTGAATTCAAAAAACTATTTGCTTCTACACCAATTCACTGAAAGTCTTCCCATCAAAGTCTTAATAAAGTCCATATGCTCAAGATGGTGGTCAGTTCTCATTCCTCATCTTAATTGACTCAGCAGAAATATTTGCCACAATTAATTAATTAATCACTCTCTCCTTTTGGAGAGAGGGGCAAGGAACTCTCAAACATTTGACGTTTAATAATTGATAGCACAGATGACCCAAAGAGACAAAATTCAAGAAATTAGGAGCTATTCCTCTACCAACTATTATGTAACAAGTATGCACATTTTATAATAGAATACCTGTCTACATAAAGTAATTAGCTGAAAAAAGCATTTAGTTTTCTCTTGGATTGGAAAACAGTGTTCAAGATCTCAGTGCAAAATATTAGCAAACTTCAATACTTCTTAAGTTTTATTTTTTGGTATGGTAGATATTTTCTTCTCACTTTCCAGTTCTTCTATCCCATGTCATGAGATGCATGATGTTTTTCTCTTGTTTAGCAATGTGTGATCATATCATTAATTCTTCCAATGATTCAGTCAGGCATGGTCTGAAATTCATCTTGCATCTTGTTCAGCGATGTTTTCAGCATCAAAGTGAGCTCATCCCTGGTCTTGGGGCCAGTCTCACCATTTCCCTAGCTCCAAGCTTGGCAGTGATGTCTCAGATTATCAAAACTTCTCTGTGTCTATGTTGATGCCTCAGCTGCTGCTTCCCAACAGGATACTGACTCTCTCGTCTGTGACTTGGTTGCTTTGCTTAGCTTACAACACAACCTGTTAAGTTCTCTTGTCTTCTACCTTTCTTGCCTTTGCATCTTATTCTTTCTGCTAAATTATTTTCTCTCCTGACCTTTAAGTGTTACAGTGCTCCAAGGCTCAGTCCTCAATTTTCTTCTCTATTCTGTCTGTACTCACTTGCCAAGTGATATCTAATTTCGTGGTTTTGAATACCATCTATTTTCTGATGGCTCCCACATCCACAGGATTCCCCTGGTCCCTATCATCCACATTCAACAAACACCAGTTTAATACCTCTACTTGATTTTACTTCTTATGTAACATGTCCAAAACTAAGCCCCTGACCAAAATTGCTGCTTCTGCTATATTCACCACCTCAGTCAGTGGCAACTATTTCTTATTTTTTTTCTTTTTATTTTCTGCTTGAGAAGTTTATAGAAATCTTCAGGTAGGTGCAAGGAAAAACAGAACAGAGTGACACTATTAAGCCTCAACACTCGATCTCTTTATTACTTGTGCCACTAATTCCTATTATCAATTTTTATTATTTTTGAGTCACTCATTTTTAAAATCTTGTTTCCCTTCATTTTTGACTTTTGATCCAGCATTAGTCATGTTTGACATAAAATAATCACATGCCACGTTGCATTAATGTCTTCCGATCTTTGTTCTGCTTTTGTGTAGGAGTAGAATACACATATACATTATAAAACAAAAAAGTTTTCTTGCAATTAGATATTCTCATTAAAACATTCTTACTAGAGGTACCTAATTTGACTTACTTTTTAAAATGTCACCTGTCTTGAAGACAGCCCAAGGACAGGGGCTAGATGGTAAATTATGGAGGCTTAAGTGTCCACTGGAACCTCCGAAGCAATAGTCAACATCACCTGACCCAGCCTCCCAGGAAAACTTTTCTTCTAAGTCAATTTAATTTATTTTTTTAAAATTTATTTATTCTATTTAGGTTTACATGATAGCAGAGTGCATTTTGATTCATAATACACAGATGGAGCACAACTTTTCATTTCTCTGGTTGTATGTGATGTAGAATCACAACATACATGCAGTCATACATACAGCTAGGGCTGTGATGTCCATCATATTCCTCCATCTTTACTGTCTCCTGCCCCCTCCCCTCTCCCACCCCTGTGACCAAAGTTCCTCCATTCTTCCCGTGTCCTCCCCCACATTATGGATCAGCATCCGCTTATCAGAGAGAACATTCAGCATTTGGTTTTCTGAGATTGGCTTAGTTCACTTAGCATGATATTCTCCAACTCCATCCATTTACTTACAAAGCAACTATTTCTTTTCAGAGGTTTAGACAAAAAGTATTAGTATCATTCTGGACTCTTCTATTCCTCTCCCATTTCTATCTTTCCCACTTCACTTTCCAACTAATTTCCGAATTCATCACTTCCCAGTACCTTCACTGCTATCTTTGACCTGGGTCGGTGCTATTACTTTTTAGTCTATTCTCAGCCCAAAATCAAAAGAATGCAGTTCAACTCAAGTCATATCATTTTAGGACTCACTAAAAACCCCTCTGTGACTTTCCATCCCATTTGGGCAAAAAAGACAAAATCATTACTAGGAGCTACAACTCACTGTGTGACCTGGTGTCCGTCCATTGTCTTTCCTACCTCTTCTCTAGATACTCAAGAGAGGGTATGCCTTAGCAGGAAGTCCAGCCCATCCTAGCACTTCTTATTTCCTTCCTCTGCTTTACTTTTCTTTTTAGTTTTTAATACTATATAATGCAGTATATAATTTACTTATCTTGTCTGTTTTTCATCCCTTTCTTTAAAATGTAGGTTAAATTAAACAGAGATTTTTTTTTCTTCTTCTTCAGGTCACTGTCTGTTCTGTTTATCACCATATCCCAGTCCCTAGGAAAGTACTTGGCACATGATAATAAGAATTCAGTAAATTTGTGTGAAGAGAATAAATGATAGGCTGCCCTGAAGTCTCACAACGACTTAGCATTGCCGCATTAGTATTGTTCAAAATAGGCTCACACCTGTTCTTGGCTGTGTACCAAGAACATTCAGACCTAAGTCTCCCCAGAGTCTTCTTAACAACTGCTTCCCTGGAGTGTGTAAAGAACCTTATTATAAGAACAATACCTATATGGAGTGTGAAAATGAATTCAATAACAACATATAACAAAAGTAAGACCGCTATGAGGAGAATATATACATATATGAATTACATGAAACAAGACCTAAATGAATGGAAAGATCCTGTTCTCCTAACTCTAAATAAATACAAAATATATTAAAAGTCAATATATAAGCTAATAAAACTTCAACTGGAATTTCAGTGGTATCTTTTTGGGACTTAGTATTATTTTAACTTTTATGTTGAAGAAGGAATTTCACAGTGTTCCCTAAGAAAATAGAAAAGTAACAGAGAATATGGAGAGCCAAACAAATATAAAAATAGTATGATATAAAAGCAGCAATAGAAGAGACTAAGGAATCTAGAAACAGTACTAAGCATACAAGGAAATGTATGATAAATATGGCAATACACATATTTGGGCAAATATGAGATTCCAAAATAAATGAGATTGGGACCACCTGCAATCCATTCAAAAGAAACTCATAATTAAACACTCTATCACATAGCTTATGTTGAAAATTTTTCCAGATGCATCAATAATATAAATTTTTGAAACTAAAGTATAAGTTTTTAGAAGAAAAACTAGTAGAATATAGGTACTACATTGGCATAACAATAGCTCTTTGAAGCAGGGAGGGGGAAACCAAAAGCTAGAAAGGTAAACAATGTATAGATTTATGCAAAAATTTACTAAAATGGTTTAAAGAAATCATTAGAGACATTCAGTACAAACATCACAGCATTGCTTGGAAGGAGGATAGAGATACAATAACATGGATAGGATGTTAAAAAGAAAAGAATAACCTGTAAATACTAGAATACTTGAGTACACAAACCAAGCAGAATTTATGGAACATATTACATTTATACTATGAGTAATTGACTCTATGACTTTTTCTCAAAAAAGCAAAAGCTCAGCCAGGCACGGTGGTACAAGCTTGTAATCCCAACACTTTGGGAGGCTCAAACCAGAGAATCGTGAGTTCAAAGCCAGCCTTAGCAACAGCAAGGGACTAAGCAACACACTCTGAGACCCTGTCTCTAAATAAAACACAAAGTAGAGCTGGGGATGTGGCTCAGTAGTCAAGTACCCCTGAGTTCAATCCCCGGTACCAAAAAAAACCGCAAAAACTCCCAGGCTGATGTCTAGTCTCGCTTTAAGTGTAAAATATCTAATTTGGCATAACAATGGACTGCCTCAGTTCTTTTCAAAGGTGATGTTTCTCCCTTCAATATCCATCTGGAGCCTCTTGCACTGGGGCTTCTGACCTTCATGGATATTTGTTCTTCTTCTTTTTTTAATTTGTTCTAATTAGTTATACATGACAGTAGAATGCACTTTGACACATCATTCATAAATGAAGTATAAATTCTCATTCTTCTGGTTGTACGTGATATAGAATCACACTGGTTGTATAATCATATATGCACATAGGGTAATAATGTCTAATTCATTCTACTATCTTTCCTACCCCCAGGAGATCAGTAAGAACAAAGACTCCAGGACTAATGTTTGTTCATACTGATCTCCTCTCAACATTATAGTCACTACATCAGACTCCTCCATCCCTTGCCAGGTGGGGTTTGGAGTCAGATAAGAGATTCAGAAGTGTTCTTATTTTAACAACACAGTGTTTGAATGTAAATTTCACACAAGCCTTTGTGACTTTTGTAGAGATCCCTGTCCTTGGGTACGCTTGACCATCCCTGCCCTTGATATAGCAGCTCCTAAGAACAGAGATTTAATTTCAAATGTGTTTTGAGAGATTGAGTGGTTCTAGTCAGACCTCTTTAATAGCATCTAAGATAACATCCAATGCAGCTCCTTCTCACATGTGACCCATGTCTAGCTAAAAGATGAGCCAGGTGAGGACCATTGGCAATGGATCCAAAATAAACATACATAAAATTGGTACCAATCTCAGTAGGGAGAATTCCATTACTATTAAAATTGACAACATTTTTTATTGGAAATTTAAAAATGCTAGCTAAATAAGTTAGGAGAATTGCCATAGTAATAATTTTAACCTTTGATTCACCAATTACAATAACCAAAATTATGCTTTGATTAAGGAGGTATGTGGTAAATCAAGAAGTAGGGAGCACAAAGCAGGGAAGAGAAAGATTATTAATTAATTCTCTTGTAACCCACTTTCTATCCTGTAGAAATACCAGCTCTTGGTGTCTGGCTTCCTCCTGATAGCATTCTGTCTACCTGAAAGTTCCCCTCATGTCTGTTAGTGTCTGAATCCCATCCTTCCCTTAATCTGTAAAACACTTGGCTCATTCTGATTGCATAAACTATTAAAGAACAGAAATCCAATCCCTCTGGGTGTGGATATAAAGGATCACCAATAATGCCCTACAGATAGTGTTCAAAAACATTCTCTCTACCAAACAGTGGATCCCTTCTTCCTCAAATCCAGCTTCCCAGTTTCTTTGGATAGACGCATCCTCCCAAGACCTTTTGCACTCATCTTTGCTTAGACGTTCTAATCCAAGAATGCTAGTTATATCATTATTATTTCTACCTTAGAGATAAAATATGTTGAATTCAACCTTTATGTTAGGGAATTACTGAAGTGCATTCGCAGAATACGTCGTTCACACTTCTCCCAAATCCTACAAACACCCCTGCTTCTTAATTAAACACGTGCAAACCAACGGATCATAAATACATATGCACATCTCACCCAGAGTTTATACAGGGTGCTGTTTGGATGATCTAACATCCATTTTAGATAGTCAAAATGGTAGTGTTAGAGTTATTTAAGGAAATATGGCCACATTATTGGAATAGAGAGTTAAATCATGGGTGTAATGCTAGCAATCGATGACTTGAGGTAATCAAACATACTGAATCACGACTCAACAACTCATGTCAGTGTTTAAAAGCTTTGAAAACAACATTTCCTAATTATTTGACATGGCTCTCCAACATTAACTAGCATGGATGTTTATACATTTTCCTAATTTATTACCAAAATAATCAACAAACACAATAATATTCACATATCAGTATTTCCTAGAGATTTTAAGAAATTAATTACGAGAAGCAACACCTGACCAAAAAAACATACATGGACATGTTAAATTCAAATGCACTCCCACACTCTTAGATTATAAACATAAAACACTTCCTTGTGTTAAACTCTTCACATGAAAGTCTTCAATTTATTTCTTCCCATTAATGTGATTGCAAATCATTTTCAGTTTGTGAAAATCCTTTTAAAATATAATTCTTTAAGCTCATAGCCATGAAAATGCATGAATCCAATTTAATAAATGGCTCTGAATCTATTAAATGTCTATTGCAGCCCACGTTTATATTCATGGATAATGATAAATATGTATATAAATGTGGGTATCATTTACTTTTCTGATTGCAATCTGCAGCTAATAGACATGCTGGGTAGTGCATTACACTGTAGAAGATTCAAATAATTTTCTGGCTGTCTTCGTCTCTGTGGCACTGATAGTGAAAAATGAAGGAGTTCTTTCTTTGGTCCTCTAGGAGGTCAGCACTGCTTCAAGGAAGAGAGCAAGACAACCAGGTGCTAGAGGTAATGGCCAGAAAGCCAGAGGCAATAAGGGGCTGAGATCAAATTAGTATTCAGCCGACCAGTTCTCATCTCTTTCTCCCCAATATATTTCAAGTATATCTCGTTCAAGGTCATCAGGGGATTCGTGTGCAGAAAAATAAATGGGAAAGCCAAAGGGTCATGGTCCGGGCGCTGAGTCCCCTTGGCTCATGCTGGCAAAACTCACCTTTGTCTCACAGACACTATTAAAAGGCCTTTCACACACTCAACAGTTCATTTTTTAAAATGTCATTATTGAAGGAATTTTACACTTTAAAAATGCCAATCAAATTCTCTATTAACTAGATAAAAATGAGGCGAAAATGGTATATATCCGAAAACAGGTATCTTCTTTAACATACTTCTCATTCATTTTTGACACTTCGAAATCCCCACATTAGTATCTTTCAAAGCACTATGGCTCCTTTGAAGCTGACTTACTTGGCAATTTAAGGACCTGAGCCAATTTTTATGAGTGGAACATAAGCCCTTGACATCATCAGAATGATACAGTGTTCCTGCCGAGTAACTTAAATTAAAAAGTACTTGTCATAATTCTGGCTCACATTAGTAGAGCTGTCCTAATTAAATCTACTAGCAGTTCTGGTTTCCAAATTTCTGAGAGCCATTTGCCTCAGCTTTCTAGCTTTCTATGACAGGGCAAAAGCCTCCCATGAGATCATGCTGTTCTTTCCATGTGAATGGAATTTCTTTATTTTTCAAGTGACTGTGAGAGCAACAAAATCCTACCCTCAGATATTTGCTTTATCTCCACAAATTGCAAATAAACATTCTTGTTACTATCCTATTCTATTTGAGTTTATAGTTTAAAGAGCGGTTTTTCTGTCTCTAGGTGATATATAAACATTTCACTATAAAAAATGTTCTGGCTTAATCAAAATGAATCAGAAAAGAGGGCTTCGCCAGGAATTTTCAATCCTTCATCAAAAGTAGCACTGTCAAGGTTGAAAGCAAGCACTAATAATCCAATTTTCTGTTCTCAGTTCTCAGGCATTTCTCCCTGAAGTCTGGGTATTTATGCCAGTTTGAGCTCTCTTGCAATCAAAGGCACACAAGGGAGGGTATGATGTACTTAGAACAACTGATGGGATACCAGCCAGGACTTTGATTCTAATGGAAACCTTGCAAGAAGCGAAGTCTGTTTGCTTTCTGACACTCAAGAACGGAAGACAAAAACCATGTAATCATTTTTTAAAGATACACCGATATTTAAGTATATATCAGATTGAAAAATGACAAAGGTTCATCTTTGTTGGAATTGAGATGTATTTGATATCAGTAGTCATTTTCATTATATTTAATTTCATGAAGGATCACATGGCCTAGTCTGACCTTAGAAAACAAAGTAATCATGTAGTTTCTGATGGTGCAGCTTTGCTCGAAGGTAGTAATTGTGTAGACAGTGCCAGGTCTCAAGCAACAGTCTTTTCTCATGAAAATAACAAGACACCAAGCAAATCCAGTTGGCAAAGCCACTCCCAGCCTCTCTACGTAAACTAAGTTTCCAGCCCGGGCTTTTGCTTGAGCTCATAAGACATTGATGACAGTCTAAATAAGATTTCCACCTATAGTTTCCTTATTCTTAACAAAGATATTCAGGTCAATGGTCTGAAATAAAGCATGTGTTCAAAGTAATTAGAAAGAGTTATATATAGCTGAGAAAAACCTGGTTGAGTTAAAGAACTAGACAATTTTGCAAACCTTGTGTGTGTGTGTGTGTGTGTGTGTGTATCAAAACATACCATTAAAATCAAAAGATGTCCCTTTCCTTGTGGTCCTGAAGAATTCTATAGGATTTCATGCTAAAACATTTTACAATATGAGTTCCTTTCACAACTTGAGGTGAGTATCCTGGCACCTGTTAAATCCTTTTTATAGTTTTATAGTTTTGCCAATATTCAATTTACATAAGGGCAATTAGACAGGATTTCTAGATTTTACCACCATGCAACAGTTGTAGAATATGCCACTTTTTCTGTGCTCAACCTCAAATGAAAATATTGTTGAGAAAATACATAATTTTTTTTTCCTCCCACAAAAGACATTCTTTACTGGAAGTAAACTTTTTTTAAAGGAACACATGAAATTGTCTATCACCATGCTCCATGTAGGATGATATCCAATATAGAGTTTGTGTTAATGAACTTTCTATTACTGTAACAAAATGCCTGAGTTAACTAACTTGTAAAGAGACAAGTTTTACTTAGGCCCACGGGTTTAGAAATGCCAGTTCATGATTGGATAGAATCATTTCTTTTACACCTCTGGTGGGGTGAGCGGGATGGAACAAACGGCTACCTCAGAGCCACGAAGCACATGAGCCAAAGGAAGAAGCCAGGTCCCTTGATTCCCTTTGAGGGTCACACCTCCAATGCCCTAAGGACCGTGCACTGAGCCTCATCTCTTTTGGTTCTTAATAGCAGAGACCAAACTTTTAAAATGGCCTTCGGGAGACACTCCATATTCAAACTATAGAAGAGGTCTTCCTTTCCCACCCTCCCTCCACTGTCTGTCCTTTCTTCATCCTGAAATGCTCATTAAACACTTCCACGTTCCAATTATTTCTGTAGATGGTAAAGATTAAAAGGTGAGAAAATAAAAAAAAAATTAATTCCCACGCATGAGGTTTAAACTTTGCAGTGGACACAACTGAAAAACAAGATCACTAAGCAAAAAATAAGTGAAAAATGAGTGACAAGAAGAAGCTAAATGGGAAGCACTAGGTGAGAGCTGAAGTTTCAATGTGCATGGTCAAGAAAGGCCTGCACGGTGGCGCACGCCTGTAATCACAGCACTTTGGGAGGCTGAGACAGGAGGATTGCGAGTTCAAAGCCAGCCTCAGCAACAGCAAGGTGCCAAGCAACTCAGTGAGACCCTGTCTCTAAATAAAACACAAAATAGAGCTGGGGATGTGGCTCAATGGTTGAGTGCCCCTGAGTTCAATCCACAGTGCTAAAAAATAAAATAAAATAAAATAAAGTAACCTGAAGCACAAGAGTAGTGGGATATGTTTGAAAAACAAGCATTCAAGGGAGGGAACATCAAGTGGAAAAGCAGAAGGCAGGAGCATGCCAGATGTTCTCAGTGCAGAGTGAGGACAGATGGCACAGCAGAACAGTCAAGGCAAAGTATCAGAGATGAGGTCAGAGAAGCAGGTGAAGAAACCTGGACTGTGCTGGCCTCCGGCTGCATGTGAAGGACTCCAGCTCTCCTGAGAGAGATGGGAACCCTGGGGGGCTGTGGGCGATGGAGGACACCATCTGACTGTGTCTGCATGTTGGCTACGAGCTGAGGATGGAACGAAGTGGGCAAGAGGAGAAGCAGGCAGGCCACTGAGAAAATGATACAGTGGTCCACGCAGGAGACCGGCATGGTTTAAGTGATGGGGTGGCAATAAAGTGGAGAGAGTGTTTGGACTCTGTGTAATCGAGGTTGAAGTCCGATGCTTGGTTGAGTATGGGGTGTAAGGCTAACGTGGCAGGAAGGACCGGAGGCAAAACTCGTGAAAGAATGCAGTTGTTATTTACAGGAAGAGCCTCGTAGGGGTGAGATGATGGGAGAACATATTTAGAGGTTAAATTATCTGTCCAGCATGAAATGAACAAGCCACATGGAGATTTGAGGGAAATAAGGGGACTTGGCCTCATGTCCTTTGATCATGCTGAGCTTTTTCTAAACATCATGGCTTCCAGTACAAGAGGAAGATTACTTGGAATTTTTTATAACCCTAATGTCATTATTTGAATGATCTACAATCTTTCAAAAGCACAGGTTTACACGCTCTAATACATAAGGTAAGATTATCTCATGTGATTCCAGGAAGTGGATTGACTAACAAAATTTCCAAAATGGTACATTTAGGTACAATATTCTCATATACAGTCACTTTTGAGTTTCAAGTGGAGGTAAAATTTAACTATAGACCATTAATTTACAGTAGTGAACTTGGATTATTTTGTTTCTGTTCCTTCATACATGGACTAAACTACTCTTTAGTTATTTTTATTGGGTTAACAGTAATCATTCCTTTAGTTAACACTTTTACCAAGACAGAATTCCAGGTTCTGTTTATAAATCACAAGGAAACTAAGCTACAAGAAATAAAGGAACAAAAATACTAATCTAGAATGACATATCCTCCTGTTATGCAGAAAACACCTTTGATCCTGCAACAAAAATTACATTGTTGTCACAGCATGGCTTCTAGATATTTTGATGTTGTTCAGTCTACGTTGTATAAAAGTTTAAAGAACAATGGAAAAAAATGCTCTGTGACTTCTAAATCGAAGTGTCAGACTGCAAAGATGTCTTTTTATTTAATTGTTCCATAAACTAACTGAAAGGAAGTAAGGAAAGGCAGATGGAATCAACCTATGATATACATGCAATCCGAGTCATGCCATTAATGACCAGGGAGAAAGCAGGTTCATATTGCTATTTATACCAAAAAGGAGGAAAAAAACACATCTCAGAACATAGCCAGAGAATTCTACAGCTGAACTCTTGCTAACAGAGCCCCATACACACCTGAGCTGGTTTGGTTGGATACAGAAACAAGAACAATCTGTGGAACAGCAATCGGAACACCATGCAAGGTGAATGAATAATGCCTCTCATGATTTTTCACCAGGGGAAACATTCAAAGAGCTTTCAAAGTTCAATTATAAAAGGAAATACTCATAAAACACATGTGCCCTTTTCCCAGTATCACTGAACAAAATAATTGAAAATTCTGAAGAAAGTAAATTTGGGTCTTATATTTTATACTCAGTCAATGATCAGTCATGTGAAGAGGTGGATAATAATCGAAAGATTGGCAAAGTTTGGGAATATTTTATGTCGCCAGGTATTTTCTTCTCAAAGCATAAGAAAGATTTGGGAATAAGAAACTATGAATATAACCCAGTGATAGAATTCGAAGACATCCCAGAAAATGAGCTGAGCAGAAAGCAACTGATTGAAATTAAAATGCACAGACAGAGGGCTTCCTGAAGGAGCTCTTCAGTGTTTTCTTTCATCTAGGGAAGATGGGATCATGAGGGAAGAAAGATCTCACAAAAATGAAAGGGACACTAGTGGATCAGAGGATGAAGATCCAGGGGAGAGGAAGGGGAGGTTCTGGGCAATGAAAATGAACAATTGTGTTATAGGCAAGTACGAATACGTCACAACAAATCCCACTAGTATGTATGATTGTAATGTGCCAATAAAGTAATTTTTAAAAAGAAAAATCATATCCATCCAAGTTATTTAATTTAGATATTAGAAGATATTAGAGGTAAAATTAAGAAGATGTGTGTGAGATCATTATGTTAAGTGAAGAAAGCCAGGCCCAGAAAGTTACCTATCACATGATGTCACTCACAGGCAGAAGCTAAAGCAGTTGATCTCACAGAGGTTGGAACCAGATCAAATAGTGGTTACCAGGTGGGGGAAGGTAGAGGTATGAGGCAGGGATGGGAAAAGGTTGATCAATAAGCAGTAAGGTATCGTTAGGAGCAAAGAGTCCAGGCATATTATTGCACAGCAGAGTAACTATAGATAATGATTCCACACTGGGCATTTCAAAAAGGCAGAAGAAAAGTTTTGAAAATTTTCACCTGAGAAAATTGATAAAGGTTTGAGGTTATAGGAATGCTTAACCTGATTTAAATTGTATGCAACGTTTCATATAATTCAAAGCAATACGCAGTACCCCATTAGTATGTGTATTTTATATGTATCTGTTAAAATGAATTTTAAAAAAGAATAAAAAAAGACAACCATCAGTTGTAAAAAGCATGAAATGTGATTTGTGGTCAACAAGCAAATTTACTTCTATTTGTACCATCTATTTAAACTTTTCTCAAAAGGAACAATCTGTCCTGTGCTAAACTGAAAACTCCAGTAAGCCTACAACCTTCTCCCTTCTTGAAGTACGAGAAGCTGCCCCTGAAGCTCACAGTTGGTTTGTATATTTGTTTGATGCTGGGGCTCAAACCTGGGGCCTCGCACACACTAAACACACACTCAACGACTAAACTATGCCCAGCCCCAAAGCACCATAGTTTTAATTTATTAATTCCAGTCCCATTGTGATAATTATCTGACTTTGTCTTTGCATTAAAGGTTCCCCACTGTGGGTTCTAAGTTAAGGTAGAATCCAGGAGAAGCCAGGTGAGTGGTGACTTCTCTTCCTCCCCAACCTCCTTCACTAGTTGCAGTATCGACTACCAGACTCTCAGCAAGAGAAAGAAAAGAGATTAGAAGGGGTCCAAGTAATGTACTGATGTAAGCCAGCTTCTTTCTCTGCACCAGGAGAAGATTAAAACTGTTTTCTCCTCAAGCCACTGTTGAGGACTCCAAGAGATTACTGCTGAATTCTTCTCTCTGGCTATTCCATTATCTAGATTACACTAGATTCATGTTCCTGGTGGTCACTTGCTCCTGAGCTTCTTGCAGTACTGTTCCTGATTCTTTCTTCTGAGTTCTTCTCACTACACCAGACAGTTCTATTGCACAGGATTCAAGAAAACTTTACATCAAATTATTTTCCTGTTTTGTCCACTTTTTGTCTATAGGAATTAACACATCTTTTATTTTAATGTTTTTTAAATGCACAGGACATGCATTTCAAATGTTATAAAGTTCCTCTAGACACAATGACTTTACCCTGCTTATCTGACTCCACCTGTAGTGTTAAGCAAATCCCCAGATCAAAGGAACCATACAATAGACATCAATAACTCAAAATATTGATTATAGGACACATGATCAATCTTAAAAGTTGCATGCTTACATAAATATTTGGCCTTTAACTTATCATTAATATAATATGTCTTCCAGTAGTCAATTTCTATATGAATTATTTAAGACTCACATTGTTATTTTGGTGGGTTGACCTTGTGTGTCTGACACTAGTCTGTTCAGCCATCTGAAGAAAGATTTTATGGGTCAAGGTGAAGCTCATTTTATTCATTTGGAGATAAAAATTTATACACTTTACTTACACAAATTTAACTTAAGTCCAACTTTTCCATGAACTGGTTAAAAATAAAGGATTTACATATTAATTTATCCATTTTTCTCACATACTTTACTTAATATTATACCATGATTATCTATTGCCAACCTACAACATAAATGCTTATAGAATGATAGTTCTTAAAAGTTATTTTAGAAAATATTTATGCCAAAAGAAATATCGACATGCACAAAGTCAGATAGTAATTAGTAGGAAAACTTAGCTATTTCAATTCTAGCACAGTTTTTTTTATCACATGTTCCCTTATTAACATGTAAAACACATACATATCAAAATTTACTTGGGAAATTGCTCCAAAGATAAAGTAGAATTTTGCAACCTTAATTAGGTGGAGGCCATAAGACATTAAGTCATAATTAGGAATGCCAAACTCTAGAAAACAAAAAGGAACAATAATCCAAAGGTCAAAAGCAGATAAGTTATGTCTTAGGGTTGAGGAGGAGATGTAGAAAATGGCTGTGGATCACAAAAAAAAAAACCCCAAAATCACTTTAAATAAGAACCAATGGAAACATGCACAGAGAAACAAAGGGGTTGAAAATTTTGCAAGGTTCATCTTCAGAAGAAAATAAATGAAGGAAGAAAAATCTGACAGAATAAAAAGGAATGTTAGAAAAGATGTTGTTGCAACTTGATTTTATGTGTAACTAAATTATGTGAGTACCACTAGAATTGAGTCTTTCTATAGTTTTTAATATGTTCAATATTTTATCATTTTTCTTATTCCCTATTTCCCACATACTTCTTAGAAAAATCATGCCTTACATATTGTAAAAGATGTCAGATTCATAATGGAGTCACTGGTATCAAACCCTGACAAATGGAGCCAGGGAAATCTAGGGAGAGAGGCCTCTCATGCACAATTTGCCTAATAACAGAAATTTTCCAAAAGGACAGTGAGCAACTCAAGGCCAGATTTTGTACAAAAGCAGGTGTCCGATGCTGTTCTCATAGGCTCTGACAAAGGAAATAGCCTTCTGTGACATTAAGACTAGGTTTACCTATTAGCAGCAGCCACTTGCCAGAGCTCACAGGCACTCACCTAACACCCAAATTGCCAAAGAAGTTTCAAAACACCTCATGTAGCTTTTTCTCTTTCCTCAGTAAAACTTTAACCTTTCTTTTTTCATTTGTCCTACCAGAGACCACTCTAGACTATACAGCCATGCGATATTTTATTATTCTCCAAAGTCATTTTGCATGGAGATTTACACCTATTTGTTTGGCTATGCCAAGGCCTGTTTCCATACCAGCAAAAGAAGTCTATGTCAGCACTTTATCCCACAATGAATCTTGGCAAGAAGAACGTTCAGATGTTTAACAGTTGATGTGGTTAGGAAACAAGATTGAGCTACAGAAACTTTACACTAGAAGCCACACTTCTCATCCCAGCCCTGAAGATAACCACCTGTGTACAGATTAGTTGTATCATCTCTGTTCCTAGGTTTCTACATGAATAGACATTTCATCTCTGGTTGGCATAGATGAAATCTAATGCTCCCCACCGGTTTCCCTTTCAATGAATTTACTCATTGAATACATGACATCTTGGTAGACCTTAAAATTGATTAGGTAATGTTGATCTTTTGCAAAAAGGACAGTTTTAAGTTTGTGTATACATGTGTGTATGAAGTGGCTAGCACTTTTTCCCAACGTATTTCCTACATTTGCAAAATTTACCATGTTAGATACTTCCTTGTTAAAAATAAGTTAGAATATTTATATTTGATAAGGCAGAGAAAAAATTTTGTCCTTTTCACTTTTAATTTTCTCTCTGTGTCCTCACCATTCTCTGATTATCTTCATTTTCCTTGACATAGTTTTAAATTCTGTCATGGAGATGATCTATTTGCTACTTCTTCCAGAATTTATTTAATATTTTGTCAAAGTTCAATCATTATATTTTACACTTATTTAAATGTCACATTTAAAAAAAATAGTGGAATCAGGCTCAATGGTACACACCTATATTCCCAGAGGCTCAGGACAGTGAGGCAGGAGCATCACAAGTTTGAGCCCAGCCTCAGCAACTTGACAAGACCTTAAGCAACTTAGTGAGATCCTGTCTGAAAATTTAAAAAAAATAAAAAGGGCTGGGGATGTCACTCAGTGGTTAAACATGCCTGGATTCAATCCTTGGTACCAAAACTATATATAAATAAGTAAATAAAAAATAAATGGTGGTAAAAAAAAATTAAAATCTAAATATCAGAAATTCATTGCCCATTTCTCTGCCTATAAAATCGCAACCAACTAGTGCCTATTTCACTAGGTAGTTTTGAAGATTAAATGTGTGTGCATGAAAAGAACTTTAGCACAGCAAGTAACACTCCATAAACATTGGCTTTTCCCATTCTTTAGAGTCAGACAGGATCCATTTCTAAAATATGGGGTTAGTATCATATTACTGAATTCTCAAAAATTCAGAAAAATATAGCACCTGGTATCCACATTCTGAGACATTACCAGGGCCTTTCACAGTACATGTCTCTTAACTGCCCGTGTTATTGTCTTTTTCCATGAGAAGTTTCCATTTGCCCTTACCGTCATGTGTAGAAAAACTTGAAAGAAAGAGAAACATCTTGCCTGTCTCTGTGCTAACTACCAGAGCTTTCTTCATTGTCAACTTGGCCTTTCATAACAAAGAGAAACCAGTCTTGAGCAGATTTGGCTTCAGCTAATTACTAAGTATGCCTTCCTTGGGTTCTTGCTCAGAGGAGGGCAATAGTCAGGAGTCAGTGTTCACTTTTCCTTGGCAGTCACAGCCAGCTACAGCAACTACTAATTGGCAGGTCTGAATCTGGCTGGGAAGAGATTTTACCTGACTAGCTCAGCTGAGAGCCTCGGGACTTCTTAAAAGCAAACTCACGCTGTGAGTTCTTACAGCAAGTCCAGGATTTAACCAAAATGCTAGAGATTGTCACTGGCAGGGACACGGTAAAAGGTTCAAGACTCTGGAATTTTCCACTTCATTGCCTGTGCAAGTGACAGTATGCTCAGCTGCCCACTGCTTACCAGGGTTGATAATTAACATTTCGGCTTCAGTTAATTTTAAAAAATTGACCAGAAAATGAAAACTTGATTAGCATGACATAAGTGGACCAACCTGTTCATGAGGAAAGAAAATTTAGTTGAATATATGTAAATGAAGTGATGAAAACATCCCAGCCTCCCAAATTATACTAAAAACACATACAAAAGCAGGTATGAATCTATGAGGATAATTCACATTTTACACACTTTCACACAAATGTCCCCAAGGCCTGTAGAAGCATAAATTCAATTTCATGGACCTCCTCCAAGGACATGTTTATTGCTGTTTATGAAAACAGAGGAGGAAATTGAGACATAAATCGGGAATGATCCAAAATTAGTTAGGTTGAGCATGAAAGATAGAACTCAGTTCCAAGCTCTAAGCAATAAACCTCATCCATATCTTATTTAGTAGTAAAGATAAAAAGGAAAAAGTATAGTAAACTCATTTCTATGAAGTGAATTACTTTATAAAGTACATTTCAAAGTTTGTCATGGTAAAGATTGATAATTTGTAAAACAAAATCAAGCTGGAAAAGTGTTTCTTGTGTTGTTTCAATCTGGTTAGCCTGCTCTTTCTTTCCAGCAAGAATCCACTGAGCTGTGCGCATACCAAGGCACTGCCCTGTGATGAGATAGTTGAGATTGCAGTCCAGGCAGGAAGGCTTTGCCACTCATCTGCACAAAGAGCACTCCAGCCCCCAAAGCAAAAAACATCTCCATATCAGACAGTGATTAACTGTGAAATGATGGCTAGAATCACTGAAGTTCAGATAGGAAGGAGGTACCTGGTGCTGATGTCATTTAAGTGAGGGTTTTGAAGAAAGAAAGGATTGAACAGGTTCTTGCAGAACTTGAGAAAGAAAAAGGTAGAGACCAAGAAAAGAGTGCCAGTAAAGGGACTAAGCAGGCAGAAATGAAAAGTGCGTGTTCAAAAGACAATAAACAGACCTGTGCCAAGTTTGTGAAATCAGCGGAACCAGTTGGGAATCTCATTATTGGAAATCTACAATTTTATATTATAAAGCATACATTCTCAATTACTTAATTTCCAAAGTGATGTAAAGCAGATCTTTGCTTTTACCATGTCTTTCAATTCAAAGAGCATCAAGGGTTAAACTCATTCCTTGAACATTTTTATACAAAACACAATATTTCAAATCAATTGTTTTCACCAGCTGTCTGAGGGTTTTTGAAATGAGGTGAGGTCGTTTCATTTCTCACACCCTGCCTTGTTCACGAAATGCAGGAAATCTCATTAAGGCCTAGGTGTCCCAAGAAATTAAATCTAAGAATGTGGAAAGAGATATCCATAATGAATATTTTCCACAGATTTTAGCTCCAACTACACAGATGTGGCCCTTCAAAGTGGTTAAGAATTGGGATTCCAGAGTCACAGGAGGCAACCCCAAGCTGTCAATCAGCTGTATGACCTCACGCAAACCATTTCATTTTTGTAAGCCTCTGTGCCGTCATCTGCGAAATGGACATAAGGCGTTCCCTCACTCTTGAGGTTTGTTCACTTATTTATTATTTTTCAAGTAAATACTGAGCACATACTCATGCTAGGGAGCACTCCTGGATGCTGGGGATGCTGCAGAGAACAAGATGAGTGTGTTTGCAAGATGAAAAGAAGATAAAACCTGCAACACACTTGGCAAAAATATTAGGTAATAATGATCAAAAATGTTGTCTGTTACACGTTGCCACAGATCTTCAGACTTGGAGCAAGTTCCTTAAGCATACTGAGCCACAGGTTTCTTATTCTTAAAACAAGAAAAATAGAACACAGTGCCACAATACACATGGGCATTTGGTATCTCCTTGGTATGCTGGCTTCCTTTCCTCTAGTTGTATACCCAAAAATGGAACAGCTGGATCATATGGTAGATCTATTTGGAGTTTTTTGAGGAAATTCTGCACTGTTCTTCACAGTCTTTACATTCCACTAACAGTGCATAACGTAGCTCTACACACAATAGTTAAGACATGGAGTCAGCTTCGGTGCCCATTAACAGACAAATGGGTAAGGAAGATGTGGTATATAAACACAACAGAGTAGTCTTCAGTCACAAATATAGAGTAAGATCCTGTCACTTGCAGCAAAATGGGTGGAATTGCATGACAGTATGTTAAGTGAAATAAACCCAGTTCAGAAAGGCAAATGTCCCATGTTCTTTAACCTAGAAAAAGCTGAAAAAATCAACAATAGAAAAGTGACTACTAGAGATTGCAAATGGGGCCGGTGCAGAAAGGGAGGTTGGATTTGATCAGTCCATGCTCTATGCATGCTCAGAAGGATCACACCAAATCCCATTCATATGTGCGATTAGTAGAAATAAATAATTAGAGAAAAAACATACAAAAAAGAAAAGGAACAGGAAAGAAAAGAAAATCACAACACAAGACGTCATAAACCTTTCCCAGCTTCCACATGCCTGATTCTGGGGCTGACAAGCTCTCTTGAATCTTCTGAGATACACAAGCAATGAAAAGGGAGAAGAAAACAATCCCATTGATTCACAGGAGTGGAAAGGTAGAAGAAGGGTCAATGCAATAATTTCTATACTTACTGGTTTTGATATTAAAAATGGAGCATATTACTATAACACCAGAATATTGACAAAGAAAATGGGATGATACAGAGCACAGGCAATATAATGGTGTACGATTGGGCTTCTTCTTATTTTTTATGATTTTATTTTAAAAACTGGGCAACCTTGGAGGCATCTATATGACAGACATAACTAGACTGCGGAACAGTTTGTCCAATTCCAAGTTCTAGAAATTCCAGGCAATTCATATCCTATCAACTTATAAATGTAGCCACATCACTGAGGAACACGGTTTGTCGTCCTACATGAAGTCTGTGGTCATTCAATGGTCCAATCACAATCAGACTTGACAAAGAATGTTCTTTACATCTGCAGCTGGAAGTTTAGTGAGACACTCAGAAGACTCATTTCAAGCCAACTAATTAATTGATTAGTCACTTCATGAAAATGTGCTGTTATTAATTCAGCACTGAACTTTGAATTAATGATGTAAATGTTAATTTATGATCTGAAAAATAAGGAATCAAGAGGACTTCATTCAAGATGCATCCTGTTTTTAGAATGTGGAAAATAAGTGTCATCATAAAAATCTTAGAAATGGTAGATGCTACTATTTCTCCAGGAAATGCTAAACCAGGAAATTTATTTTATGATTTCATTCAATCTTTACAATAACATTGAGTTAAGTATTATTCTGTCTGTACTTTAGAAAGTTATTTCAGAGAGTTTCAGTAACTTTCCCAAGGTCACACAGCTAGCAAGCAGCAGATGGAGCCTGGAAATTGTCACTCCTTTTTGTTAGTGATGGGTGCCAGATGACTATGCTAGAAATTCTTTAAGTATAAAAGCAATTCAAGAGAATATAAATGAGTCATCCTTGGACTTGTTAGCACAGAGACCTTCATTTTCTGCATTTACATTTCAAAAGACTATATGATAAAGAAATCATTTGCTATTGCTAGATAAGTGCTTCTTTAAGCAGGAAATTCAGAACCCATTTAAAAAAAAAGAAAGAAAATATACCAGCTCTAATTTCCTGTCTATATTAGATAGCCTCAAAAGACACTTAAAGTTCTTTCTGCCTTTGAAAGTAGGCTGCCCAGCATTTCTGCAATTTCCAAGAGTTTGCATTTTAAATGAAACAGTTGCCTCTTTGACATAAACCAAGGTATTCCATAAATCATAAAAAAGGAAGGCTCTGTTTTGTTTGTGTCCATATTACTAATAATTTCCTGTATATTCTGGAAAAAGACATACATACATATATATAATTTTTTGGTCTATTTCCCCCACTAGAATTTGCCTATTTTGAAGTGAAGCTTTTTTGGTCTGTTTTATTCAGTATCCTCAGTGCCTAAAAAACGTCTAGAATAGTGGATACTTACTATCTGCATGCTATTTAGTAAATGAAAAACTGAATTGATATGACTGGAAATACTTTGAAAAAATTGCTAGCTAATCTCTTTTAGGTTGTCTTAAAACTGTCATGTAACTCAGGAGCCAAGTTCTTCTGAACCAGTTATCACACTTACATATCTAAAAAGTTCACATTTTTTAATATCCAAGAAGAATATAGTATTGTTCCAAGTATTTTATTCCTCAGGAAATCAGACGAACTATAAGTCTTAAATGATTACTGAGATATAGACTATATCCAGGACAAATCTTCAATTGTAATGGTTTCTCCTTTCAAAGTCTGCGTTTTATAGATTTGTATATAATGTATGATCCACCTGCTTTCAAATACAAGCAGCAACAGTTTAGCACCCAAAGAGCTTAATCAATCTCTGGACAGATTTCTCATTTTCCAACTCATCTTTTTGCTTTATCCTAAGAAGCCCTCGAATGGTCTTAAAGTTACTAGAATCCCTTAATCTACTCCCTAGAGACAACAGACTTGAAGATTTGTGTGGCAGCCTGCTTACTCTCTGCCTGTCTGCCCAGGGGTTGAACTTGAACTGCAAAGATAGCTTAGTCCTTTTGGTATTTGAGGATTTATGGTAGGGGCAGCTATTTTTTCTCTCCCCTAATTTCCCCTTCAGTCTATTTAAGAAGACTATCTAGCCTATTCAAAGAATTTCTTAGAAAGAAAACTTAGGCTTTCTCCCTCTGCCCTAGAGAAGAATAGTAACTGTAAAAATTAAAACAGTCCTAACTGCCCTAATAGATAAACCTTCAAATATTAGGGACAATCTGACCCAATAGAAATCTCTTTTTCCCTCACATAACAGCCCAAGGCCTTTTGAGGTGAAACAGCAGATTTTAAAAATAATTAAAGCATTTAATTGACTATTAGCTAGATTGATTTGTTGAATATTTGCTAAAGACTAGTTCTTTAAGCTGTGACACACGATAAAACCCAAATGGCAGTACCTCATTGTTTACTTAGCTTCTGTACTTATATTTTACAGAGGACAAAAATACTGTAAGTTGTAAATCGTCAATACATAACTGTATTGTACACAAATCTGTGACTGGTAATGTCATCTTGGAGGCACAAATAAAGTTTATTTACTATTAAAAAAAACAGTTCAATGCCGTAAGACCTGACTATAAGGAAAGAGTTTGTTTTAGTGAAGTGATTTCAGGATATGGATCTTCGCATGTGGGAGGGCTCCAACTTTTGTTAAGGTCTTGGAGACCACACATCCAATTAGCCAATGACTAAAAGAAAGAAAGGGCAAATGTGCCGAAACATGGCCCCAAATGGGTCTGCATCCTCCCAAAGAATATTTTATTTTATTTTATTTTATTTTATTTTTTGTAGTGGGGATTGAACCCAGAGGCACTTAACCACTGTGCCACATCCCAAGCCCTTTTTTATTTTTATATTTTTTGGAGACAGGTCCTCGCTAAGTAGCTAAGGGTGGCTTTGAACTTGCAAACCTCCTGCCTCAGCCCTCAGCCTCCTCGACTGCTGGGATTACAGGTGTGTGCCACCATGCCTGGCATTGACTAATATTCTCTTGGTGAATAATTAGTTAAAAAGACACACTTAGAGGCAAGGAGTGGACTGGAACACACAGCCTTTAGCTGAGAACCTCCTCAATAAGGAAAGTACACATGAGTTTTTTTCTTTTCTTTCTCATTTTTTTTTTTTTTTTTTTTTGGTGGATGAGTGGCCTTGACCCCACTTTCCACCACGAGGGCAGATGCACTTTGCAGGCGCCTTGCCTCTGTGCGATTCGGTCCTCTGCTGTGGGAATTCCACCTCCCAATTCTCTAGCATGTTTTGTAATAAGCCCTGGGGAGACTATTCCCATGCTGAGTAGACTTGCAGGTTTCCTGTTCCCCACCCAATGACAAGTTGAATAAGATCAGTTCACATGGAACTGAAATAAAATGTCCATTTGGGGCCTCAAACTCAAGCCCATTTTACCGTCTAGCTTTACCAAAAATGCATTTGAGATCTTGCCAAGTTTTCTTTTGACAGATGATTGATAGAAAGATATGTATTATAAATTGCTTCAGAATTTAGTAAAAGGAATAGTCCCACAAGGCCCCATGATTAAGTTGGGGGTGGCCAAATTGATCTTATTAATTTATCTTGAAACAATGTCTCTTGTTTGAGCTAAGATTAACAAGAAAGCAGTTTGAACATCTTAGAAAAGAAAAATATTAAATCTTTAAGCTTCCAAATGATTTGAATTACTGATATTTAAATAGGTTACCAAAGATAAACCTAAAACTCAAGTAAACACTAAATTTTTCATGGAGAAATATTTGTGTACCATTGAGCCTGAGGCGAGCCACTTTTCAGCCCCCCGGAGTAGATTTCCTAACATGCTTCACCTCTGAGCTTGGAACAGACTGTCTCTAGAATGTAGTAGCCTCTATCTAGGTGACCACCAGACACCCTAGGTTCTTTTTAGTCCTGCCTCCATACCACGGTCCGTCCTGGCTGGTCTTTCAAAGTACCTTGGGTGGAATTTCAAGGGAAAAAGGAACAGCTCTCCAAGGATGTACTTGGGTGGCCTGGCATGGAAGACAGAGATAGATTGTAGAGAGAGCCCAGCAACCAATATTTCCCAGTGATCCATTTAAATACAGCCACAGCTTGAGTACACAAGGAGTCGGACTCAGCTCTCTGGCGGGCTGGTGCACAAGCTGCTTCTAACTGGCTGTGGAGGATCTGGCTTACTCAGAGCCCAATATGAGTGAGATATTATGTGTGGGTTAGAAAAAACATTTTAAGGCATGTGTGGCCTCCTCCCTTCTGGCCGTTGTAGTCAATGTTTCATTCATGGAAACTAGTACAATCTTGTTGGGTTTTAACTTCTCTGTCAACATGGAGTCATTTCTGACATGACTGTGTAGCAATTATTTTCTTCTCTCTTTTTGTTCTACAATAATGACATTTAAATTCAATTGAATGCAGATCTGAATATAGTCGCACTGTACTTTCTGGCAGAGGAACCTCACATGTAATATAAAAGTGATATTTATACACATAAGGTTGAATAGAATATAATCAATAACACCAAATGGTGATTTTATCAAGAAAATTAACCACAAAGGTCTCTTGACAGTGTATGATTATTTGAACAGTAGGACACTAGTAAAAAAATGGTAAAAGGAGAGATATAGTTCATTGCCTACATCCCATTTTAACTTTCATTTGAAATAAATAATCTGAACAACTCAACAATTAAATAATTGACTTCCAACAAGTCTCATATTTGAAAATTTTAATAGATCACTAGATAGGAGCAATACATTATGTAATCCTGGAAGTTTCTAAATGTTCAAAATGGGGTAAAATTTTATATTGTCATTTTAGCAGGACTCTCTTCAGGTTGTAGATATCTGTCTATAGAATCATGTGTGAGGCCAAGTTGGTTCTTCTTACTTTTCAAGAGTTAACTATTAAAGTTTAGTACTTAGAAAAAAAGTAAATGTAAGTGGACTCTATGTCGTATATTTAAATATCGACCCTATTGTAGTGAGCAACCTATGACCAGAACTTACAGAATGAAGGACAATTACAACAACCACATCCATCCCTTGGAGATGAAATGAGTATTTAAGTCTGAGGAACAGTGAATCTTTCTTCTCTCTGCTCCCCAAAGGCTGTCGTGGGGGAGGAGACATAACTTCAGACATGGGTTCCCACACCTCATTCTTGAAACTGTAAGCTAAATCATCGCTTCTCCTCCCCCAGTCCCAGAAAACAGCTGCATGTGTTCAAAATTCGCATAACATCCAAACTAGCAAGTTCCCAAAATTGCTGGATTTAGGGGCAAGAGTAGGAAGAGGGGCTACAGAGAGAGCAGAAGTTGGGGATTCTGCATCCCAAGCATGTTTTGGGGGAAGAATAATTGAATTGAAAAATAATTGACCAAGGGGTGAGTGGCTGAAGTTAAATCACTGTCCCAGCAGCTAATCCAGCAAGACTGAACACTGGACAAGAAAAATCTCACTACCCAGAGCCCATTGGGGTAGACAGTCAATGCCTGCTGAGGGAAGGGAACTATCTGAGGAAAGGTCTTCACATGGTCTTTGGAAGAACCTGCAACATGCTCCAGAAAGACCTGGAATTTGGGTCTCAGTCATTTTTGTTAAAGTGAGAATCTGTAACACCCAAATTAGGTAAGGGCAGCCATCTTCTCAGAGATAGTTGCAAAAGCAGTTTCTGTTTGCTCTCTCTGTTTCCTATACTACCTCCAGAGAAGGAAGTGAAGAAGGGGTGCCCCGCTTTAATGCAAGTCAGCACAGCTTCTGACCTCACTTACTTGTTGGACTCGGGGAGGGCAGAGAGAGTTAGCAGGATTCAAGGGAAGAAGAAAATGTTAAAGGTAAGAGTAGCAATACCACAGAAAACACTTATTTCCCTAATATATAAAGAGTTCTTAAAGAATAAGAAAAAAAACTAAAAAATTGGACTTCAACCATATGAAAAATACTAATAAAACTGTAACAAAACTTATTGTTTCACCTGTCATATTGGCAGAAATATAAAAACTAGGTGCACTGTTTTGCAAGGCGGTGAGAAAGCAAGCTATCTCACATCATCAATGAGAGTACAGATGGAATCACTTTCTATAGAAGAAAATTTTATAATATTGTCATCCTATGGAAAATGCGACAAATCCAAAATGTCCGACTGTGCCCTTGCCTCGGGATTCATTACATTTTAGGATGAGAAACTACCCGAAAGATAAACTTCCACAAATACTAAGTATGCATGCCAATACACTGAAGAATTATTTATAATAGCAAAACATCAGAAACAACCCAATGTCCATCCATAGGCCACTGGTTAAATCCAACATGGCTGACATGCAGAGTGAAATATCTGTCAACCACAAAAATGGAAAATGGGGGAAGATTGATGCTAAGTGCAGAACTATGGGTGCAGAGACCCCAGAAAGCAGGGCTACTTCTGCAGGCTGAGGGTCGACCCACTGGTACCCTACTGAACCCCTCTCCTCACAGGGAAGCCCAGGGAAAGGAGCATCAAGCCACAAAGAATTATTCTCAGACCTTACATCCTAATGGGGCTTCTCCCGTTGGGCTGTGAACTTGTTTGACCCCTTTCTTGCTTCTGCTTTCTCCCTTTTGGAATGGAAGTGTCAATCCGCTACCTGCCATTATTTGGGAAAGAGATAACTTGTTTTCTAGTTTCACAGGTTCACGTACAATGAGGTATTTTACCTCCAGAAGGATCATAACTAGAGTCTCATCATACCTGATTTCTATAATTTAAAGCGTGAGATTTATGACTTTTTTGAGTGACTGTGTATAGTTGAGATTTCAGATTAGGATCTGATGCCAGAATGAGTTAAGACTTTTGGGAATTTGAGATAGGGGTGAATTCTTTTGCATGTTGCAAAGGAATGATTATTTATTTATTTTTTTTGCCAGACCAGTAGACTACTGTGGGTTGAATACTGTCACCCCAAACATCATGTCCAACTGGACTCAGAACATGGTCTTATTTGGGAAATGAATCTTTGCAGATATAACAAATTTAATTTGAAGATGAGGACATAATGAATTTGGTTGGGTCCTGAACTCCGTATGACTGGTTTCCTTGTAAGAAGACAGAGATGCAGAGATGGACCAGGGAAAAGGCCACACGAGGACAGAGGAAGAGGCTGGAGCAATACAGCTGCAGGGCAAAGAGAGCTGAGGACAACTGGTGGTCAGAAGAGGTGAGGACAAAGCCAGGAGGCCTGGGTGGAGCCTTCAGATGAGCGAGACTTGCTCACTTTCTGCTTTCTTACTTTCAGCTGCAAATCTATGATAAAACTACATTTTTGTTTATATAAAAAAAGTTTAAAGTTATGACTACCTTTTAAAGTCAAAAAATACAAGATGCAAAAGTACATACGTATATGGTGAAAGAGAGAGTGGAGAGAGCAATACTTTTTTAACCTTTGTGGCAGAAAGAGGGAAAATCACATGTATATTCTTCTGTGGCTATGTCCATATCTATATCTCTACACATGTATAAACACAAGAAAAGTAGACCAAGAACTAAATAAGTGATTACACTCGGAATTTATAAAAAACGATTTAATGGAATGAGAATAAGGGTTGGGTTTTTCCGAGTATATAGTTTAAAATTGGTTTGATGTTTGAATCATGTTTTAAATATTCAGAAAATAAAAGGATAGAAAAAGACTTCTAGACTGGACTATAAATAGAAAGGAGTGAATTTGACCATATATAGAAATGAGAGCTGAACCACACAGAAAAAATAATAATAATTCAAGCAACTTTCACACATGGTATCTGAAAATAATATCTAAAATATATTATTTGACCAATTGAGAAAATTTAAATATGGACTAGATATCAGACAATGTTATGCAGTTGTTTTTAATTTTGTACATTCACATAAAATTTTCCCAGTTCTCTTATACGTTTCCTAATTTCTATAAATAATTTTTAAATACTGATTATTCATTTTCTTTGAGTGATAATGGTATTTGGATTATCAAGTGATATCTTCTATAATTTTTAGAAAAACACTGTCAAAATGTCTACTACTTATTTCTTTTTTTTCTTTTTTCTTTTGGTACCAGGGATTGAACTCAGGGGCACGTGACCACTGAGCCACATCCCCAGCCCTATTTTGTGTTTTATGTAGAGATGGTCTCACTGAGCTGCTTGGCACCTTGCCGTTGCTGAGGCTGGCTTTGAACTCACGATTCTCTTGTCTCAGCCCCCCAAAGTGCTGATATTACAGACATGTGGCACTGTACCTGGCTATGCTTATTTCTTAATAGCATGCATGTGTGTGTGTGTGTGTGTTGTGTGTGTGTGATCCTAAAATGGTACCATAAGATTATGTTGGAGCTCAAAAATTCCTATTGCCTGATGATGTGTGGCAGAGCCACTGTAAGGCTCTAGTGCAATGCCTTACACACGTTTGTGGAGATGTTGATTTAAACAAGTTTACTGTGCTTCCAGTGGTATAAAATATAGCATATACCAATAGGTACTGTACATAATACCTGTAATGATAAAAAAAACTGTTACTGGTCTTTGTGCTTAGTACACTGTACTTTCATCACTATTTAAAGTGTTCTTCTACATCTAAATATAAAGTTCACTAGAAAGCGGATTCGCACATGTCCTTTTAGAAGGATCCAGAAGAAGACCTTGCTATCACAGAGACGTCAGCTCTGTGCATGTTATTGCCCTGAAGACCTTCCAGGGGAACAAGATGCAAGGATGAAAGACAGAGATATTGATGATCCTGATCCTGCGTAGGCCTAGGCTAATGCATGTGTTTGTGTTGTAGTTTTTTGTAGTTTTCTTTTGTCTTTGATACTGGGGATTGCACTCAGGGCCACTTAACCACTGAGCCACATCCCTAGCCCTTTTTTGTACTTTATTTAGAGACAGGGTCTCACTGAGTTGTTTAGGGACTTGTTAAATTGCTGAGGCTGACTTTGAACAAGCAATCTTCCTGCCTCAGCTTCTCAAGATGCTGGGATTGAGGGTGTATGCCACCGTGTTGTAGTTTTGAACAAAAGAAATCCATAAGTAAGAAAATTTAAATTTTAAAAAAATAGAAAAATTCTCAAGGAATACGAATAAAAAGAATGAAATTAGTTTTGTGCAGCTGTACAATGTATTGTTTTAAGCTAAGCATTATTGCAAAATAGTATGTTAAAATTTTATAAAATAGTTATTCTAACCTAATGTTAATTTGTTATTGAAGACAGAAAAACATTTTAATGAATTTACTCTAGCCTAAATGTACAGTGCTCACAAAGTCGACAGCACTGGACAATAATGTCTTAGGCCTTCACATTCCATGGCTGTCCACCCACCCACTCACTGACTCACCCAAAGAAACTCACTGAACTGAAGGCTTGGATTATGGTCAGTACCATTTTTTAATCTTTCATACTGTATTTTTACTGTACCTTTTCTATGTTTCAATGTATCACATACCTAGAGTATTCAGTACCTTAGCACCTGTCTAGGTTTGTAGCATAGAAGTAGCCTGTTGCAAGCCGGGTGTGCTGGCACACACCTGTAATCCCAGCAGCTCAGGTGGCTGAGATAAAAGGATCGCGATATCAAAGCCAGCCTCAGAAAAAGCAAGATGCTAAGCAACTCAGTGATACCGTGTGTCTACATAAAAAATACAAAATAGGGCTGGGGATGTGGATGTGACTCAGTGGCTGAGTGGCCCTGAGTTCAATCCCTGGTACAAAAAAAAAAAAAGTAGGCTGTTGTAAATTTTATAGGTGAGTCATGGGCTATATAATCCAAATATGAGAAAAAACACTAGAACATTCTGATGTGTAATTGTCTAATAACATATTTCTCAGAACATAGCCCTGCCACTAAACCATGTGTGGATTTATAGGCATATGTGAGTAATATAATATAATATATATTACGCATACTTATGTATATAATTACATATTTAAAATTTGCTGAAAGTAGATCTTAAGTGTTTCTACCACAAAATAAGGTATATAGGTGATAGAAATGTTTAATAGCTTAATTTGGTTAACCACTCTTGTACTCTTTACATACATATATTTATTTATAAACCATACCTCAATAAAGCAGGAATATACATATGAAACATATATATGAAAACACATAGAGAATCATGCATATTTACATAAAATTAATATTCCAATAAATAATTAGAATACACATATTACCAGTAAATATAAATGAAAGGTATTATAACACTCCTTTCATTCAAAATGGATACATTCCAAGACCCCCAGAGGATGCCTATATTGTACATAGTACCTAATTGTATATATTCTTTCTATATACATGCCTTTAATATATTTCAATTTATAAATTAAGCATTGTAAAAGATTAATGATACCAAACTAACAAATGCAACAGTTGCTCTAATAACCACAATGGCTACTAAGTGGATAAAAGATTAAAAGTGTATACAGCATGGACACTCTGGACAAAAGGAGAGTTAATGTCCCAGGTAGAAAGTAACAAAATGGCACAAGATTTCATCTTGCTGCTCATGTAGTGTAAAACTTGTGAATTGTTAATTTCTAGAAGTTTTCTTTTAATATTTTCAGACTGTGGTGGACTGTATTAACTGACACCATTGAAATACAACCACTATCAGAGGGGACCACACTATAATGATCACTGTATTGTTCATGCTAAAGGCTTGAACACATTTTTAAGATAGAGAAAAATTAATAGGCTAACTTCTATAACCTGGATTGTGACTATTTAATAATAGAAAGTTACTGAAGAATTTTTGAATCAGGAAAACATAAATAATGGAGCCAGATATCAGAGGAAAAAGGGATTCCACTTGGCATGGTTAATAGCAAATACTAGAAAAATGAAAAAAAATACAAAGAGTGGGTCTGTTCACCAAATTCATTACATATGGATCACTGACGTTTTAAGGGTTCACTTTGCCATCAATAAAAAAAATAATCAATGAACATTTCCTATGTGCCAGGGATAATACTCATCTTTAGAACCTCAAGGATTCTAGAACAAAGGGCATATTCTTCAAATTTTACAGCAGCTAACTCTAACTTATCTTGTCAGTAGAAGAAAAAACAATGCAGTGTCATTGAACAGTCTAAACCTGTCATAATAACTCATTCCCTTGTGAAGGCAATCTAGTAGAAATGATTGCTAAGGAGAACGAAAACAAAGAAAATAAAAGGGAAATACATCAGTTCCAAGTCTGCATTCAGACCACATTTCTACTTATTCATGGTTGCACTGAAACTCAAGGTGGGAGCTGGGTGGGAACAAATCTACAGGCTGCCTTTCCCAGGTTCCTGGGACAGCTGGGGTGCAGCTGGTTTTGGCAAAGGAATACTGACCAAAGAATGTGAAGGGAAGAGTAGGAGGAATGGAGGGGGAAGAATTGACAGGTGTCATTTTCCTCCTTTTCTGGAATAGTGTTTTTCTCCACAGCATCTGAATCTCAGTGGGTCCAGTGTCCACCAGTAAGCTGCCATGGTTTCAGCTCCTATTGATTGGGAAGGGTCGATCCTTGAGCTAGGCGGACAACTCTCTCCTCCAGCTCCAAACCCCTTGGCCTGGGATTTCTGGTGTTTCTACTGTTCCCAATTTTAGGGCTGCTTCCCCATCCTTTGCTGGCATCTCAGCTCTTCTATTTCCTGTTTAATCCCTTTATAAGTCCCTCATGGCTCAAAAATGCAGAATTATTTCTTCCAAGTTGGACTTGGACTGACTCAAGATGTGAGCAGGAAGTATGAGTTAAAAGAACAGATTTCAGCACAGTCATATATGAAGACACAGATGATAAGAGACAATGGCAAATAGTAATAGAGCATTAACCAGTGTAGTTCATCCTCTTCCACGGAATCATCAATCTAATACTTTTTAAATTCTTGAGCTTGGTTTTGATCCAGAATCTCATCAGTCGTCCTATAGCCAAAGCAATACAGCATAATGTTTAAGAACACAGATTCTGGAACTGAAAAATATGAATTTAAACCTCACTTTAGCTAGGTAATCCTAGGTAAGTTATTTAACCTCTGTTCTTAAGTTCCTTGGCTGTAAAATAGCATCAACAATAGTCCCCACCACATGTAGAGCTACACCATGTACCAAGTAAGTGCTTCATTTGTTTATGTATTTATGTGCTCATTTTAAAATAGCAAACACATGAGTGGATTATTGGCAATATTGGCTTCTTCGCAAAGTTACTTTTGTCAAATCACAGCTTTCAAAGTTCTTTATCCCATCCAACAACCAAGTTGAGGCAGGTCCTATTATCCCAGCTTCACAAATCATAAAACTGAATCTGAGAAAGATCAACAGCAAGAAAGATGTAAGCTAGATTAAAGTTTAAGTCTCCTGATACCTAGTTCAGCACTATTCCATGAGGTTATTAGGGATCTGTTCTTGGGGTTTGACCTTGTTACTTTAAACATATCCTCTAACTTTGTTTTTTATTTTGTTTTCCTTTTTTATGGTAGTAAGGATGGAATGCAAGGGTGCTCTGTTTATTTTTTTTAATTTTGAGACAAGGTCTCACTAAGTTGCCCAGGCTGACTTCAAACTTACAATCCTTCTGCCTCAGTCTCCAGAGTAGTTGAGATCACAGGTATTCACCATAGAGCCCAGCTGTCTTCTACTTTTGGTCAACATAACATGTAAATGGCACAAAGAATTTTAGAACCAATCATTAACATTTTGCCTAGGTGTCCAATCACAAACAAATATTTTAAATTCTAATTTTCTTAAGGATAAAAAAACTATATAAATACAATATTTAAAAAATAAGAACAGCTCGGGCACATTAGTGCTTGCCTGTAATCCTAGTGACTCAGGAGGCTGAGGCAGGAGAATTGCGAGTTCTAAGCCAGCCTCAGCAAAAGCGAGGCACTAAGCAACTCAGTGAGACCCTGTCTCTAAATAAAATACAAAATAGAGCTGTGGATGTGACTCAATGGTCAAATGCCCTTGAGTTCAATCTTCAGTATCCCCCACCCCCCGAAAAAAACACAAACAAATTCTAAGTGGTAATTAATAATAAATCTACAAACAAAATACAGAATAAAGAGATTACAAGTGCACTCTGTCATTAACCCTGAATTTAAAACATTTGTAGGGAAGATTAAAAAGACCTAGAAGTGAAGAGAGAAATGTAGGTAGGTAATTCATTAGCTCTATTACCTCAGGTTAATACAGTGTAATGAATTATTTCAGTTGTCATTGTTTCCAAGGAAACTGCGGTTAACTAATATCAGAGTTTAATATCTTTCAATCATATATACTATTTTATTTGTGGCATGAACATAATAATTCTTTTTCTACAATTCATTGCTGTTCTTAATTTCCACATAATGTACACATTGATAGCAGTTAAACTGTGTATTTAACCTGAACGGTCACATGATAGTTTGGGTCTTTTCTCATTATATTCAGTCATCAGATATTCTAAACCACCCCATGCACATTTCTTTGATCAGGTGACCAGATTACATGTATTTTCTTTTTCTTAACATATTGACCTAAAATGTCATTAAATACTAAACAAAATGCATTTTATTTTCATTGTGCATTATCAGCTCATGGCAGTCTCATAATTTTCTTATATAAATCTTATCCAAAAACATAAACAAGCACATAAAAGATATAAGGTAAAGTTTTAATATTTTTAAACTGGACCATAGGAAAACAACACCATTTCTTCTTTGTGTTTTCTACCAAAGTACACAAATTTTGAAGCAAATACTTTCAAAACATCTACGACACAAAATACTTAAAACCTTATGAAAGCTGAAATTCATCACATACAATATTCCATTCAGATATTTAAAGGTATTAAATGCTGTGGGCAGATGCCATTAAATAAATAAGTAAATGTAGTCTCCAGGAAGAATTACATAATAAAACCGATTGTCATCAGGCAGAAAAAGGTGGCAGGAGTGAGTTTGACCTTGATAACTAGGACATACAGATCGTTCCATGGAACTTAAAGGCACAACAACGGCCACAAAGGAAAACTAACAGGCAGTATATAAAATCGCACAACGGCACAAACAGAAAAATAAATCATTGTATAAATTTCAAGTAATCGCTAGAAGACGTTCAGAAGGTTGGGAACAAACAAACTTCTTTAAAACTATGAACAGAATTTGCAAGCTGCACTTTGAATGTACAAAAGTAGACCATGGAAATTTCCCTGAATTATTAATAAGTTCAACTCAAGGCTTTGACAATTCTAATGGATCTCAATACAGAATGAAAATCCTGATTCACAGTCATAAAGAAAAGATCAATAGAAACGGAAGTATTCAATAAGCAAATAAGTTGTCCTGGGAAAAAAAGTTTCAAAACTCTCCATCAAAGTATTTTCACAATTCTTGAGAGGTAGTATGGAGAAAAATTTTCATATCACTAACTTTGTTGATGTCTACATTGATCAGTCTCTATGTATAGCTAGCTTGTTAGCTCTTTTTTTATAATAAGTATGTGTAAAATATCATCAACCAAATATTAGCAGGTCTACTTTGTTAGATCACACAATATCCAAAAATATATTTAGGATTTTTTAAGGAAACTATAAAAATAATTTTGCATCGTGAACAAGTGGCATTTTCTTAGCTATAAAAGACTGGTTCAACATAAGAAAATCAATTACAATAACTCATCACCCCAACAGACTAAAGATGAAAAATCACATGTTCATAATAATAAGTATAAACAAATAACATTTGACAAAACCCAATACCCACTTATTATTTTTTTAAAATCTCAGCAAATTAGGAATAGAAAGGAACTTTCTCAACTGTTAAAGAACAACTACAAAAGCCTAATGCTACAATCACATTTAATGATGAGATCAAAGCTCTTCCACCAAGATCAGGAATAAAATAAGAATGATCTCTCTCACCATTGTTTTTCAAATTGTACCAGAAGTCCTAACTAATGCAATAAGACAAAGAAAGAAAAAGGTGTATAGATCGGAAAAGAAGAAGTGAAATTGCTTTTATTTTTAGGTGACATGACCATCTGTGTACAAAATGCAAAACAACTGACAAAAAAAAAATTATAATAAAACAATTTCTGAAACTTATAGGTAATTATAATGAGGATCTAGGATGCAAGGTTAATGTACAAAAGGTAAACACTTCATCTATGAAATCACTATCATCAATGAAAAGGAAAATTTAAGCTCTAAACACACTATCACTTCTATTAACACTCCCAAATTAAAAATTAATTTTGTTAGGAACAAAAATTAATTTTGTTAGGAATAAATCTAACAAAATTTGTATAAATTCTATATAAGGAAAATTCTAGTGAAACATATCTAAGAAGAAGTGAAGAAAGTGAGAGATTATATGTTCATAGATAGAAAATTCAGGTTTTTAAGATGTCAGTGCCAACTCAACAAATCCCCCCCTGCCCTCCAAAAAAAAACAGGAAGGTATATGGAGCTACTAACAAGCTGATTCTAAAGTTGATATAGAAAAGAGAAAGACCAAGAGAAACAGAGTCTTAAAGTGCCAAGTCAGAAGATTGATACTACCTGATTTCATTCAAGACTCATTATAAGACAATTCATAATCAAAACATGTTTATAGCAGTAAAACAACAACAAAGAGATCAATGGAACAGAATGGACAGTCCAAAAGTGAGCAATTGTAGGTAACTACTCTTTGAAAAGAGATAATATAGTGGGCAAAGAGAGTTGCTTCAACAAATAGTGCTGGAATCCCAGACAGCCAAATGCAAACACAAATAAAAAATAAGTCCATGAAAGATTTCACCATTCTCACTAAAAGTAATTCAAAAGTGGATCCAAGACCTCATTGCAAAATGCAAAACTATTACTTAAAGTCCTAAACAGAATAAAACCTAGTTGACTTTGATGATGCCTATTGCTTTTCAGATACAACATTAAAGACAAATCAATTGCAAAAATGGATAAGCTAGACTTTATTATAAGTTGACCTTCTGTGAAAGATAAAGTCAACCATGTAAAGACAAGACACAGACTAGGATAACATATTTACAAAGGATGCATCTGCTAAAGGATGGTTATCCAAAATATACAAAGAACTCCTGGAGCTCAATAATAAAAAACGAAAAACTTGATTTAAAATGGGGAAAACACCTGAACAGACATTCATGAAAGAAGATATACATTTGGCACAGGCATAAGAAAAAAATAAATGTTCGACATCTTATGTGAGTAGGGAATTTAAAATTAAAAAAAAAAAATGAGATACCAATGCATACCTGTTAGAATGACTAAAATCCAGAACACCATCAACATCAAAGGCTGGAGAGTATATCAAACAACAGAAATTACCATTATTTGCATCAGGGAGTGCAAAAAAATACAACCACTTTGAAAGACAGTTTGGCAGTTTTCACAATAAATGTACTGTTATCATGAGCCAACAATCATGCCCCTTGGTACTGACCCATACAAACTTAGGAACACACAGAAACCTATATGAGAGTGTTTATAGCAGTTTTACTCATCATTGCCTCAAGCTGGAGGCAATAAAGATGATCTGAAAAAGTAAATGCACAAATACACTGAAGTAATCCACACAATGGACTGTTATCAGAACTATAAAGAAATAAGCTACCAAGCCACGAAAAGACATAGAGGAAAGTGAAATGCATATCACTGAGGAATAAGAAGTCAATCTGAAAAGGCAATAGAACACATAACTCCAGCTCAAATACATTCCAGAAGAAGTTAAGCAGAAGGGAGAAATGACTAGGTGGAACACAGAGGATTTTCAGGTAAGTGAAAGTTTCCTGTCTGACACTACAATGGTGGATATACATCATTATACATTTGTCAAAACCTGTGAGTGCACAGCACCAGGAAGTGATCCCAGTACAAACTGTGGACTTTGAGAGACAGTGGCATCAATGTATGCTCATCATTCATAAGTAAGAATATATACCTATCCCAAGACTTTGGATAATGGGGGAAGATGTGTATAGGGCACCAGGGGATATATGGGAATTATCTCTACTTCCTGATTAATGTTGATGTGAACCTTACACTACTCTAAAATTTAGAGTTTATTGATTATAAAAATTACTAGAGATAAGAAAGGAATCAAACTATTTTAAAAATATAATACTAGGTGCCAAATGGTACACTATCACTTGGAAGTATATAAGTTAAATATGAATAATATGAAATCTAAAGCCAAAACAGTTTGAAAAAGAATCAAAGGCTTTACCTGATTAACTTATAAAGCTACAGTAAGACCATAGAGTAATAATGTCAAGTTAGACAAGTAAAAAACAGAAGATACTGGAGACTGTAACACACAGATTAGTCAAGGTCTATCCATGGTGAACTGCAGCCTTTTTAAAAGATTGGGCTGCAGTCGTTATATATGCATGTGAAAGAGAAAGAAAGAAAGGAAAGAAAAAAGGAAGGAAGGAAAGAATGAATGAATGAAGGAAGGTAAGAAGGGAGGGAGAGAGACGGAGGGAGAGAGAAAAACAGAGAAAGAAAGAAAGAAAGAAAGACGGGGTGGGGGAGGGAGGAATGAAGGAGGGAAAATTGGTTCAATATAGACTCACATATAAAATATTAATGAAAAACGATTCATAATTGTAAATATCATGCTAAACAATTTTAAAAAATAACAAAGAGAGCATTGAATAAAACATGGGCGACCTTGTGTTAGAAGCAAATAGATTTTAGATACTATATGAAATGTACAACCTACAAAAGAAAAAAAATGATAAATTCAACATCATCAAAATTAAGAGCTTCTAATCTGCAAAGAGATAGTAAACAGCATTAAAATTAAAATACAGACTAAGTGAAATATGTGCAAATGATGAATCCGTTAAAAACATGATGAACACCAACTATATAAAGAAATCTCAAAGCTCAGTAGTAAATATTACATAGCCATAAAAAGAAACAAGATATCATCACATGCCACATTTTGGTGACTCTTTCAAACATTATGCAACAGAAAGAAGCCATATTAAAAACTGTACATATTATATGGATCTATTTATATAAAATGTCCAGAATATGCAAGCTCATGAAAGCAGAAAACAGGTTATTAAGTTTCCAGACTGAGGTGAGGAGAAAGGTTGGCAGTGACTGCTGATAGGCATTGAGTCCTTCATAGGATGATGGAATGTTCTGGAATAGATAGTGGTAATCATTGTACAACACTGTGGGTATGCTACAACCACAGAATTATATACATCCAATATCAAAATTACGGAATAAAACAGAATTCATTAGTAAGAAAACAAGCAACCCAACTCAACAAACTATATACAAAGGCTTTGAACAGAAGCTTTCTAAAGAAGTCTTACGCATAGAAAATCCCATAGAAACAGTTGCTAAACATGATTAGTAATCAGGGAAATGTGAATTAAAACCAAAATAAACTATCAGTATATACACACTCGGTAAAGGTAAGATTAAGAAGACTGATCTTCCCACATATTATGATTACAAACCCACTAGAACTCTTATGCACTGCAGGTAGAATGTCAAATGTTACAGCAGTTTTGAAAAAATTAGGTACTTTCTTAAGATGTTAAACTTAGAAGTATCATGTGATTCAGTCATTCTACTGGTAGGTATTTACTCAAGTCAAATTTAAAGTATGTATTTTCATACAAAAACATATATGAAGACTCATACATAGTAATATTTTCCATAGCCTAAAATTGGAAACAATCCAAATACCCAACTACCAAATTTTAATGGATAAACAAATGGTTGTTTATCCATAGGGACAAACAGGTGGGGACTGGGAACAAAAGATCACAAATGGGCATGAGAAAACATTTGAGAGTAATACATGTGTTCGTTCTCTTGATTATGGTAGTTTATTGGCTTACATATAGATTGAGTTTTATTACATGATACTTTTAAATATGCAGTTCATAATACATCAAATATAACTCAAAAACTAAAAGTGAATTGATTTTTAAAATTGAACCAAATGAATTGATTGGATCTCTGGAGATAATATAGAAAGGATACATAGGAGGAGCTGGTGACATTTCAATCAAACACCATGTGTAGACCAACAGTCCAAAGGTGTCAATTCTCAGATTCTCACAGAGGAAGCCAAGTTACAGTAAAGAAAATCAATGTGCAGAAATGTGTACAAGGTAATCCGCCACGAAATAAAACAGAAAGAATAAATGCCTAGAGATTTAAAAAATATTTTGATACATTTTCTCAAATTAAATTACATATACAATTGTTTCTATTTTTTCACTCAAGATTATATAGTGAAATACCCCTATGGAAGTAAATATGTTTCAATAACACTATTTTTTTTTTGGTACCCAGGATTGAACTCAGGAGTACTCGACCACTGAGCCACGTTCTCAGCCCTATTTTGTGTTTTATGTAGAGACAGGGTCTCATTGAGTTGCTTAGCACCTCATTGTTGCTGAGGCTGGCTTTGAACTCACAATTCTCCTCTCTCAGACTCCCAAAGTGCTGGGATTACAAGTGTGCATGCGCCACTGCACCCAGTTCAATAACACTATTTTTAAAAATATATATATATTTGTTCAACCAAATCACTATTGTTGAATATAGGCTATTTACAAATTTGCCACCCATTAAGTCAGATCATTTGAACATCCTGTTATATAAGTCATTGGCTGGTGTTTTTATTATTTTTTAGGGTAGATTCCTAGAAATGGAATGCTTTTACATTTTAAAGCGAATATACCTTTTTGGTATTCATTTCATTCATTTATTTTTTGATTAATACATAATATCTGAACATATTTATGAGATACAATGTGATGTTTTCACTAATGTATACACTAGATAGTGATCAACTCAGAGTAATTAGCACATTTGTCACCTTAACCTTTTTTTATTTCTTTATGGTGAATATGATTCCTGTCTTTACTATTTTGAGATATGTATTATATCACTGTTAATTTTATTCACCTTACCATGCCACAGAAACAGAAATTATTCCTCCTATCAAACAATAAGAGGCCAGGCACAATGGCACATGCCTGTAATCCCAGTGGCTCAGGAGGCTGAGGCAGGAGAATCATGAGTTCAAAGCCAGCCTCAGTAACTTAACAAGGACCTAAAGAATTTAATGAGACTTTGTTTCCAAAGAAAAAATAAAAAGGGCTGGCAATATGGCTAAGTGGTTCAGTCTCTAGTTCAATGTAGGTTCAATCTCTAGTAAATAATAATAATGATAATAATAATAACAATAATAATAATAATAATAAAGTACTCTCTGGTAACCATCATCCTCTTCTCCACTTCATGAAATCAGCTCTCTTTAGATTCCACTTACAAGTGAGATAATGTGATGCTTGCCTTTCTATGGTTGAGTTATTTCACTGAGCATAATATACAAATGACAGAATTTCATTCTTTTTTAGGGCTGACTAGTACACAGTGTGTATATACTACATTGTCTTTATTAATTTGTCAATGGAACCACAAAATACTTGGAATAGCCAAAGCACTCTTAAGCAAAAAGAATAAAGTTGAAGGAATCCCACTTACAAGATCTCAAAATATATTACAAAGCTATCATAATCAAAAACACATGATGTTAGCATAAATAGAGATACAGCCCATGAAACATAACAGAAAGCTCAGAAATAACCCCACACATTTATAGCCAAGTGAGTTTTGACAAACAACAAAGAACATTCACTTAGAAAAGAATGAGTAATAGTTTTATGTTTTAAAAAAGAGCCTTTAAATAAACAGTGCTGGTAAAATTGAATATTCACATGCAGAAGGATGAAGACTCCTATCTCTCAGCAGTTATAGGTATCACCTTAAGGTGCCCAGTGATTGGAGTTCAAGTGTGGCCTAGCTGGATTCAGCTTCCAGAGATTCTCTTTTTTCCCTTGAGTGTCAGAGTGGGTTTGTCCCATGAAGCCAAACTACTCATTACTGAAACAATCATTTTTCAATTAATCATTTTATCCTTTCAAGCCTGGACCAAAATGAAAAAAAAAAAAGTTTTCTTGGTACCGCTGATTACAAGACATAGGTAGCTGTAAAGGTAGATCATTTTGACTATTTTGGCCAAAACATTATTGGCCAACAACTTAGTTTGAGTTCCTTAAGAAATAGACCTTGAAACAGAAATTTGAGAAAAGTAGTTGGTTTAAAAGGCGATCCTTCATTCTACACTGATATGTGGACACTCTCCACTAATAAGATCCACAGTGATATAGTCAGGACACACAAGTCCCCTGCCATACCCAAGAAAGGGAAACCCAGCAAAATAGCACTGCTTATGAAATTTTCATTAAGAGGATTCACTGCCATCTGGCACTGCTGCACTTTATACTTTCCCCTGCTCTCTTCACTGGTATATCTTGTCTCTCTATTGCCCATGAGATCCGGCCTTGTGATGTGCTTCAGCAGGCACCTCAGCAGCCCCCTCTTCCTGCTTCTTCAGAGTTCTCTCTGGCATGAGCCCACCATGTGTAACATACAGGACTTCTTCTTCAAGGACACCCTAATTTTACATAATCAGATGACGTTAAGTATGCTGCTCCAGTAGTTAAAAATATCTTTCCTGTTTAGTGACTTCTCTCTTATGTTTCAGTATGCAATGCAAGCTTTGAAAGTTTTATAATACTATAAGTGTTTGTCTCCTGGGTAGGTCTGTGGATATTTTTGAAATAAACCTGACATTGTATTATAATTAAGAATTCATTACTGTATTCTACTATTTTGTGAGTTCCTAGTGATAGAAATTATTGCATCAATTCCCTTAGCTGAGGTTGTTGGCATTAGGCTGTGCATGCTGTAAATATCCAAAAAAAAAGTATTATTCATGATACCAATACTTGAAAATAATATCAATGAATCAGGTAAATAAGTGACAATGTATTTAAAGAATAGAATAGCTTACAGCTTTTAAAAGGAATCAACTAGTGTTGTATGCAAAGATAACCAAAATGTTTAACAACATTTAATCATAATATTAAGTACAAATAAGAAGTAACAGAATGCTATCTGTAATGTTGATTTAATTCTTGCAATATTTTGTCAAATATATATATATGTGTATATATAGTTTGTAAACAAAAATATGTATTCCATGAATACTAAAACTGTTCTGGAAAACCACAATCCTCAGAAAACCATAATAACAAACCATTAACAATGTCAATGCCTGGAATATAGAATTATGAATCATATAGATAAAATATACAACTGTTATTTTCATTCTTTATAATTAAAATAAAATTAATTTTATAAGGAAATTAATTTTATGGCAATAAGGATAAACACATAAATATTGTAGGTTTTATTAAAATATTTAGAAACACTAAGGCTGTTTCCCTTCAATTAGACAATCCCATAGGTTTAGGTCTATTCAGCAGTGTGTCCTCATGGTTGAGAAGAGGTGATGGGAAAAGCACAGTTAGAAGTCTATAAATGTCACCCGAAGAAAGTAGAAAGCATTGTCATATGCTTTGAGCAGAGAGAGAGAAGACTTAGGTGGTGAGTATATGCTATCTTCAAATTCTGGAACAGCTATATTATGGAAAGGGTATTAAATATGTACTGCTTTGTCCTTGGGATTTTACAAAGGTCAGCAAGTGAAACTTGTGGAAAGACAGATTGGGATCTGATGTAAAAGGAGGCTTTTCCATGATCATAATTCTTCAAGGTTAGAAAGAACTGGCCCCATGGTTTCCTCATTTCCACAATCCCTGAAGTTATCCAAACACAATCTGGAAAAACACATGTCAGAGAAATTACACAGAAACTCAGTCTAGTTGGAAAAGAGAATTAAATACCCTCCAGGCTCCTTCTCAGCCCTGAGGTTATGATATTATGAGATCAGAAGTCTCCAAAAGAGTTTGAAAATTATTAGGACATGGAAAGCATTTCTATAAAAAGTAATTCTTTTTATTAAATTTGGTTCATGTTACACATCAGAGAGCAAAATGAAAAGGAAGTCTGGAGCCACAGTTCTGTTCCAAGCTTTCCAATAAATTCATTCATTCATAAATTCCAAATTTATTGAGTGTCTGCTAGGTGTCAGGAACTTACATAGGAAAAATAAAGAAAAAAAGGCCTTGTGGATGTCATTTGTATTCTAAATCATGAGAAAAAAATTTAAGCTATTATTATGCAACATATGAATCAACAGAGGTACACACGCTGTACCATGTTGGCACATGAAGAGGAAGGACCCAACACGAAGTGTCAAGAAGTGTGTAAGTGTATGAGTAGGAGAAAGAAAAAAAAGATCAGGCATGATGGTGCTTGTTTGTAATCCCAGCAGCTCTGTAGGCAGAGGCAGGAAGATGGCAAATTCTAAGCCAGCCTCAGCAAATTAGTGAAACTCTAAGCAACTTAGTGAAACTCTGTCTCAAAATTAAATAAATAAATAAATAAATAAATAAATAGAAAGGGCTGAGAATGTAGCTCAGTGGTAATTTGCACATGGGTTCAATCCTCAGTACCAAAAAGAAAAACTAAAGCATGTAGATTTAAGGAGTTGTAAATTGTTTAATATTGTTAGAGCCTAGAATCCAGGTAGCAGAAGGTGAGACTGCTGGTGGGACTGCAAATTGGTACAGCCAATCTGGAAAGCAATATGGAGATTCCTTAGAAAACTTGGAATGGTGCCACCATTTGACCCAGCTACCTTACTCTTCAGTCTATACCCAAAGGACTGATAAACAGCATACTACAGTGACACAGCCACTTCAATGTTTATAGCTGTACAATTCACAATAGCTGAACTGTGGAACCAACCTAATGCCCCTCAATAGATGAATGGATAAAGAAACTGTGATACATATACACAATGGAATATTACTCAGCATTAAAAGAGAATAAAATCATAGTATTTGCAGGTAAATGGATGGAATTTGAGAACATCATACTAAGTGAAGTAAGCCAATCCCAGAAAACCAAAGGCCAAATGTTCTCTCTGATAAGTGGATGCTCATCCATAATGGGGGAGGGGTGGGAAGCATAGGAGAAATGGGGAACTTTGGCTAAGGCAAAAGGGAGGGAGGGGAAGAAAGGCGGCATGGGAGTAGGAAAGACGGTGGAATGAGATGGACGTCATTACCCTAGGTACATGTATGATTGCACATATGGTGTGACTCTATGTTTCGTACAACCAGAGAAATGAAAAATTGTGCTCCATTTGTGTACAATGAATCAAAATGCATTCTGCTGTCATGTATATACCTAATTAGAATAAATAAATAAATATTTTTAAAAAGATAAAATAGAATGATATTT